>JAPDNY010000004.1:9842653-10158546 GCA_029375565.1 Gekko gecko
CCTCTCCCTCCAGTATTTCTTGACAAACCCTCTCCTCATATGCAGCACCACTCCGCCTCCTCTTCAACCATTTCAGTTTTTCTTGAACAACTCATATCCATCTACTGTTACCTTCCAGTTTTGGGAGTCCCAAGTCTCCACCAAGTCTCTGTAATGCCCACTAAACCACACCCCTCTTGTCTGTATTAGAATCTCAGGCTCTTCTTTCTTATCACCCAAACTTTGGTCATTGGCATACAGACACCTGACGCCCCGCCATACCTTTGGCTCCATTAAATCCAGCCCTTCTAGGGGGGCTGTGTCTTTTGCTCTCCTTCATTTAAATCCCTGTGTTGGTCGTCTCCTTCCCCTTGGCAGTGTCAGTTTAAAGTCCTCTTGATGAATCTCCCCAGGTTTCCACTGAACACGTTCTTCCCTGAACTTAACAGGCGAAGTCCATTGCATGCCAGTGGGTTGTTGTCCAGAAAACCCAGCCCGTGGTCCCAGAATCCAAATCGCTCCTGCCGGCACCACCAACGCAGCCCGTGGTTCGCCCCCATTATTGTCTGTTCCCGTCATATCCCCCTCCCTGCGACAGGAAGGATCGAAGAGAACACCCCCGGTGCCCCCCCCTTCCCTTCCGCCTCCTCCCGAGAGCCTCCGAGTCAGCCTTGACGCTTTCAGTGTTGTTCACGGCCGTGTTGTCGTTTCCCACGTGGACCGTCATGAGTGGGTAATGCTCCGCAGGTGTGATGAGTTTAGGGATCCTCTCTGTAATACCTTTAATTTTCGCCCCGGTCGAGCAACACGCCTCTCAAGCCAAGGGGGTCAGGCCTGGACACGTGACGTCCCAGACCCCTCAGCGGGGAGTCACCTCGGACCCAGCACCTTCCTTTTCCTTCCGGTGCCATCTCTTCGTTTGGTGTTGTGGTTAGGAGCGTGGACTCTAATCTGGGAGAGCCGGGTTGGATTCCCCACTCCTCCTCCACTTGCACCTGCTGGTGTGACCTTGGGTCAGTCACAAGCTCTGGCACGGCTGTCCGTGGAAAAGAGCAGTTTCTGTCAAGAGCTCTCTCAGCCCCACCTACCTCACAGGGCGTCTGTCTGTTGTGGGGAGGGGAAGGGAAAGGCGTTTGTAAGCTGCTCTGAGACTCTGAGTGAAGGGCAGGGGGTATAAATTCCATCTCTTCTTCTTCTTCTTCTTTGTATCTCCCTGTCCTCCTCCCTCTGTCTTCCTTGTGTCCGTGATACTTCTGCTGGCAGTGTGTCCATCTCTGCCTCCACCGCAGGGGCCTGGAATTGATTATTTAGTCTTAGTGGCACTGAGTGCCGCCTCGCTTGACGGCGCCTTGGGGGGTTCTGCCGTAGTGTTCCGAGGAGTCTTGTTAGGACAGTCGGCCACACTGTTGTCCCTTTGACTGGTCTCCCCTCCCCTTCCTTGATCTCGTGGAGAGTCGTCATCCTTTCCTCCAGGCTCCAAACCTCCTCCTCTGAGAATCCCGTCAACCTGCGCTTCTGACAAGCGTAGTCCGTCTTGTCTTCAGGGAGGAAGACCAACATGGCTCACTCCCCGCAGGTGACCAGAAATGGTCCGTGGGCATTCCTCATCACTCCCCCAAGTGGATTCTTTCACCTAGAAATACCTTGGTGTCCTGATATACCCTGAAACGTAGAGAACTGACCCAAAGTCTACCTGAGCCGAAAGGGGTAACAAGCACAACAACGTAAACTTTTCTTGACTACTGACGGGATCCCTCAGGCTAAGAGCTGTGGGGCAAGAGCGCTTGAGCTCTCGCCCTTCGGCTGGCGCCTCTGGCGAGGAGGAGGAGGAGCCTAGCACTTCAAAGGCTCTCAGCCCCCCCCACCCCAAGAGCCACGGCCACAGCAGAGGGCGGGGGGCCAGCAGCCAACCCCCGGCAAGCCGGCCCTCCTCTCTCAGCAACAAACCAGACAGAAAGGCACACAGAAGCCGCCAGAAGCCCCTCTCCAGCAGGGGTCCACGCACCCACTCCCCCCCCCCCACAAACACACTGTTTTCTCACACAGCCACCTCAGCTAGTGGCCCCCCCAGCAGTGCAGGAAAAGCAAAAACTAGCGTTCACCTCGTGAGCAGCTCTGTCCCGGCTCCTTCCTCAGCCCAGCTGACTCAATTTGGTTACCGGGGACGTATCAGAAACATGGCCCAGTGACAGGGGGCTCGAGATGTCCCCGTCCTTTGGACCGTATCCCGGGAACAGCCAGTGCGGGGCAGGTGTGGTTTCCTCTTGTCAAGGAGGGAAGGCGGTCCAGTCGGTTAGGAGAGGTAAGGCGCTCACACCTCTCTGCAGAATCACTGTGAGTGGAAATACGAGGCTTGAGAATTCGCTTAATGTTGTGGGGGGCGGGGGGGTTGACCAGATGACTTTAGGAAGGAGTCAGAAGAGGAGGTGTTGTCATAACGGGTCACTCCTCCTGTCCTGCCGCACGGACTGAGTCAATGCAGGTTTTGGGCTGGGACGGGGATGAAATTTCTGAAAGCTGTAAGTGTCTGACCCTCCGGGAACTGACTGGCAGGGAGATGTCGTTATTCTCTGCCGTGAAATACGTGTCTGGGCACTGGTTGGAAACCTTCCAGACGTGGCTTTTTGGTGGCACCCAGTGCTTGCCTGAGGGTGGAGTGTTGTTGAACCCTGCCTCGTTCCAAATGGCCCCTGACAGACCAGAGCCGTGGCCTTTGACTTTGAATGGGGACCATGACAGGGGGGGCCAAGTGATGGGAGGGTGTCTGCGTGGGCCTGTGACTGGTTGGTTCTCTCCCGCCTGCAGCCTTCTCGGGCTTTGCTGGGACGGTCGCTGCCTCGGCCTGCGCTACAGACGCAGGAATCACCGGCCTGAGACGGTACGGCCACCGCTCCGTGCGCATCGCACCAGATGTGATCCTTACCACAGGAGGTTTCGGTGACCGTGGCGGGTGTCACTGCCGCCTGGCTGATCTGCATGCCCTGATCAAACACGGAGGCCGATGGACGAACGGCGACGTCTGCCTGGCCAAGGCTGGGGAAGCCTGGGGTAAGTCGGTCCAGTTGTGCTGCTGGGGTGGCACATGACGACTGTGGGCCTCGGCCTTGTTCCCTCTCAGAGATGGTCTTCCATTAAGGGATGCTGTGGACCTGTCCCTCTTCTGCCAAGGGGCGAGTGCAGCTGGCACAGTGCCATCTGTTCTGCACGCGGTGCCAGCCCTTTAAGAACATAAGAGAGGAGCCAATCTTGCATCAGGCCAATGGCCCATCCAGTCCAACACTCTGGGTCACACAGTGGCCAGAAATACCAGGGGCCATCAGGAGGTCCAGCAGTGGGGCCAGGAAACCAGAAGCCCTCCCACTGTTGCCCCCCCCAGCATCAAGAAGACAGAGCATCCTTTGCCCCAGCCTGAGAGTTCCTATTATAAGAACATCAGAGAAGCCAATGTTGGATCTGGCCAATGGCTCATCCAGCCCAACATTCTGTGTCACACAGTGGTTGAAAACCCAGGGGTCACCAGGAGGTCCACCAGTGGGGCCAGGACACTAGAAGCCCTCATCCCACTGTTGCCCCCCCCCCCCAGCACCAAGAATAGAGTGCATCACCTGCCCCAGCCTGAGAGTCCCTCTCTATGCCTTGTGGCTAAGAGCCACCGATGGACCTCTGCTCCAGATGCTCATCCAGTTCCCTTTGCCCTCCCCCTGGCCTGGTTCTCTGTGAGGGGGGTGTTCTGAGAGAGCCCCTTCCCAAGACAGAGACCTTTCGGAGTCTGGGCGTGCCTGGCTGAGAGGGGCTGGAGGCTGATGGGAAGGGGGTGGGTGGAGGGCCGCAGCCGGTGTGGTGGGAGTGGTAGCCAGCCCACGGGGCTCTCCTAGCCCTCGGCACTGCCAGCTCAGTGAAGTATTGGGGGTGGAAGGACCCTAGCAGCCTCAGGGCCAGGACTTGGGGTGTCCCTGCGACCCAGAACAGAAGCCCGCAGCAGCTGCTGCTGAAATGGCTGCGCCTGTCTCCTGTGCTGTCGCGGTGGGGGTGGGGGCCCCCGCTGCCTGACTGGAGAGACACCCCCCCCCAAGAACTGCCAGCCTCTCCTCGGGGCCTGCCTGAAACCCGAGCTTCCTTCTTGCCTCCTGCAGATGGACGGTTATTCCACGCCGTGACGCTCCTGCAGGCAGGCGGGGCGGTGGTGGTGGGGGGGCGCCTGTCTCCGGCGGGCCCGGCTCTGGAGATGTGCTGCTTGAGGATGTCGGAGGCGGGCTGCTCCTCGGGGCCCCCGAGCTGCTTGGCCGTGGAGCTCACGCGACTGCCGCCTGTTGAGGACCTGGCCTCGCCGCGCTGGAGACACACGGCCACGGAAGTCGTGCACCGAGGTGAGCGTGGCTCCTTTGGGAGGGAGGGAGGGCAGGAGGGTGAGGACAGGCGCTCTGCGGAATGATCGCGTCTCCCTGCAGGGAAGAGAGCCTGGACTGAGCAGAAGCCTGCTGGGGCACCATTCAGAACCCTCGTGCCTCCTGCTCTCCGCTCAGTAGGGGGAAGGGGTGTAAATGCAGTGAAGTGGGGGGCGGGCAGTGGAGTCTCCCTCCAGGGTTCCCTCTCAGCCGAGTCAGTGTGAGCTAACCCACAGTGTCTTTAGCCTCCGGCTCACACATTTTTGTCTCAGCTCAGGAAGGAAGGAAGGCTCCAGAGAGCAAACTGATTGATGCAGAGCGGCCCAATCGCTCGCTCACCACTTCACTGCAAGCAGCTCACAGGGTAGAATTTCTGCCCCCAAGAAGACTCCCCAGCTTAGAGGGAGCATTGACTCCCCCCCCCCCCCGGAATCCCCTTCCCGTCAAAGCACAAGGGAGTCATGCCACTTGGTTGCGGCGTGTGCCCTAAGGGCAGAGCACCCGCTTGGCATGCAGAAGGTTCTGGGGTCAGTCCCTGCTGGTGGTGGGGGGTCTTTTAGCTAGCCAGGCTTGTGATCTGCCACTGGAGATTTGATTGATCGTGCAGACCTTGAAGGACGCTGCTGCTTTGACGGACGCTGCCTCAGCACATTGCAGAGTTAGAACATAAGAACATAAGAGAAGCCAATGTTGACTCAGGCCAATGGCACACAGTGGCCAAAATATACCAGGTGCCATCAGGAGGTCCAGCAGTGGGGCCAGGACACTAGAAGCCCCTCCCACTGCTGCCCCCCCCCAGCACCAAGAATAGAGTGCATCACCTGCCCCAGACTGAGAGTTCCCATCTATACCCTGTGGCTAATAGCCACTGATGGACTTCTGTTCCATATGTTTATCTAATTCCTGCTTGAAACTGTCCATGCTTGTAGCTGCCACCACCTGTGGCAGTGAGTTCCACGTGTTAATCACTCTTTGGGTGAAGAAGTACTTCCTTTTATCTGTTCTAACCTGACTGCTCAGGAATTTCATGGAGTGCCCACGAGTTCTTGTCTTGTGAGAAAGGGAGAAAAGTACTTCTTTCTCAACCTGCTCAGTCCCATTCATAATCTTATAAACCTTGATCCTGTCACCCCTCAGCCGTCGTTTCTCCAAACTAAAGAGCCCCAAGCGTTTTAACCTTTCTTCATAGGGAAGGTGTTCCAACCCTTTGATCATTCTAGTTGCCCTTCTCTGCACTTTTTCCAATGCTATAATATCCTTTTTGAGATGTGGTGACCAGAACTGTACACAGTATTCCAAATGAGGTCGCACCAATGATTTATACAGGGGCATTATGATACTGGCTGATTTGTTTTCAGTTCCCTTCCTAATAATCCCCAGCATAGCGTTGGCCTTCTTTATTGCAGCTACACACTGTCTAGACATTTTCATTGAGTTATCCACTACGACTCCAAGATCTCTCTCTTGGTCCGTCTCTGCCAGTTCAGACCCCATCGACGTGTATTTATATTTAGGATTTTTGGCTCCAATGTGCATCACTTTGCACTTGGCCACATTGAACCCCATTTGCCACGTTGACGCCCACTCACCCATCCTCACCAGGTCCCTTTGGAGTGCCTCACAATCCTCCCTGGTTCTCACCACCCTGAACAACTTCGTGTCATCTGCAAATTTAGCCACTTCACTGCTCTGGAATGCCAGAGGTGCCCCCGGGCTCAGCCCTGGGACAGGCACTGTGTCAGGCCTTTGCCCGAGACTCTGGGGAGCCATCGGCAGTCAGAGGAGACAGTGAGGATGTTGGCCAGTCAGTGGCCCGACTCGGGGAGGAGGAGGAGGAGGAGGAAGAGGCGGCTTCATTTGGGGCGGGGTTGTGGCTCAGCGGAAGAGCCTCCACTCTGCTTGCAGGTGGTTCTGGTGAGTTCAGTCCCCAGCCTCTCCTGTCGAAAGGCTCAGGTCTCAGGTGATGTCCCCATCAGGCCGGGGGGAGACCATAATGACCTTGAGACCGTCCGGCTGTCTGGTTCTGTGTAAGGGGGAGTCGTAACAGGCTGGCTTAGTAACGGCCATGAACGGTGAGAGTTGGGTGTGTGTGGCTGGCACGTATGGGGTACACTGTTGGGGTGGAACACGCCTGCGCTCTGTGCTGTTCCTCCCCCTGGACTCTATGGTCACTGCCCTTTTGCTGTCCTTCTAGGTGAGAGATACCTGTTCATTTACGGTGGCTGTGGCCCTGGGGAGTCTGTAAGGGCAGACTGGTTCTTCCTGCACACGGAGGAGCTCCGTTGCCGACAGGTATGGGGCCAGCCCCACCTCCTCCTCCTCCTCCTCCTCCGGAGGGCTCCTGGGAGAGGCTGCAGCCAGGGCCAGATGGCCCGCCCCTCCACCTCCCACTCTGTCTTCGTGCTGGCCCTGGAGTTCACCTGCTTGGGGCCAGCAGCTCAGTGGAGGGGGGAGTGTGTTGACCGCCCCCCCTCAAGGTTTTGGGGGCTCACAGGCAGGCAGGCAGTTGCCCCCTCCTGTCCGCTTCCTCCTGGGCGCGTGTGTGGGGGAAGTGAGGCTGGGGGGCGGGGGGAGGAAGGGGCCCCCGGCCTCCATTTCACTTTTTTCTTCTCTCCATCATCCGTCTGATTGTGCAGCCCCGCATCGGGGCTTGTGCCTGGGCCTGGGCCTGCCACGGACACATTTCTCAAGCCTCAGATTTCTAGAACTGGGGCGGCCCACTCTGGAGACAATCGGTGCCTGGGCAGGTTTCTCCTGTGGGAACGGCTGCCTGTCCCCTGTGGGCCGCCCCCGCTCCCTCAGTTCCTTTCTCACTGCCGCCTGATTCGGGTCTTCTCTGGCCTTCCTCGTGAGTATCCTTTCCAGATCCTGTGAACAACAAGGAGAGACTTTGGTTAGACTTAAAAACAAAGAAGGGCCTTGGCTGGACTTCCGAGTCTGAGAGGGGATCGCCCTTTTTGGTCATGGTGGCTCCTAAATCTCTTTTCGAAAAGTGCTCCCGCTGCAGCCTTAAATTGACCAGGACTGATGAGGACGAGTATCGTCTCCTTTGCCCCGGGGGAAGGGCACGGTGCCACTGGGTGCCAGATATGCCACAAATTCATGCCCAGGGCACGCACCCATCGGGCATCCTGACTTAAAGCGGCACTTTGGGAGAAAGGGCTGGCTTCTTCCTTACTCGAAAAGCCGAGCGCTAGTCCTCGGTCTTTTGCGTTGGCACCAACTTTGGCACCATGACCACTCCAGCGTCCGAAGCCTCCATCCGTGTGCTCAGTTCTGATACCGGTTCCTCCATTGGAACGTGTAAAAAGACTGGCCCTTCTTCAATTCCTGGCCACACACCGGAGCGATCTCCGTCTCCTCACTCGCGCGAAAGACGCTCCTCCTCGCCCGAGCCTCCCGCCAAGAGGCCCAGAAAGGCGCTGCATCAGGAGAAACGCAGTGACCACGGTCTCCACCCAGATCCACAGCATACCTTGTCGGTTCTCCTGCTGGTACCGAGGACACCTTCTCTGCATCTGGGGCCAGATGGCCGGTACGGCCCCTTCCAACTCTGTGATTCTTTGATTCTGTCCCTAGGAGCATATGGTTCACTCCCTTCTGTGGTGGTCACAGAATTCTAATCTCTTAGGTATGCCGTTTGGGGTTTGGACTTCTCGGGGGACAGTTGCCACCGATGCCTCTTCTGTGAGCTGGGGAGCACACCGCCTGTCACGGGAGACACAAGGGAGGTGTCCGTTTAGCCCCAATTGCCTTTGTAGATGTGGTGAGAGGGAAGTTCGGTCCTCATCCAATTGGACAACATCTCCGCAGTCTGCTACATCAACAGATGGTGGGACATGGGTTCCCTTCACCTGGGCAGGGAGGCTCGGAGTCTGTGGGAACTCGCTATAACGCTTCAAGCCTCCCTCGTGCTATTCATGTAGCAGGTGAGAAGAACATGGAGGCTGGCAGGCTCAGCAGACACTTCTGAAACGCTTATGATTGGTTGATACAACTGAAACATCTACTAACAGTTTTCCAGCTATGGGGTTTCCCCTAGTAGGCTTGTTTGCTTCCACCGTGTCCCCTCAGGCCCCAGAATTCTGTACCTGGGGAGGAGAGGGTCAAGACTCACTGGGGGATGCTTCCAGCTGACTTGGTTGGAGTGCCCTGTTTTATGTGTTCCCTCCTTTCCCATTAGTGGGAAGAGTGCTGGGGGAGATGGAGGCTGATGGGACCAATGCTGTACTCATCACGCCCTTTTGGGCCAGGCAGGTTTGGCTCCCAGAGCTGTTGTACCTATCCTGGGGCAACTCTGCCACTCCCAAGAGTTCTGGACCTGCTGACCTAAGGCCCCCGGTGGCATCTGTAAGTGGACAAATTACACTGGTCCATGGAGATTGGACCTCTGAACAATGACTTTGCAGGGGAGGTTTTGGAGGTCCTTTGGCAGGCTAGGAAGCCATCTCCGAGGTCTCCCTACTTTAGAAAACGGTGGCTTTCCAGGACTGGGCAACACAACAGCAGTGCTGCCTGCTTTCTTGTCCCATATTTCAGTTAGTTTTCAGTACCTCCTGTTTTTAGCCCATGCAGAGTTATCAGTGTCTTCAATAAAGGTGCATTTGGCATCAATATCTGCCTTTCATGGTAAGGTATTAGGTCATTCTGTGTTTCATGAAGGGACCACTGAAGAAGTTTCCCCAGTGACCACAGGTGATCCGTCACTGGTTGTTGACATTAGTCTTGACTGCACTGATGAGGGCCCCATTCGAGCCTTTGGCTCCGTGTTCACTAGCCCGTTTGCCGTGGGAGGTGGCCTTCCCGGTGGCAGTTACTTCAGCTAGGAGGGTGAGTGAGATTTCTGCCTTCAGGATGGATCCACTGTACCTTAAGCTATTGGCTGAGAAGGTGGTCCTGCACACCTATCGCAAGTTCCTTCCTAAGGTAGTGAGCAAATGTCGTCTAGCTCGGGAAGTTTGCCTCCCATTTTTGTTTCCCGACTCCGTCCTCTCAGGAGGAGACAGTGCTGCATACGTTGGATCTTCATAGAGCCCTGCTTTGTTATCTAGACAGAACTAAAATGTTTAGGAGAGATAAAAGACTTTTTACTTGTTATTGGGGGGCCCCAGGAAAGGTAGGGCTGCTTCAGCACAGTCTTTGCGATTAGAGAAGCTCACAAATCATCCGGGACTGTGTGCCCGCTGCAAATCTGGGCACACGTGACTCGAGCACAGGGCCTTTTCCCGAGATGTTCCTCTGGCAGACATCTGCAGATCGGCCACAGATCAGACCTTTGTTCAGCTCTGTGCTCTGGACCTGTGTGCAAGGAGAGATGCAGGAGGTGGAAAAGCCGTGTTGCATTCCTTCTTCAACTGAGAGCATCCCCCACCACCTCAGGTGAGAGGCCCCGTAATGGTCCCAATGCGGGGCTGCACGGTAAGACGGACGATGAAAACATGGTTGCACTTACCCGCAACTCTCGTTCATCCACGGCTTCTTTGCAGACACACGTTCCCTTCCACCTGCCCTGCTGGGAGCGCTCTCAGTTATGCTTCTTGCGTTGGGAGCTCACGGGGGTGCCTCGGCGGGAACTGAGGGATTGGGGATGGTCCGCAGGGGGTAGATTGGCATTTTGGCGGGAAAACCATCGCGTGCACGATTGTCTCTGGAGCAGACCTCTCCAGTTGTTGAAATTTTAGACTTGAGAAACGTGTCCATGGCAGGCCCATGCAGGCGTGGTCTCCAGTGTGTGTCCACGCAGAAGATGTCGATGAACCAACAGTTATGGTAAGTGCCAACCATGTTTTCCTCCTCCTCCTCCTCCTCCTCCTCAGGTTCCTGTGGAGGGTCCTTTGCCAGTTGGCCGCCATTCTCACAGTGCCTGTGGCTGGGCAGGCGGCGCTCTCATCGCAGGCGGCCTGGATGCAGCCGAACGGGCCCTGGGCAGTGTCCTGTACCTGAAACCGACGGAGAGCGGCTTCCGGTGGTGCCCCGTGGAGACCTGTCCCCCGCTGACCCCTAGGTAGGTGGCCGGCATCGGAGGCAGCCGTCTCCTCTCAGGGCGCCTGGTCTCCACCACGTGACTGTGGCCATTCTTCTGAGTGGGTGGAAGGCTGCCGTCTCGGGAGTGAGACCCAGGTGAGTGGTCCTCACCTCCCTTGTCCTCACCTTGTGTCTCAGGTACTCGCACACAGCTCACGTGCACCGTGGGAAGCTGCTGCTGGTGGGCGGAGTCTGGTTTCACGCCCCTTCGGTGCCTGGGGTGGCCGTGATCGATCTGGCCACTGGGTCCACGGCTGAATATCGCATCGATGCGGTGAGTGCCCGCGGTGTGGAGAGGGAACTGTCGGGTCTCTCAAGAGCCGGAGGTTGGACTAGATGACCCTGTAGGTCCCATCCAACTCTCATGATTCTGTGACCTTCCTTCCCGAGACCTCCGTGTTCTGGCCCAGCTTTTCAGCCACCATTCTTCGGGCCCCTGTCTTTGCACCATCAAGTTTCTCCTGGGCTTGATCCTAACATTGGGCGGGGTAGGGGTAGGGGTGGGGTGTGATTTGGGACTGTCTGCAGGCACTGCAGCATTTATTAACGCAGTTTCTGCGACTTGTGTGCTTTACTCCAGCTCTCTTCCAAAGCTGTATTCATCACTGTTTCCTTTTTATTTGGAACATTTTTATGCTGAAACATTTCCCATCCCGATAGGGTCCCAGAGCCGTTTCCCTTGCTCTCTACTTGAGGGAGACGTTCTTTCCCTCTGAGGGGTCTGCATAGAGAAGGGGTTGGGGTGGGGCTGGTGTTTCCGTCGGCCGTCTCGGGGCCAGCCTGCATTTCCCTGCTGTGCTCACCCGTCCCTCTTCTCTCCCAGGCGGCGCTGAAGTGGCCTCTGATGTTGCACAACCACAGCAGTGTCTTCATGCCGGACGAAGAGGAGGTTCTTCTGACGGGGGGCGGTGGCAACTGCTTTTCCTTTGGGAGTCACTTTAACCGGCATCCTGTCCGCCTGGCCCTTGGGGACATTTTGAGTGGGCACTGATGCTGTGCAGAGTGGAGAACGAGAACAACGTGGCTGAAGCGGTGGGGCACGGGGGAGGGACCGGGCCACGCTTGTACAGGGGACTGACCGTGGGCTGATGTTGCTCTGGCCAAGGGTGCCTCGTGAGGCCCTGGGCAACAACCGGGCGGCTTATCCCTTGCCTGCCTTTCCCGTGTTCAAGACGGCTCACGGTGCAATGCAGTTAGGAACACGCGCCGTTTCACATCAGTACAGTTTTTTTAATACCTTAAAACATTCCATTTTAAAATTATTAGCCTTTCTCACTCATTCCCATGTAACGACCGCTCCCGTTTGGAAATGGAAAGATTTATGGCAGGAAACTCACAGAAACTCTGCCTCACAAAAGCTCACGCTGGAACGGCAGAACTCACGCTTGCTTTGGGAACTGTCGTCCGAGAAGCTGCCCTCCGTATCTTTTCCTGCCAGCCTGTTCTGGAATCCGGGGCCTGCCACGGGAGGGGCCCAGAGGTGCGCACAGAACAGGAGGCCCCTCCCTCCCTCCCACCAAAAGAAAGCGCTGCCATGGCCCCAAGGCACACCGCCTGCATGGAAAGCATGGTGGGCTTTTTAGCTCTGGGAAGACTCTCATTGGGTAATTAACTTTTGTGGACCTCTGCAAGCATCCTTGGAATGCAGAGCACCACTTCTGATGGGGGGAGGTGGGGGGGGGAGAAAGCGTGGTTGACTCTGGCAGTGCAGTGGATATCGTGTACCTAGATTTCAGTAAAAGTTTCTCATGATATGCTTCCAGGTGAATTCCAGGCAGTGGATTCCAGGTGTTAATCACTTGATTCCTCTCTTGAAGTCTTTGAACGGCTGTCACGCAGAGGAGGGCAGGGAGCTGTTCTTGTTGGCAGCAGAGGAGAGGACTCACAAGAATGGGGTTAAATTAAGGGCTGAAAGGTACCCGCTGGATAATAGGAAAAACTTGAGTTGTGCCCCAGTGGAATCAGCTGCCTAAGGAGGTGGTGAGCGCCCCCCCTGTCCTCCCTGGCAGTCTTCAAGCAGCAGGTAGACAAACCCTTGTCAGGGGTGCTCTAAGCTGATCCTGCATTGAGCCAGGGGGTTGGACTAGACGGCCAGTATGGCTCCCATCTCCTTAGCTGACATTTGGGGCTGAATACCTTGGGGCCGGAGGCTCCTACAGGGAGATGAGCAAGGTGAAGTGGGCTGGAAGATGGCTAGAGTGACATTGGCGGAAGACTCACAATAAATCAGACAGATCATGCTGTAGAACCAGGGCCAGCTTACCTGCTAGGAGAAGTAGGCATTCGCCTAGAGCGCGGACTGGCCCTGGGGCACCAAACAGGACCCGCCCCGCCCCCCAAACCCCCCAGCTCCAGCCGCCATGGCCGTGCGCCTCCTGTTGCTGCTGCCGGGTGCCTGGGCCCTGGCGGGCGGTGGTGCCGCTGTGCTCCTCAGCCCTCCTCCTCCTCCTCCTCTCCGGGGGCAGCCAGAGCAGGAGCCTCTGCTGCCGCCTGACCCTGTAATTGGTGGGCGCATGCGGGGGGGGCACCAGAAGGTAGCCCCGCCTAGGGTGCAAAAAGCCCTAGGGCCAGCCCTGTGTAGAACCTATTCGCAGGCCTATGAGTTGGTGGCAACGGCAGTGAAGACAACTTTCTTCTCTGCTGCCGTTATTTAAGGAGAAGAGTTGGTTTTTATACCCCACTTTTTTCTACCCTGAGGAGTCTCGAAGTGGCTTCCCTGTTAGCCAAATTGCTCTATTATTTAATAAAGATGGGGAATTATAATTAGCAATATGCAATTGGCTTATCTATAGGATCTGACCTGTGTATACCAGAGTTAGAATTCCCAAGAAACTAGGAACAGACACAGAAACTGGGTGGCTAAAATAATGATTCCTTTACTAAATATTCTCAAACATACACACAATATTCACACAAGATAGCACTAAGGAAGCAGAGGTGATTGATGGGTTATAGAGGGGTGATACAACTTGTCCAGATGTGCAGAGGTCCATGGATTCTGGCCTAAACTCAGAGAGTTCAGGGGTGGCCTGCCATTTTGGATCATGGCAGAAAACACACAGTCTAAGGCCATCTGTGTGCTGGGATATAGGCATTGGCAAAGAATGCAGGCCAATGGGTGGCCCTGGGGGCTGGTCTCAGGTGAGAACAATAGATTACCTGGACCAGTGATGGGTCCCAGGGGTGTGTGATGCCAGTAGGGGCAGACCTTAGGTATGACCCATGAGCTTTCAGAGAAGCAGGGTCTGGATTTAACAATAGAAGCCAGGTGTTGGGTAGCTAGTTAAATGGATTATCTGACTCACTAATGGTCCTGGCCTGGGGTAGACAAAAGGTAGGAGCCGTCCCTGATTAGCTCAGGAAGGATTGCTAAACATTTGAATGATTGATTGGTTTATCCCGGTATCTTGAAGGACAGAGTAAGAAAGACAAAGGATTTACACATAGGACACAAAAGGGCTGGGTGAGGTGCTGGGGAGTGCCAGGTGGCTTCTAAAGACTTACCTATGGAATGCATTGTTATTCCATAAACATAATCTCTGCTGGGTGGAGGCTTGAAGACTGGAGGCTTGCTCTGAGGTCACCTTATGAAACCTGAATATGAAATCTTTTTGCAGGCCACTTGCAGCCCGACTGTGGTCAAGCTGAGACTGGACACAAAGGGTGAATCTGCATTTGTCTTTACCACCACCAGTGTCCCCGCCTTTTGACTCCATCTTCAAAAAAGCTGTCCACATTTGGTGTCGTTTTCACACCTCAACAGTGCTAGCATACTTTCGCACATCCACATATGTTTATCGCTCCACTGTCATTGCACCTCCGCACTGCTTTAAAAGAAGAATCTTCTCCAAACAACATTTCAAACAAGCAGCGAGAAAGACGGCATCACAGCAGCACGCAGCTGATTTAAAAATGCAAATGCAGGTTCAACCAAAGAGTCTTATTGTCTGGAGCTTTGGACTTGGAATGTCATCAATATGCAAATTACACCCAGCTCCATATTTCATTATCCAAGACTCCAGATGCCTCCACTTGGTTAACTGATGATTTGAGGTGGTGTTCAGGAGGCTAAGCCAGAAGAAGTTAAAGCTGAACCCAGAGAAGACAGAAGTAATGCTGCCTGGGAGGGATGATATTTTAGAGGGACTGATGGAGTCACATTGGCTTTTTCGGAGCTGGTTAAGAGTTTTTCTGGCGGGGGGCCTCACAGACCCTGCCCCACTGTTTGAAAAGCAGGTTGTCATAGTGTCCAGCAGCACACTCTATCAGCTGTATCTGATTTGCCAACTCCTATGTTACCTAGACGCAGCTTATCGGGCCATAGAATCATAGAACGTTAGAATTTGAAGGGACCTTGCAGGTCATCTAGTCCAACCCCCTGCCTTGTGCAGGAGCAGAGCCAAAAGATAGCCCTACATACCTATAACATACCCGAAAGATGGTCATCCAGTCTCCGCTTGAAAACGTCCAGCAAAGGAGCATGTACCACCTCCCGAGGCGGTCTGTTCCACTGCTCAACCACTCTGACAGTTAGGAAGTTTCTCCTGATATCTAGTCAGTAACGACTCCCTTGTAATTTCCACCCATCAGATCTAGTCTTGCCGTCCGGAGCAAGAGAGAAGAGATCTGCTCCATCTTCTACATGACAGCCCTTCAGATATTGGAAGACTGCCATCATGTCCCCTCTAAGCCTTCTCTTTCCCAGGCTAAGCAGACCCAACTCTTTCAGCCTTTCCCCATAAGACTTGGATTCCAACCTTCTCACCATCCTGGTCGCCCTCTTCTGGACACGCTTGAGCTTGTCAACATCCTTCCTAAAATGTGGTGCCCAAAACTGGACACAGGACTCCAGGCAGGGCCAGCCCCAGGTGTTTGGGAGCCCTAGGCAGGCCAGCCTGTGGCACCCACCCCACCAGGGATGCCAACCTCCCGGTAGGGCCTGGAAACCGGGAGGGGGCCCCCGCGGCAGTGGGTTCTAACCCCCGCCCCTTCCCTCAAGGCTCGGAGTGCTGGCTTTCCTGGGTGCTCCGCAGCTGCGGGGCGCCCAGGAAAGCCAGGGAAGAGGCGGGTTTTAAACCCCCACCTCTTCCCTTTGAGCTGAGCACCGGCTTGCCTTTGAGCTCCCCGGGGCGCTCTTTGCTGGCAGTGCCGCACCCACCTTCTCTCCCTCCCCCGGGGGGTGGGCAAGCTCTGCCACTGCCTCCTGAGCCCCACCGGGGCGCTCTTTGCTGGCGGCGGGGCAGTGGCGGGGGGGGGGCTTTTCGCAGGGGGGTGGGGGGCAGTTTGGTGCCCCTGTGGGCCCGGCACCCTAGGAGAGTGCCTAGCTCATCAAGTGGGCAAGCCAGCCCTGACTCCAGGTGAGGCCTGACCATAGCAGAATAGAGCGGAACTACCACCTCCCGTGATCTGGACACAATGCTTCTGTTAATACGTCCTAAGATTAATGTATCACAAGATTGCCAGCTTGATCCATGTTGGAAATACCGTAACCTTGTGGTTGGATTACTGCACCACACTCTACTTGGGGCTGCCTTTGAAACTCCCCAGAAACTATAGGATACAGCAATAACTATTGTCAGGGACTGGATGCCAGGAACACACGTGGCCCAATTTGAAACAGCTACACTGGCTGCCGGTCTGTTTCTGAGTTCAATTCAAGGTGCTGGTGAAAAAGCCCTTCATGACCTGGAGCCCAAATACTTGAAGGACCATCTCCTTCTACAACCTCCCTGTGTGTCAACTATGATATATGGGCCAATCTGCATTTAGCATTTGCTCAGTTGTTTTTCCAAACCCACCCTGGAATAGAAAAAGATGCAGTTCAAAACTACATTCAACTACCCCGGGCCAGCACTGTACTTACTGCAGAGTCACCCCCTGAATGGCCATAAAACGGCCATAAATCTATGCAGACGGCCACCCTAAAACCAGAGATCAAACGAAGTGAAAGCAGCCTGCAGTCTGGACACTGCCATAAAATGCAACAATCAATCAACCTGAAAGTGGCATGCGATGTAGACGGGGATTTCTGCTCCAGTGTGGGTTTGGTGAGACAGTGGAGCAGATGCTAGAGGCAGATCAGGCAGCCATCTGTGGGCTGTCTCACCACTTAGGGTGGCCAGTCTGGCACTGACCAGAGGGCCCCCCCCAGGCCTTTTCCATGGCGGCTCCTGTTCTGTGGAAGGGGCTGCCTGAAGAGATTGGGGGGGTCCTTCCTTGGAGATCTTCAGGAGGCGCTGCCAGGCCTGCCCATTTGCCAGGGCTTTGGAGGGGATATGAACGGCCGGCAGCTTTTCAGGGGTGGGGGGAGAGATTTGGGGTTTGCTGTTTTATTTTTGTTTTTAACTATTATTGTCAGCCACCTGGGACCACGAGGAGAGGCAGGATATAAATGTTTTAATACTTAAAGATATTCATTTTGAAAAGGGAAACAAAGCACATCAATGACTCATTTTTATACAGTGCAGAAAAAAGAAGCAGCAGATGGCTAGCTTCAGTTGAATGGTGACCATGAACCAAGATGAACAAATAGTGGTTAAAAAACTGCAGATGTATTTACAGAGTACTTCCATAAAACTTGTGTAAATGGAACTCAGGACTGCTTACAGAGAACAACTTGTAATAAAACTTTAGGAATTTCCAGACACTCCCATTTCTACTAAAAAAAGTTCAAGATTCTACTAAGGGACGGATTACCTCATTAAAGCTGTAGGTCAGAGGTGTCAAACTCATTTGTTATGAGGGCTCGATCTGACATAAATGTCACTTTGTCAGGCTAGGCCGTGTGTGCCATAAAATGTAATACAAGGTACTGGAGATATAAACTTTATAAAGATGATTTCAGGTGCCAAAATGGCAATAGCAGGAGTGATTGGATTGGGTGTGATATGCAGAGGGGTAGTAGGCACAGCAGGTTTCTCATATCAGCACTGGTGACGAGGAAACCGAGGTCTCAGGTTGGTACAGGAGGATCCAGTCCAGAAGGATGCAAAGAATAAATGGAAATAAGTCTGAAGAAGTGAGCAGCGACTTATGAAAACACCCTACCACATATTTTCTTAGTCTTTAAGGTGCTACTGGGCTCTTATTCTTTCTACTGCTATTAGAAACCATAACATTAAAAAAACAGTGAAGGGATGTTTTAACTTTCCAGGACATTTAGTTGTTAACCTAAGAGTAGCAGTGCTCTTACAAAAGAATTTAAAAGAGAGATTAGAAAGTCAGACTGCTGAATTGCAACTGATAATGAAGCTCAAGACAACGCAGCCTTCTGGACTGAATTGAGACCGAGGTTGTTTCTTTCATTGCCTGCTATTGTCATTTGCCATCTGAAATCACTTCAAAATATAAGGACAGAGGGACTTCCATTCCAGCTGAATCTGAAGAAGTGAGCAGAGACTCACGAAAGCTCCTGCACTGCCACAGATGTTGTTGGTCTTGAAGGTGCTCCTGGACTCCGGCTCCCATCCAGCAATGAAGAATGCAAGCTGTTCTGTTAGGTTCCCCCCCCATCTGTTAGAAATGGAAAGGGAGATCTCTCCAAGTGCCATGGGATTCTCTCTCTCTCTCTCTCTCTCTCTCTCTCTCTCTCTCTCTTGCAAAAGAACTGTGCTTGCACACCAAAGCTTATACCTGGAGTAAATCCTCCCCCCCCCCCCGTATCTCTCTGGAGTGCTCTCACTGGCTCTTTCCCTCCCCCTCCTCTTTTCTCTCTCTCTGAAGAAATCTGCACCCACACAAAAGCTTATACATGGATTAAAGCATTGTTGGTCTTCTTAAAAGAACCACGGTGTTGCCAGAGGCACTGCCTTTTACTCTTGGGTAGCCCCAAAACTGGGGTGGCCTACTTTCTAACCTGAACCAAAGTCCCCAAAAGCCAAGCACTCTCAGCTCCAACCACAGAGTCAGGCTGCAAGTGCTCTGCAAAAAGGGATTTCATATTAAGGTGACAGGCAACCTCAGAGCAAGTCTCCAGTCTTCCCCCTCCACCCAGCAGACATTATGCTTATGGAATGACAATGGGTTCTACCAGGTAAAGTATCTACATTTCTAAAGTCTGTTTAGAGGCCATCAGGCAGTTAACTCTGTCTCCAGTAGTTCTTTGTCTGAATTCTTTGTCTTTCCTGCTCTGTTCCTCAAGAATACCATAATAAACCAATCAATCATTCAAATGTTTAGCAATCCTTCCTGATGCTAATCAGGAACGTTTCCCACCTTTTGTCTACCCTGGCCAGGCCCATTATTAAATCAGATCATCCATTTAACTAGCTACCCAACACCTGGCTTCTATTGTTAAATCCAGACCCTGCCTCTCTGGAAGCTCATTGGTCATACCTAAGGTCTGCCCCTACTGGCATCACACACCCCTGGGACTCATCACTGGTCCAGGTAATCTATTTTTCTCACCTGAGACCAGCCCCCGGGGCCACCCATTGGCCTGCATTCTTTGCCAATGCCTATATCCCAGCACACAGATGGCCTTAGACCGTGTGTTTTCTGCCATGATCCAAGATGGCAGTCCACCCCTGAACTCTCTGAGTTTAGGCCAGAATCCATGGACCTCTGCACATCTGGACAGGTTGTATCACCCCTCTATAACCCATCAATCACCTCTGCTTCCTTAGTGCTATATTGTGTGAATATTGTGTGTATGCTTGAGAATATTTAGTAAAGAAATCATTATTTTAGCCACCCAGTTTCTGTGTCTGTTCCTGGGTGCTTGGGAATTCTAACTCTGGTATACACAGGTCAGACCCTATGGATAAGCCAATTGCATATTAATAATTATAATTCCCCATTTTTATTAAATAATAGAGCAATTAGGCTCCCTCAGTCGATTGAAGGTAGGGAGGCTTGGATTTCTTTCTCTCCTCTGCAAAGCAGGAGAATGGAGAGACTGGGCAAGAGCAGCTGCAATGAAGTAAACAGGAGGCAGGAGCAAGAATAGGAAGCGGCCCATGTTGAAATTTTAATCGACTTTTTCCACAAACATTCCCATGACGACATTTCTATATCTCTATTTATGTTTATAGCCCATTTCACCATCTGTTCTTTTACAATCTCATCTTCAGTATACCATTTTAACAAAATCTTATAAATTCTATAAATCATTTTTTTACCTTTTTCTACCCACACCATTTCAATTTCATTATTTTCTTTCCTGAAACCATACCTCATTTTTTTCAGTCTTAAATAGATCATAAATCTGTCTATAACTTAACCAATCATATTCAAATTCCAGTTCTTCTCTAGCTCTCATCGCGAAACTACTCCCCTCAATCTTCAAAATGTCTCTATAAGGTAGCCAATCTTTCCCTTTGTACCTTGAAAGTGGTTTAATTACTTCTGCCAGAACAATCCACAAAGGTCTTGTTTCAAAAAAACCTCTTATATCTCATCCACGTCATAAATAGTGATCTCCTTATAAAGTGGTGTTTAAAAAGGTTATCTGCTTTAGATTTTTCATATCATAAATAGGCATGCCATCCAAATTTACGGTCATGCCCTTCTAACGCCAAAATTTTTCTATTGTCCACATTAATCCATTGTTCAAGCCAAGCCAAACACACAGTGTCATGGTATAGTCTAAAGTTAGGGAGTTGGAAACCTCCCCTTTCTTTTGCATCACAGAGAATCTTCATTTTAATCCTTGGTTTCCTTCCAGACCAAACAAACTTTGAAATCTCTTTTTGCCATAAATTCAACACTTTACAGTTTTTTACTATTGGGATTGTCTGAAATAGAAATAACAGACGAGGTAAGATATTCATTTTAACTACCGAAATTCTGCCCAAAAGTGATAAATTCAAAGTATTCCACTTTTTTATGTCCTGTTGAACTTTAGGTCTTTTCATAATTGTTCTTAAACAAGTCTATATTTTTCGTTGTAATCTCAATTCCCAGATATCTAGTTTTCTTCACCACTTCGCATTGAACTTTTTCTTGTAAATCCAGTTGATTTTCTTTTCTCATGTTTTTGCAAAGTAACTTTGTTTTATTCTTGTTCACATAAAATCCAGCCAAGTCTCCAAATTCTTTAATCCTTTCCATCAATAGCGGTACATTGATTACTGGATCTTCAATTATAAACATTATATCATCTGCGAAAGTGCTGTTGGTTGTGGCCTGTTATGCTAATGAGTTCCTGCTGGGCGTGGCCAACTAAGTAGCCAGTCAGAACTCCGTTCCTGTGTGTCCCTGCCCCAAAAGAGCCCTGGTTAAGACTAAAGCAAAAAGTGCGGGGTGAATGGATATACAATGTTCAAAGGGGTCACTGGGCAGCATAGAGCCAATCAGGGCAATAGAAAGGGCCTGCCAGAATGTAATGGTCCCACTTTCCCAGAGATGCTGTTACAGCTAGGCACTCAAGGTCAGGCACATAAAACATAGATAAGGGAGCATCACCAAGACAGCAAGAGAAATGAAACAAAACATTCCAAGCTGTTTTCCCCTCCCTACCAGCTGCTATGGCAGTGAGCTAACAGAAGCAACTATAACATTAGTTGCTGTAGATTTTCTGGGTTGTATGGCCATGGTCTTGTCATTGTAGGACCTGATGTTTCACCACCAGTAGCTGTGACTGGCATCCTCAGAGATAGAACACAGAAAGATGGAGGACTCTCTGTGTCAAGGTGAGCAGAAAAATGGTAGGCAGGTAATTTATATCTACCCTGGAAGGTGGGGTCGGGCTGAGTCATTATCTTTTAGGAGTTCCCCAGGTTATGAACATGCTCATGGAGGAGCTTTCCTGAGGAAGTTCTTTTGTCTATGGATTGTTTCCTGAGGAGGTTTCCTGTTTCCTGAGGAGGTTCTTTTGTGTGTGGAATGGCTATTGAAACTCTAATCTTATATGTAGTGCTATTGTCAGCTGTAGAGCATTTTGTGTTTTTCAGGACAGGAAACCATGTCCTATTTATTTTTAAACTATCTTCTTTCCTGTTGAAATTGTGTTTATGTTAATGAATTTCAACGGCTTCCCTGTGTAATCTGACATGGTAATTGGAAGTATTGCCCAGTCTTTCATAATATATTTATTGGGGTTTTTAATAGTATACATGTATATTGTATACATATAAACAAGAACATCAAGAAAACTGCAAACATCAAACCTAAAGTAACACTTTTTCTTTTCAGCAACACAGATTAACAGCAAGACTAGACCAAACATAATTATTTTGTTCTTATAATCAACCATAATCAACTAACTATTTCGATCTCTATTTCCTTTAAGATTTACATACTACATATTCAAAATTACATTGTCAATTCGTATTAGGAGAATGAGAAAATCATGTTCACTGTTTACAATCATCGTTATCTTCACCGATCAAGGTTTTAACCATCACTATTGCCCGCCTTTCAATAGACTGCTAATTCCTTGCTTTTAGTATAGGTATAGGGCTTAATATTACAATATCTTAAATGCTTTTATTGCCCTTTTAAATTTTCATTCAATCTCTACAGCATTTCATTTAATTTATCCTTTTGCTGGAACCTTTATATCAAGCTTAGCTTAAAAGTTTACTCAATTATTCATTAAATGAGAATTTTACATTTATTTACATCTGTATCTTCCAGTTATATTCTGTCAGGTCTTTATCCTCCTTTATTTGTCCCAAAATTAATCTTATATCCAACACAATCCTGCTAAACCTAAAATAAAAAAATTAAAAATTAAAACATAATTACACAATACTCCAACACCATTAAATACAATTAAATAATTATTCATCCATAATCTAACTTCTCCTCTTATAATAACAGTTATTCCACTAATCTACCAATTCATTATTGTTGTTATTATTATTTTTCCCCATAATAACTACCACATATAATCTTGATGATCTTTACATATTTTACTATCACTATCCCTTTACTTAGACCATTATATTAATCTTAGCTTGAATGTTCAAATTATCATTCTAAATAATTCCAGATCATATTAAATTATTATTAGAATTGTTCACAACTTAACTATAATATTCTGACATATTTAAACATAATTAAACACCTTTAAACAATTACACATCCCTATTATTATCACCACCTTTTATCTTTAAATTTCAAATAATAACGCTTTCTTAATCACCCCTAGTTTACCGCACAAAAACAAGGTCATAAGAACATAAGAGAAGCCAATGTTGAATCAGGCCAATGGCCCATCTAGTCCAACACTCTGTCACACAGCGGCCAAAAATACCACGTGCTATCAGGAGGTCCAGCAGTGGGGCCAGGACACTAGAAGCCCTCCCACTGCTGCCCCCTCCAGCACCAAGAATAGAGTGCATCACTCGCCCCAGACTGAGAATTCCCATCTATACCCTGTGGCTAATAGCCACTGATGAACTTCTGCTCCATATGTTTATCTAATTCCCTCTTGAAACTGTCCATGTTTGTAGCTGCCACCACCTCCTGTGGCAGTGAATTCCATATGTTAATCACTCTTTGGGTGAAGAAGTATTTCCTTTTATCTGTTCTAACCCGACTGCTCAGCAATTTCATGGAGTGCCCACAAGGAGTTCTTGTATTGTGAGAAAGGGAGAAAAGTACTTCTTTCACAACCTGCTCAATCCCATTCATAATCTTATAAACCTCGATCATGTCACCCCTCAGCCGTCATTTCTCTGAGCTGAAGAGCGCCAAGCATTTTAACCTTTCTTTATAGGGAAGGTGTTCCAACCCTTTGATCATTCTAGTTGCCCTAGGAAGGTCACGTTCAAGATCCTACAAGCTAGGCTCCAACAGTATGTGGATAGAGAACTTCCAGAACTACAAGCTGGGTTTTGAAGAGGTAGAGGAACTAGAGATCAAATTGCCAACATTCGCTGGATTATACATTCCATCTCTGCCAGTTCAGACCCCATCAACGTGTATTTATATTTAGGATTTTTGGCGCCAATGTGCATCACTGGATTATGTGCATCGCTGGATTATGGAGAAAGCAAGAGAGTACCAGAAACACATCTACTTCTGTTTCATTGACTATGCTAAAGTCTTTGATTGTGTGGATCACAATAAACTATGGCAGGTTCTTAAAGAGATGGGAGTACCAGACGTGCAGAGGTCCATGAAGAAGGGATTATGGCCTAAATTCAAAGGGTTTAGGGGTGGATTGCCAGTTGGCATCAGGACAGAGGCACATGGTCTGAAACCATGTGCTCATGGATGTAGACATTGGAGAACAATGCAGACCAATGGGCAGCCCTGGGAGCTGTTCTCATGTGAGAACACTAGATTACCTGGGCCAATGATGAGTCCCAGGGATGTGTGGCATCCGGATGGGCCAGGCCTGGATGTGACCAATGAAGTTCCAGTGAGGCAGAGGCAGACTTAACAAAAGCATTGATTAAATCAGCAAAGTGCTGGGTGAGTAGTTGAATAAGTTTTCTGACCACTAATGGTCCTGCTAGGGTAGTTTGAAAAGGTTCCCAAGTATAGACAAAAGATGGGAGATGAGTCCCTGATCAGTGTCAGGAAGGATCATTAATAATTAATGCTTGATTGGTTTATCCCAGTATTCTGAGGGACAGAGCAGGAAAGACAAAGAATTTACACATAGACACAGGATGACACAAAAGGGCTGGGTGAGGTACTGGAGAGAAGAGGACTATTCGCCAGGTGGCCTCTGAATAGCTTTTAGGAATGTAGATACTTCACCTGGTGGAACTCATTGTCATTCCATAAGCATATCTCTTGACTGGAAGTTTGCCCTGAGGTTGCCTGGCTGTCACCTGAATATGAAATCCCTTTTTGCAGAGTTCTTGCAGCCTGACTCTGTGGTTCAAGCTGAGAGTGCTTGACTTTTGGGGACTTTGGTTCTGGTTAGAAAGTGGGGCGCCCCTCCTTTGGGGCTACCCAAGAGTAAAAGGCAGTGCCTCTGGCAACAGTACTAATGGGCTGGAATTTTCACCAGTAAGAAGAAGAGGAGGAGATTGGATTTATACCCTGCCTTTCACTACCCAAAGGAGTCTCAGAGAAGTTTACAATCCCTTTCCCTTCCACTCCCCACAACAGACACCCTGTGAGGTAGATGGGGCTGAGAGAGCTCTCCCGAGAACTGCTCTTCCAGAACAGCTCTGAAAGAACTGTGTCTCACACAAGGTCATGCCAGCAGCTGCATGTGGAGGAGTGGGGAATCAAACCCAGTTCTCCCAGATTAGAGTCTTCACTCTTAACCACTACACCAAACTGTAACCATTGATTTTAAATGCTTATATTGTGTTTTTAAATTTTATTCTAATTATTGAAATATGGTGTGACCCACCCTGAGCCTGCTTGTGGGATGGGGGGAAATAAATATAATAAATAAATAAATAATTTCATCTAAGCGGTTAGCGAGGGAGTTTAATAAAGCAGACAGTCTGTCAAACATACCAGCTTCAAAGGATTGCATAACATCAGAGCCCTCAGCTGTCAATTTACCCAATTTAAAGTGTTTTGAGTTTGTGATCCCCAATTTTTTTTATTTGGTACCTTCTGAATTTCTCATTGTATCTTAGTAGGACAGTTAGCCTCTTTTTAAATCAAGTGAAGAGGCAGGAGATAAGGCTTCAGACATCTGTCATTCTAGAGAGCGACACCAGAAGTCTTACTTATTCTATTTTATTTTTTACTTTTTTTCTATCCTGCCCTCTGTACTGATACAGTATCCAAAAAAAAACAGAAAAGGGGAGGGAAGAAAACTGAACCCAAAATAAAGAATTCAGTACCTGAAAAGGTTAGTCCAAAACAAAAGAGGGCCAAATTTAAAATCCACTTAAAAAACATACAAAAACATACATGTATTTATTAAACACAGATTAAAACATTATATAAGGGCCCATTCATACCTCATAAAGAATTATAAAAATATACAAGGGCTGATAAAATAGACCTGACGCGTTTCGGCCATAGGAGGCCTTCTTCAGAGGTCTAATACAAAATGCCTATGGAACACATTGGCTATTATATAAACAGAAATGCATACAACCATACATACAGAAAGTTTAGAATCCATAAAGACCAGAAAACAAAGGCTGTAAAGATAAAAGAAATAAAAAATTAAACACATATAATGCAACCAACCAATAAATTGTAAATATATTATCAAACAAAAACCATTAACTTACTTACAAAGTTTACCCACTGGGCAAGGAAGAAAAATACAAAATTGCAAATGAGGCTTCCAGTACAATCACATGTCCAGTGGTACTCCTCTAGAACAATAAAATTGTATAAATCAATGCATTCTACAAATATTAAGCAGCTAATTACTGAAAATGAAAAAAGAGAACATAATCACCTCTGGTCAATTATATAATTTTTCAAAGATTGTATGGCCAATTGTTCCATAAAATGTTCCTTCAATTAAAAGCAGTGTTGGTCAAAAGAATGTTGGACCTATATAGTAGAATCAGGGTTATACAATCCTTAAAAGGATACTAAACTCCTTACAGGTGCCTGCAACTAGTCATGTGATTGCACTTACACATAAAGTGTGACATAGCAAAAGCCATTTAAAGGAACATAACAGATATCCAACTAGGTGTTAAATCATACATAAAGATACTGTTTAAAAATCATATTACACACCAATCAACTTGTTCGTTCAAACCATATGGTGTAACAGTGTTCAGGGCATGAATCCAAAACAATTCCCTTGTTTTCAAATGCTGCAGATTGTTACAAGGTCGAACCAACTCCAGGGCAAAAAAAGAGAAGTCTCTATCAGAATGTCCTGTTAAAGCAAAATGATCAGTCAAGGGTGCTCCTTTCCTTTTTCGTCGAATGCAGCTCCGGTGCTTTGTGATCCTGGTTTTCAGTGGTCTTGACGTACAACCGATGTACTTCTTTTGGCAACATGTGCTATGATTCAACAAATAAGAAAAGGTATTCCATTAGATCTTTCTTTAATTGCAACTCAAAGGGTGTTATCTATTGTATCATCTCTTGTTGCCAAAAGAAGTACATCGGTTAGACCTCTGAAGAAGGCCTGCTAAGGCTGAAACGCATCAGGTCTATTTTATCAGCCCTTGTATATTTTTATAATTCTTTATGAGGTATGAATGGGCCCCTATATAATGTTTTAATCTGTGTTTAATAAATACATGTATGTTTTTGTATGTTTTTTAAGTGGATTTTAAATTTGGCCCTCTTTTGTTTTGGACTAACCTTTTCAGGTACTGATACAGTATCCAACATTGCTAATAACATAATGGGTATAACATTTGAAAACAACTAAACAGCAAGAACATTAAAAGACAGAGTATAAAGAACTTCTAACCCAAATCCAGGCTCCATCACAAAACCCTCACCATCCAATAGAAGAAGTCCCACCATATTGCAGTTTAGAGTGAAATGAAATGAAGTGCTTAAGGCACAATCCCAAACTGTTCCGGTAAGAAAGAAAGGTGGGAGATAGGTAATGAAGCCGAGGTGGCTGAACACAGAACTCTCTGAAGAACTGAGACTAAAAAGGAAAATGTACAGGAAATGGAAGGAGAGCCAAATTACTGAGGGTGAGTACAAGAAGCTGAAGAATGCAGGGCATATGAAGGAAGGAGGAACTGCCAGTCCAGAGTAATTAAGGAAATGGTTAGAGAGCATCTAGCTACCATAAATACTTTCAAATCTCCAGGGCCAGATGGCTTGCATCCCAGGGTGCTAAAAGAAATTGCAGATGTTATTTCAGAGCCTCTGGCTATAATCTTTGAGATGTCCTAGAATACTGGTTGTTGTGAGAATAATGGGGCTGCACGTGTCTTATGAATGTGTTCACCCGTGCCACCCACACCTCTCCCTCTTGGTTCGTGTGTTCCCTGAGTGTCGCCTCCTTACCAAAGGCAATAGATGCAAGCTAGGAAACCCCCAAACGCTGGCAGAGACACTCTTAGCAAAAAGGTCTCTTCTTAAAATAAAACTTATCTTTATTAAGAAAACATCCAAAAGTTTACCAGGCAAGGTGGTTGGCAAGATGCCAGACCAGATGCCAACACAGTACAATCCTATTTCTTAAACATTGATAGTGAAAAATATAGACAATAAACATGCAAGCAGAGTTTCCCCCCCCTAGAGCATGCAGAAAACGAAAGGCCTTTCGGGCTGACTCCCAAAGTCTCCAGAGAGTAAAATCTCTCCTGGTTCCTTCAAGAGCCAGCGAAAGTCTGTTGGGACTGCCCAGTCTTTATACCCGAAAGATCAAAAAGATCCCCAATAATCAAATTACAGTTGTAAATTGAAATCTTGAAGTTGAGGATATTTGCAAGGAAATTGCTTTCTTGCGTTTCACACAACAAAAGTTGCCTTTTGTTTACAGGACCAGGAATGGTGTTATTGTGTTTTTCCTGGTGTTCCCAGCATTGAAGATAAAACCAGTCTTTCATGTTATCTCTGGGATGGGAGTAGGGGTGTGAATCCCTGTATCAGATGGATTGAAGTCTGTCACTGCCTAAATGGCTTTTCCTGCCAGAGAAAATTTCATCGTTTAAATGGATATAGTGGGTCTCACACCTAAGAGAATTTACATTGATTTAGATCCTGGGAATGGAATGTGTAAACTTTGTACGTGACAGAGAGGGGTGCTTTGCCTAGAACAAGGGTTTTGCAAAGACTCATGGAATTTGATTCAGTGAAAGCAGGCTGTTGGGTTCCTGCTAGCAAAAATAGAGACAGCTACATGGATTTTATAAACTATTTGGTTCATTTTAAAACCCAAACCTTCTATATTTCTAAAATTTCTTACCACACTGGTGTTGTGCCAGAAGACTGGAGAAGAGCGAAAGTTGTCCCAATCTTCAAGAAGGGAAAAAAGACAGACCCAGGAAATTACAAGCCTGTCAGCTTGACATCAATACCTGGAAAAATTCTGGAGCAGATTATCAAACGCTTTGTCTGTGAGCACCTCGAATGGAATGAGTTAATTGGTAGTAGCCAGCATGGGTTTATCAAGAATAAGTCATGCCAGACCAATCTTATCTCCTTTTTTGACAAAGTTACTAAAATGGTTGACTCTGGCAATGCTGTGGACATAGTGTATCTAGATTTCAATAAAGCATTTGACAAAGTTTCTCATGATATCCTTGAGGATAAGTTGGTTAAGTGTGGGCTGGATGCAACCATTAGATGGATTCATGGTTGGTTGAAAAATCATACCCAACGAGTGCTCGTTAATGGCTCTGTGTCAAGTCTCGAGTGGAGTGCCACAGGGCTTGGTCCTGGGCCCGGTGTTGTTCAATGTTTTTATAAATGACCTGGAGGAAGACATAGAGGGGATCCTTATCAGATTTGCAGATGACGGCTTCCGGTCAGAATAAAATGGTGAACTGACGCACCTTGCGAAAGAGCAGGGTGGATGGCAGCTTCTTCTGATAGTTTGGGCATCTTTATTGCCCAACGCAGCATCCCCCAGGCAGGGGGCTGACAGGCAAGCAACAAGGTCCAAGTGAGAGTTGAGATTGGCATGTATAAGTCCCGAAGGGGGCTTGTTTATGCTTTGATCCCCTCTCAGAAGCGGGCGATTGCAAGACAGCACTAAAGAAGCCAGCCGAGCTGAAGAATCAGCTTAAATTCGTCATTTCCCGACTTCTTAAGAAAGAGATTGAAGTTGAAAGTGAAAAGAAGCAATGCGAAGTTCCAAGATAAACATGCAAGGTAACAAAAACTGTTTGCTTACTGGGATGAAGATTTAACAAAATTTGAATAAGGCGGTTAAGCGCAAAAGATTTAAATCTGAACAATCGATCCATTGTACAAATTTGAAGAGCTTGTCAAAGCGCTTATTTTGAATAAAATAGACTTTGTTTATCATTCCTGTGGTTAGAAGATTGAGAGTGAAGCGCATGACCGAGTACAACAGAAAAGATCGCGAGACTGAGGTGTTGCAAAAATCTGTGTCCGGCTAGAACTGTGACTAAAGGCTAGGATGCTTGTTAGAGGACCGGAAGAGCGGCGGAATAGGAAACTTCCGGTAGGACAATGTTAATGTGGGACCGGAAACAGGAAGTTTAAAGTGAGCCTACTCTAGCCCAAGAAACCATAAAGAAATGTGCCCGCCATTTTGAGGAGGACTGAATTTTAAAATGCAATTTTAAAAGTGAAATTGACTTTAAAGGGCAGCAAAAAAAGTCTGACTTAAGAGAACATTCAGAGGACAGTTGAAGTATACTAGAAAATCTCCAAAACAGACCCAAAACATCGGCATAGAGCTGCTTCAACTGTGAGCCCAAGTATGTCAGCGAAAGAAAAGAGAGAATGGCAAGCTGCAATCGAAGCAATGGAGAAGCGGATGATCGAAGCGATTCAAGGTATGATGAAACAGATAGACCAACAGATAGAGAAACAAATGGAAAAACAGCTGGAGCAGTTGGAAGAAGTGCAAGAAAAAATGTGGCAGCTTTGAAAGAGCTAGTGCTAGCAGAGGTGACTGAAATTAAAAAAGAAGTGGCAAACACAAATAGTCAAGTTAAAAACTTGGCAACAAAATCAACTGAATTGGAGCAAAAGACACAAGATATAGACAGAAAAATGGAAACAATTCTACAAGACAACCGCAAACTTGAGGCAATGATGGAATATAGACCGATGTCAAATCATCTGAGATTAAGAAGGATAGAAGAAACGACTGATGAAGATATACAGACGATAGTGATGGCAGCTCTGACTGAATACCTGGGAGAAGACCAAGGAGAATTGGATTCTGATTTTGATTTAATTTATAGAGTGAATTCAGCATATGCGCAAAGGAAAAAATTGCCAGGAGACATTATCGTCCAATTTGTAACAAGGAAAATGAAAGAGGATATCTTCAAAAAACAATTTAAACAACCTTTGGAGATTGATGACAAAAAGATAATAATAATGAGAGAACTCCCAAGAATGATTCTGCAGGATAGAAAGAAATACAAGAAGCTGGTGGACAAATTGAAGCAGTTAAGCATCAGATTCAGATGGGAGATACCACGAGGTCTGTCATTTACCTACAATTCGAAAAGACATACGATCAAGATGGCAGGGGATATGTATAGATTTAAGGCAGAAAATTTGGAAGATTTTGGAGATATTTAAAGACAAATCATGATGGGTTACAAATTATTATCATGGAATGTAAATGGACTTAATTCACCTTCCAAGAGGAAGTTAGTGAACTATTGGTTACAAAAGCAGAAATCCAATATCATTTATTTACAAGAAACCCATATTAAAAAGCGGGACAATAAGTATTTGATCAATAAAAAATTGGGAGACGAATTTTATTCATTGGCAGAGAAAAAAAAACAAGGGAGTTGTGATTTACGTAAATAAAGATTTGGATTCAAAAGAAATTTTTAGTGATAAAGATGGGAGATATATTGGAGTGGAAATAACAATGCTTCAGAAAAAGACATTGGTAGTTAATGGAAACGTCTTCGGACAGCGCTGGCTCTTCGGCTTTGAAACGGAGATGAGCACCGCAACCCTAGAGTCGGATTCGACTGGCTTTCGAGCAAGGGAACCTTTACCTTTACTTTACTAATGGAGCCAAAGAAATTTTTTTTAAGGACTTGATGAAGGAACTGGACCAAGTGAACTACGACCAGATAATACTGGCAGACTTTAATGGTACAGTAAACAATAAACTGGACAGGAAATCAAAAAAGTTTGGTGAGAAGATCGGAAAGCTTCCAATTTTTTTTTTAACTTGATGGAACAAGAGAAACTTGAAGACGTTTGGAGAAAATGGAATCCCAAAGTTAAAGACTTTACGTTTTACTCTAATAGACATAAATCCTTTTCCAGGATTGACATGATTTGGATGTCGGGTGATATGGCATTAAAAACCCAGAAAGTTGAGTTCTTGCCAAAAACAAATTCGGACCATAACCCAGTGATTTGGACATTAAAAGAGAAAGTCATACAATTCCAATGGAGAATTAACAAAGATTTATTGGACAAGACAAAAATAACTGAGATATTGTGTAAGGAAACTCAATCATTTTTTCAAATGAATTTAAATCAAAATGTTAAAATACAGATGGTCTGGGATGCATATAAGGCTGTGATGAGAGGTTTACTTATATCGTTGAATGCGACCGATAAGAAACAGAATTTAAAGCAACAAAAGGAGTTGCAAGAAAAAATCCAGCAAAAAGAAAATGAACTGAAGAGGAGACCGGGAAAAAAGAAAATTATTAAAGAAATTCAAATTTTACAAGATCAACTGAATGTGATACTTAATCGGGAACTCTATTGGAATTTAAAGAAACTGCAACAAAAATCTTTTGAAGGAGCAAACAAACCAGGAAAGTTTTTGGCATGGCAACTGAAAAACCGAAGAGAGAAAAGGTTAATAAACAAAATAATTGAAGATGATAAAGAAATTGTGGATATGAACAGTTTAAAAAGAGTCTTCTTCAAGTATTATGCGAAGTTATTTCAAAAGAAGAATATAGATCCAGAAAAAATCAAAAAATATTTGGACAAGGTAGAAATACCAAAGGTCGAAGCCAAAATTAAGGAACTGCTGAATGGTTCAATCCAGAAAGAAGAAATTTACAATGCAATAGAAGATGCTAAGTTGGGGAAAGCTCCTGGTCCAGATGGATTTACTGCAAAATTTTATAAAAAATTAAAAGAGGAGTTGACCCCAATCTTGGAACTTTTAGCAAATGAGATATAGGTGACCAAAGCAATACCAGAGACGTGGAAAGAGGCCAATATATCACTTATTCCAAAAGAAGGACAAGACTTAACAGATGTCAAGAATTACAGACCAATTTCTTTACTCAATAATGACTATAAGTTGTTTGCCAAAATAATTTCAGAAAGTCCTGGCCCCACTGCTGGACCTCCTGATGGCACCTGGTATATTTTGGCCACTATGTGACAGAGTGTTGGACTCGATGGGCCATTGGTCTGATTCAACATTGGCTTCTCTTATGTTCTTATGTTCTAAAGACTGAAGAATTATTTGAAAGATGTCATAACGGAAGAACAAGCCAGTTTTTTACCAAATAGACAAATCAGAGACAATTTAAGGACGGTGTTAGATGCTATTGAATACTACGACAAACATCCAGAAAAAGAGGTTGCTTTTCTATTTGTAGACGCCAAAAAAGCCTTTGACAATTTAAATTGGGACTTTATGTTTCAAGTGATTGAAAGAATGGACATCGGGCAGCCTTTTAAAAATGTGATTAGGGCAATATATTCTGAACAGAATGCATCGCTGAATGTAAACAAAGAGATGACGGAACATTTTAAGGTTCAAAAAGGGACCAGGCAAGGGTGGCCGCTATCCCCTTTATTATTTATTTGGATTTTGGAAGTTTTGCTGGGGAGGGTAAGACAAGATAAGGATATAAGGGGACTTACAATTGGAGGCTTTACGTACAAGTATAGGGCTTTTGCGGATGATGTCATGTTTCTGATTGAAGATCCAGTAATCAATTTACTGTTGTTGATGGAAAAGATTAAAGAATTTGAAGATTTGGCTGGATTTTATGTGAATAAGAATAAAACAAAGGTGCTTTGCAAGAACATGACAAAAGAAAAACAACTGGAACTCCAAGAAAAAATTCAGTGTGAAGTGGTGAAAAAAACAAAATATTTAGGAATTGAGCTCACAATGAAAAACATAGATCTTTTTAAGAATAATTACGAAAAGACTTGGTTTAAAATCCAACAGGATATAAAAAAGTGGGATACTTTGAATCTATCACTATTGGGTAGAATCTCGGTAGTCAAGATGAATATTTTACCACGTTTGATATTTTTATTTCAGACGATTCCGACTGTAAAAGACTGTAAAGTGCTGAATTTATGGCAGAAGGAGATCTCAAAATTTGTCTGGTCGGGAAGGAAACCGAGGATCAAAACGAAGATTCTATGTGACACAAAGGAAAGGGGAGGATTTCAACTCCCCAATCTTAGACTGTACCACGATGCGGTGTGTCTGTCTTGGCTTGAACAATGGATTAATTTGGACAATAGAAAAATGTTAGTGTTGGAAGGTCATGACCGTAAGTTTGGTATGTTTAGCCTGGGAAAGAGAAGGTTTAGAGGGGACATGACTGCAGTCTTCAAGTATTTGAAGGGCTGTCATGTAGAAGATGGAGTGGATCTATTCTCTCTTGCTCCAGATTGCAAGACTAGATCTAATGGGTGGAAATTACAAGGGAGTCGTTACCGGCTTAATATCAGGAGAAACTTCCTGACTGTAAGAGTGGTTGAGCAGTGGAACAGACTGCCTCGGGAGGTGGTGGATGCTCCTTCACTGGATGTTTTCAAGAGGAGACTGGACAACCATCTTTTGGGTATGTTGTAGGTATGTAGGGGTTTCGGCTTTGTTCCTGCAGAGTGCAGGGGGTTGGACTAGATGGCCTGCAAGGTCCCTTTCAACTCTAACATTCTATGATTCTATGATTCTATGGCACGCCTATTTATGGTATGAGAAATCCAAAGTGGACAATTTTTTTAAACACCACTTTATAAGAAGATCATTGTTTATGACTTGGATGAGATATAAAAGATTTTTTTTTGAAGCAAGACCATTATGGATAGTTCCGGCAGAGGTAATTAAACCACTTTCAAGGCACAAAGGAGAAGATTGGATACCTTATAGAGACATTTTGAAGGTAGAGGGGAGCAGTTTTGTGATGAGAGCTAGAGAGGAACTGGAATTTGAATATGACTGGTTAAGTTACAGACAGATTTATGACTTATTTAAGGTGGATAAAATGAGGTATAGCTTCAGGAAGGAAAATAATGAAATTGAAACTGTATGGGCAGAAAAAGGTAAAAAAGTGATTTCAAAAATTTATAAGGTTTTATTAAAATGGTATACAGAGGATGAGACTGTAAAAGAACAGATGGTGAAATGGCCCATAAATATAAATAGAAAAACAGATATGTCATCATGGGAGTGTCTGTGGAAAAAGTCAATTAAAATTTCAACATGTGTTAATGTAAAAGAAAATTGTTATAAAATGATGTATAGATGGTATACGACACCAAAAAAAATTGCTAATATGAATGAGAACATGTTTAACAAATGTTGGAAGTGTAAAAAAAAGGAAGGCTCATTTTATCATGTGTGGTGGACTTGTGATAAAGCGGTAGTTTATTGGACAGAGATCCATAATGAAATTCAGAAGATCCTGAAGTGTACCTTGAAAAAAGAACCAGAAATGTTACTTTTAGGTCTTAAAATGGAAGAATTTAATGTGACAAAGAGAACATTGTTATGGTATTTGATTACAACTGCAAGAATGACATTTGCTCAATTTTGGAAGCAAGAAAAGATACCGGAAATATGGGACTGGATAAAGAAGATGCTTTTTATGGTAGAAATGGATAAATTGACAAGGAAGCTTAACGGTAAAGAAGATGAAGAATTTTTAGCGGATTGGAAAGACTTTAAGGACGATTTAGAGCTGAACTGGGATGTAAAAAACAAGTTACTCTGCTTTGATAACTATTTTTTTTTTTGAACAAAATTTTTTATTGGGATGCATTCAACATTTTCAACAACGTTACCAATACAGTTTGAAACAAATTACCATCCCATCCCCCCACCCCCCTAATAGGCTTCCAACACTGCTAATAACAAAAAAGTATATAATAGACGGTAAACAAGTTTAAACTTATATCAATCGACAACCAGGTAACACATTTCAAATATATAAAAACCTAACAACAGAGTTTAATTATATATAATGCATTCCAAAGTTCAGTATCCATACAATTCAAGATTATACATTTTCCCCTTCATTTTATATTCAGTTTCCATATACAGTTTCAAATCTTCCCAGTCTTTTAGATACTGTTCTGCCATTTGTCCATTTAATTTTTTAGTCATTTTGTCCATTTCCGCTAAAAACAGCAATTTTCTAAACCAGTCGTGTATATCTGGCACCTTCTCCGCTTTCCATTGCTGAGCAAAGGCCATTCTCGCCGACGAAACCATGTACCATAATAATGTCCTTTTTTCCTGTGGAAATTTTTCCATTGTCAAACCTAAGAGAAGAAGTTCCGGGATTCTCCCAATTGGGATTTTTAATATTTTCTGCATCACACAGTGTATATTAGACCAGTATACCTTTGCTTTATCACATGACCACCACATATGGTAAAAAGAACCCTCTATTTTTTTACATTTCCAACACTTATTACTCAAGTTCTTATCCATACTAATATTAGCAATCTTTTTTGGTGTCATGTACCACCTATACATCATCTTGTAACAGTTTTCTTTTACATTAACACAGGTAGACATTTTAAATGATCTTTTCCACAAAAACTCCCATGCTTCCATGGGGATTTCTTTGTTCATATTTATAGCCCATTTTATCATTTGCTCTTTAACAGTTTCATCCAAAGTATATACAGTCAACAAAGATTTATACATCTTTGAAATCATTTTCCGCTCTCTTTTCAACCAGATATTTTCAAACTCATCATTTTTAGCTCTAAAACCAACCTCTTTACAATCTTTTTTGTAAATATCTCTTATTTGACAATACTGTAACCATCCATACTCAAATTCTAGTTCATTGTTTGGTTTTAAAACATATTTTTCCCCTCTTTTTGCAACAGTTCTTGGTATTTCAGCCAGTCCTTGCCTTTATGTTCTGAAAAAGGATGTATAATTGCTGCTGGTACAATCCACAAAGGCTTCTCACCGGACACTGTATCCTTATATCTGGTCCATACATCAAACAAAGTTCTCCTTACATAATGATGCTTAAACAGTGAATCCACTTTATTTTTCCCATACCAAAGATAGGCATGCCAGCCAAATCTGCAATCGTGCACTTCAAGAGCCAAAAGTTTTCTATTTTCCAAGTTAACCCATTCAGATAACCAAGACATACATACAGCTTCATGATACATACGCAAATTCGGGACTTGGAAGCCACCTCTATCTTTAGAATCGTACATTATTTTCATTTTAATTCTTGGCTTTTTTCCTGCCCAGATAAATTTGAAGATTTCTCTTTGCCATTTCACCAACACTTTCACATCTTTCACAATTGGTATTGTCTGAAACAAAAACATCAACCTGGGCAGTACATTCATTTTGACAACGGCAATTCTTCCAAGAAGAGATAATCTAAGTTTTCCCCATTTTTCTAAATCACTCTTTACTACATTCCACAGTTTTTCATAATTATTCTTAAACAAGTCAATATTTTTCATTGTAATTTCGACTCCCAAATATTGAACCTTTTTAACCACTTCACATTCTGTCACATTTTGTAACATTTGTTGCTTTGCACCTATCATGTTTTTACACAGTATCTTAGATTTACTCTTATTTACATAGAACCCTGCGAGATCACCAAAGTCTTTTACTTTTTCAAATACCTTAGGCATATTATTGACAGGATCTTCAACAATAAACATAATATCATCAGCAAATGCTCTTAATTTATATGAAAAACCTCTAATATTCAAACCTTTTATATTATCATCATCTCTCACCCTTTGCAGCAAGATCTCCAAAATCCAGATAAATAACAATGGTGACAGGGGGCAACCCTGTCTAGTACCTTTTCGAGCTTTGATAACTATTAAGATTAGAAGACTTGAAAGTAATGAATAGTAGTTAAAATGTTACCTAAGAATGAGACAGGGAAAATGAATATGTTAGAAATGAAGAATCAAATATTGGATAAGTTTTTATTGTTAGTGAATATTGTTTGAAATGATAGCAGGGGTGGAGCATCGCTGGAAGCCAGGTGGGGGGGAGGGAGGGAATATCAGAAAAGGATGTATCAAAAAATATTTGGAAATATGGAACATGTTAATATATCCTATTAATAAAATTCTTTAAAAAAAAGATTTGCAGATGACACAAAGCTGGGTGGGATTGCTAACTCTGAAGAAGACAGAGTCAGGATTCAAAATTATCTAGATTGGCTGGAACAGTGGGCTGAGGCAAATAAAATGAAATTCAATAGAGATAAGTGCAAAGTCCTACACCTAGGCACAAAAAATCTAGGCACAAAAAATCAAAGGCACAGATATAGAATAGAAGGGACTTGGCTTGAGAGCAGCACATGTGAAAGGGATCTAGGTGTTCTGGTTGATCACAAGCTCAACATGAGCCTGCAGTGCGATGTGGCTGTGAAGAAAGCTAATGCAATCTTAGGATGCATTAACAGAAGCATTGTGTCCAGATCACGGGAGATGGTCGTTCCGCTCTATTCTGCTATGGTCAGGCCCTGCCTGGAGTCCTGTGTCCAGTTTTAGGCACCACATTTTAGGAAGAATGTTGACAAGCTCGAGCGTGTCCAGAGGAGGGCAACCAGGATGGTGAGAGGGTTTGAATCCAAGTCTTAGGGTTAGGGTTAGGGTGAAAGAGTTGGGTCTGTTTAGCCTGGGAAAGAGAAGACTTAGAGGGGACATGATTGCAGTTTACATCATGTAAAAGATGGAGCAGATCTATTCTCTCTTGCTCCGAATTGCAAGACTAGATCTAATGGGTGGAAATTACAAGAGAGTTGTTACCAGCTAGATATCAGGAGAAACTTCCTAACTGTCAGAGTGGTTGAGCAGTGGAACAGACTGCCTTGGGAGGTGATGGATGCTCCATCGCTGCTGAACATTTTTAAGTGGAGGCTGGGTGACCATCTTTTGTGTATGTTGTAGGTATATCGGGCTATCTTTTGGCTATGCTCCTGCAGAGTGCAGGGGGTTGGACTAGATGACCTGCAAGGTCCCTTCCAACATTCTATGATTCTATGAAATCCTTTGTCTGAATCCTCCTTGTGAATGCCTCAGAGGAGTTTTCTCCTGTGAGAATTTGTATTTGTTTCTCCCTTTTTCACAGAAGATAATTTTTAATAGAGGAGAACAAGCACGTTTGCCCTTCAGGATGCAAAAATGCTGGTGGGCTCTTGGTGTCAGGTAAACCTGCCATAACTGCAGAGGGGAGGGGGGGAGAAGAGACATTTTTCATGGCTCTGGAACGCGGGAGTAACACCAAGTCTCCAGAGCCTCTAATTTACTGTGTCTATGCTGTGTCTTATCTAAACGGCTGGCCTTCAGTCTCAGGCCTCTTTGGCCTCTTGCAGACATATCTGGTGGCTGTTAATTTTCCTTGCCACGTGTGGGAATTGTAACCATTGACTTGTAGTGGGGGGGCATTTCAAGGGGGCTATAACTGATGCTGTTTTGTATCTCTCAGTATCACTGACAATGAAGGTGTTCATGTTGCTCTAACTTAGTCTTAATAAACGCTATCTTCTTATGAAGCCTGGTGTTTGACTGACTATCTGGAGTTCTTGACAGATTGTCAGTGATCCTCACTTTCGGGCTTCCACAACCCCACATATCTTACAGCCAAGATGAGTGGAGAAGAAGACCCGCTGGTGGTACCCACGTCCGGGGACACGGTACCCACCTCAATGGCACCTACCACCACGGCACCTTCCGCAACCGTGGAGGCCCCGGTCATGACCGCCTCACTTCTGTGGGACCCGGAGGGAGACCTCTTCAGGGATTGGTTCAGGGGGGCCTCAGCTAGCATGACTACAAGGCCCCACAGATGACGAGAATGGGGGAAACCCCTCGCAGAGACTTATGAGACTTGGGTCCTGACCCCTTGGAAAGCAGACAGGGAAAGTCACTATGAACGGTCCCTCTATCGCCTGAGCAGGGCGACCGCCGCAGAGGCATCCCGGGAGCCCGTGTTTGAGATGGATGGGGCGACGGAGCGGCAGCGAGGTCGAGACCGAAGCCAGGAGCGATTGCTTTGCCTGGTGGAGGAGTCCCTCCAAAGAATCCCAGGGATGATCGCAGAGGGCATCCAGTGTGAGTTCGAGCATCAGCAGCCACAACCACCTGATGGAGCCCCGGCGGTCCCCGCTTGGCCCCCACCCAGAGGAGTCCCAGTGGTACCGCCTCCAGGGGGGGTCCCTGACCAGCTGGCCCCCACAGAGCCCAGGGCGCTGGTCAGACGGCCATGGGGGCCCCGCGGGGATGGGGCCACGGATTCCCAAATCCGGCTGAGTTGCTGGATGCAACTTTCGATGGGGCACTGGAGAAGCTGTCTTTCTTCCTGGTGTGAGCCAAGAAATTCATAGACAACTGGGGCCACCTCTTCCCGAATGAAGAACACATCGTGGATGTGATCGCTTCAAAACTACAGGACGCTGCAGCAGATTGCTATGTTACCTTACACCATGCTGATGGGCGAGAGTTGCGCGAGGTGGATGCCTTTATGTGGGCCCTGCATGACCACTATGAGGATGCTAATGCTAGCGAGACGGCTCAGGCCTTCCTATGCACCTTTCGGCAGGGGAAGAAGTCGGTGAGAGAGTACACCGAAGAATTCCACCACCATGCAGCTAAGATTAGGGAATGGCCTGATGGGGTTCTGGCCTAACACTATTGGTTGGGGCTGGATCCGGAGATACAAGGAATGATACTCCGGGGGGGGGACCCCGATCCCTGCTGGCATGGATGAAAGAGGCGTCAGACACCGAGAGTCGACTGCGCACCATTCGTATTGATGATGCCGCGTTGGGGGAAAGGCCACCTCACCCCCCTTACCTCAGGGGTAACCCAAGACAATGACCCTAATGCCTCGGCCGAAGGATGCTACCCAGGAGCAGCGGATGAAGCACCTGATATATTTTGGCTGCTGTGTGACAGAGTGTTGGACTAGATGGGCCATTGGCCTGATTCAACATTGGCTTCTCTTATGTTCTTAAGGTCTGTGTCTCAAATGTGGGAAGTCCAGGCATTTCGCAGTGGGGTGCCCAGACTGGGGTTCCAGCGCCTCCAGCTCCAAAGGAGAGAAGAAGAGGATAGACACGCCAACTAAGAAGAAGAAGAAGAAGAAGAGTTTGGATTTATACCCCGCCCTTCACTGCCCAAAGGCATCTCAGAGCAGCTTACAAACTCCTTTCCCTTCCCCTCCCCACAACAGACACCCTGTGAGGTAGGTGGGCTGAGAGAACTCTAACACAAACTGTCCTTGAGAGAACAGCTGTGCCAGAGCTTGTGACTGACCCAAGGTCACATCAGCAGGTGCAAGTGGAGGAGTGGGGAATCAAACCCGGTTCTCCCAGATAAGAGTCCGCACATTAAACCACTACACCAAACTGGCTCTCTGACCACGAAGCCCAAGGGGACGAGAGCGCTGCAGGCGAGCCCACTGGAGGAAGACTCTGAGTTGTTGGGAGAGGAACCATACAAGCCGGCAGGAAACAGGGAGGACCTGCTGTGAACAGCGCTGAACAGCAGGTCCCTGAGTCCCAGGTGCTATGACCAGTGAGCAATTACACCTCCCTCTTCTTTGTGACTGTGACTTTGATTTGCCCCAACCTAAACACCCACGTATGGGTAAGGGGGCTAATTGACTCGGGGTGTAGGCGAGACCTCATAAACCCCTCACTAGTTACGGGACTGGGGGCCAGAGTAGTCAAATTGGCTGACCTGTTAATCTTTACCCAAATGGACAGATCCACCATGAAGGATCCCTACAAATATGAGACTGTTCCGCTCTGTATGGGGGTGGGCGACCGTTGGGAGACACAGCCTTTTGTGGTGACTCCGGCGGCAAGGTTCCCATTAGTGCTAGGCAGCCCTTGGCTCTACAACCACTACCCCCACATTCTGTGGGAAAGGGGTTGTAAACTTCATCTCCTCCCAGTGCCAGTTACATGTGTGGAATGATTCTTGGGGAAAGCCCTTGTTAGTGCACCAGGTGCCGGCGGGTTTAGCGGATGCAGAGTTAAACCACATCCCCCGGGAATACCGAGACTTGGCAGTGGTTTTTGGGGAGGAGGAGGCGGATGAATTACCGCCACACAGGAACTCTGACTATGGGAAAAGTGGCGGCGAGAGCTCGGAGGGGATAGACGTGTGGGAGTGAGCTCTCCACGTTTCTGCCCCCACAATCTCACTCCGTGGCAATGTTATAGGCCAGGGCACTTTCTTGTTTTGTTTTTGAAGGTGCTTGCAAGAGGCTTCAACCCAACTCAGAAGAGTGGCGACTTTTATGGGGGGTTTCTTTTTGGTTGGTCTCTACGCAGAAGTGAAGGAGAAGGCAGCAAGAAACATTTTTTTTCTTTTTGCTGTGGACCCGAGCGTGGAAGGTCGAAGAGGGAACAGAATATATGATCGAGAGAAAGAAAAGTCTTCAAAACTGAAGCTAAGTGTTGTTTATTTACTTCTTTAGGCTAGGGATGGGAGAGGAGGAGTGGAAACAACTAATGTGAGGGAAAGAGATGGGAAGAGAAACAGGGAAAATTAAAGCAAAGGGGGGAAATTGCGGCTAGTAAGTGTATCGCAAAATAAGGAGAAGTAGTTAGAAACAGAGGCTTATATGTTCTTTCTTGCACTAAATAGACTAATTAAATTACACAAGTAATTATCTCCTGTCTCTTTAACAGCGGCACTTACCGGATGGTCTGACACAGCAAGATTGGAATTGAGAAGAGTGAGCGAATGGGTGTGGTGAGAAGGGGCGGACGTGCGACGGAGGAATCCTTCAGAAAGCGGGAGAGCGACGGAGGTTGACAGAGAAGGGCAGAGGGAAGAACGGAGTGGAGAGCGGAGTGGAGCAAGACTGGTGTGAAAGGAAGGAGCGGGTGTGGTGAGAACTGATTGTGTGTGATGGAGGAGCCCTTCGGAGAGGTGGGAGATTGACGGAGGCCGATGGAGAAGGATGAAAGAAAGTCCGGAGAGGGGAGAACGTGGAAAGCCCCTACAGAAGTAAATTCGAAGAGAGACGGCTGGAGGAAAGATAGAAAAAGAAAAAGAAAAAGAGAGATGAGGAAGAAAGAGGACTTATTAAAGGAGAGACTCATAGAAAATTATAGATGAAGTGCCAGTAAGAAAAATCAAAGAGACAGGAAATCTGAAGCTAGTGGAGGTATAGCAGTTTAAGATTGAAGGATTATAAAAAGTGAGAGACTGTATAAGATTTCAGATGATTGTGTAATGCAAAGGGAGGAATTGGGCATATAATAACATTATTATTATATTAACAAGGTTAGTTAATATAAGCAAAGGGTAAATGAGACCACTGACTTAGGTCCGGTTAAAAGACTATAAGAAAATACTCAAAATTAACAATGGCATCAGAGGCAGGCAAAAAAACTCCTACAGCATCTCCTGGTCAAACAGGGGGACTGTCTCAATTAAAATCTTATATATCATCAGCGGAGTTACAAACTATGATGAACTTCTTGCAGATAGCGGCGGAACAAAACGCAGAAATTATTAAGAAAGAATTGGAACCAATGCAAAATAAAATGGACCAAATAGCAAATCAATTAAAAAGTGATACAGAGGAAATTAAGATAGAAATTAAAAAACTGACAAAAACTACAAACCAATTGAAGGAAAGGGTGGAGGATATAGACCAAGAGGTACTGGAATTAAAAGCTAAGACAGAGAGAATTGAAGAATCGTTAATAACCCTAGAAATGGAAAAATCAGAAATGATCCTTAGATTTCAAAATGTCCCTGAAAAACTGGAAAAAAAATTGAAGGAAGAACTTGCTAGAAATATTAGTGAGCAGCTTAATATTTCCAGTGAAATAGAAATAGCTGAAAACATCGAGGTGGCTTACAGGAGAAACTCTGCATATGCTAGGAAAAATAAAGCCCCAAGGGAGGTACATGCTAAATTCACAAGGAAATCTGTGAGGGGTCAGATATTACAAGAGGCAAACAAGAAGAAATTAATAATTGCAGGGGAGGAAATAAGGATACTAAAGGACATCCCCTGGAGAGTGAGGGAAAAGCGGCAAAAATATACTTGCCTAGCAGAACTACTATGCAAGAGCCAAACCCAGTGTAGGTGGCTGATACCAGAAGGCTTGTTATTTACATACAAGGCCCAAAGGTGGAGGATAGACTCCACGTTTAAATTGGAGAACTTTTTAGAAAGGCACAGAGAAGAAATGGGGTGGCAAAAGGTGTCAGATTATGAAGAAGATTCGGAAGATGAAGAAGAAGAGAGAGAAGCAAGGGGAAATAAAGAAATGGAAGGAAATGTGGCTGGGAGCCAATCAATAGCCCCAGCAGGAGAGCAGAAGAAGAAAAACTACAGGAAACAGCAAATAAAGTACAGAGCAGAATCCCAAATACAAACTAGGCTACAACTTAAGAAATTCAGCTATCTGGGAAAGAAATAATAAAAGGATGCCAAGTAAAAATATATCTTTAGTATCAATTAATGTTAATGGCCTAAACAGTCCCCAAAAGAGAAGAAGAACATTTCACCAGGTTTTTAAACTAAAAAGTGATATTACATGTCTGCAAGAAACTCACATTAAACAACAACATGAAAAGTATTTATCATGCAAAAAATTAGGTCTAGCATTCATTGCTTCGGATAAAATAAAAAAACGAGGTGTAGTCACCTATGTTAAGGAAAAGCTGAATCCAATATTGAGATTTAGATCCTCTAATGGAAGGATTGTGGGGGTTCAAGTGAAGATTAATGGAACAGACATATTAATTGTGAATATATATGCCCCAAACCAAAATCAAGACAGCTTCTTTCTAGAATTTAATAATTTTATCCTTAAAGAAAATCCTGAGAATTTATGTATTGTCGGAGATTACAATGTGGTATTAGATGCTAAGGAAGATAGGATAAAGGGAAAGAAAACTCATAAAGCGGGCCCAATCTTACCAAAAAAATTTTAGATCTAGTGGAGGAGTTTAATCTCATAGATGTGTGGAGAACCAGAAATCCCCAAAAAAGAGATTATACCTTATTTTCAAACAGACACAAGTCATGGTCAAGAATAGACATGATTTGGATGAACATTAATTTAATAAGGTATGTTGCGGAAGTGGAGATCTTGGCAAACACCTTCGCAGATCATAATCCTATGTGGCTCGTAATATAAGGACCATATAAAAAAATTAGAGGGAAGATAAACACAAATTTGGTTAAAGATAAGGAATTTGTTAAAAAACTCAAACAAGAAGTAAAGGAATTCATACAATTAAATAAAAGATAAGATACATCATTGATTAATACATGGGACACATTAAAAGCGTTTATAAGAGGCATCTTTATAAGACAAGAGGCGGGGAGAAATAAAAAAGAAAAATTTAAAAAATTAACTTTGGAATTAAGGAAAATGGAAAAGATGAGTCAGAAAGTAAAAGACATGAAGGAAATTAGGATAAAAATAAAACTAATACAACATCAAATAAACCTATGGTTAACACAGGAAATAGCGAGGAAGATGGAATATACCAAAGCGGTTTTTTTTGAAAACGCAAATAAAATCTTGTGGTGGTTAGCATATAAACTTAAAAAGGAGAGAGATAAGAAAATAATTGTGGCATTGAAAAATGAAAGACTAGAGATAAAATTTAAAACACAGGATTTAAAAAGTATAGTAGAAAACTTTTATACAAATCTGTATAACCAAAATCTACAAGATAAACAACAAATTAAGGATTTTTTATTGAGATATGAACCAGGTAAGTTTTCAGAGCATCAAAGAAAACAATTGAATGGGAAAATTACCACGTGTGAAGTAGTAGAGGCAATTAAAAGCCAGAAACAAAAAAAATCCCCGGGACCAGATGCAATCGCAGCAGAAGTGTATAAACCAATAGAGAATGAAATATCACCTTTATTAAAGGATTTGGTTAATAATGTTATGATCACTAGTAAAATACCGCAGACATGGAAGGAAGCTTTAATCACTCTCATATATAAACCGGAATCAGAAAGAAACGACATTAAAAACTACAGGCCGATCTCGTTATTGAATGTAGACTACAAAATCTTCGCGACAATTTTAGCAAACAGATTTAAAAGGGTTATGGCAGAGACTATACATAAGGACCAATTAGGCTTCCTACCCAAAAGACAAATTAAAAATAATATAAGAAATATCATTAACATCCTAGAGTACTATGAACAAAATCCTGGAAAACAATTGGCCTTGGTCTTCTTAGACATTGAGAAAGCATTTGATAATGTAAACTGGGAATACATAAAACAGAAACTGACTTTATGGAATTGTGGACAAGAATTTTTAAACGCAATTAAAGCTATCTATGAAGAACAATATGCGAGAGTTATCATTAATGGAGAACTGACTAGTAATATAGCCATCCAGAAGGGAACAAGACAGGTGTGCCCGTTGTCACCTTTATTATTTATTTTTGGATTGGAAACGCTAAATGAGATAGTGAGAGGAAATAAAAATATAACAGGTACTAAAATTAAAAAAGAACAATATAAACTTCAGGCATTTGCGGATGACCTGGTCTTTATCTTAGAGGAACCGGTATTATTGTTACCGTTCCTATTGCAGGACCTTCAGTTATATGGACAAGTGGCAGGTTTAAGAATTAATATGAAAAAAACTAAAATACTCACTAAAAACTGCTCTGAAGACCAAAGAATAAAAATTCAAAATATCACAAATATCCAGGTAGTGGATAAAATTAAATATTTGGGAATAATCCTGACAAATAATTATAAGAACTTATTTAAAAATAACTACGTAAAACTGCTAGAAGAGATAAGATTAGACCTCAGAAGATGGCATGATTTGTATATCTCATTTATGGGAAGAATTGCGACAGTAAAAATGAACATTCTTCCGTGTTTCCTCTTCTTGGCTCAGTGTATTCCGATATTGAGAAATACGAAATGGCTCAAAAATCTAAACCGTATGGTCAGGACATTTATTTGGCACGCCAAAAAACCAAGAGTCAACAAAAAATTGCTTACAGATAAAAAAGAAAATGGTGGATTGGGACTTCCAAACTGGAAGCTATATTACCAAGCGGTGGCTATGGGCTGGATAAGAGACTGGATCCTGTTGGAAGATGAGAGACTCCTACAATTGGAGGGACACGATCTTCAGATGGGTTGGCATGCCCACATCTGGTATAATATGGATAAGAAGCAACAGACATTTCGAAACCATGTCTTTAGAGGCCCATTAAGTAAAGTATGGAAGGAAATTAAAAATAGGTAGAGGGTATCCCCTCTAGAGGCATTCATACTGCCATCCTTATATGAAAAAAAGAAAAGATTAACATATGAAATACTATTGACAAAAAAATGAATTTAAATCATTAGAGATAAAAGAAATTAAAATAGCGAGGTTAACTATTTGGGGAAAAAATCAACTAAAATCCAGATTTGTTAAAGATCAAAAAATAAACTTTATAAACGGACCTACGCAATTGGACAAAATCTGGCTTTCGTCAGCGGATAAATTAATACAGAAATTGTATAGTTTCCTCTTAGGGGAAGATATGATGGATGAAGCTATTAAACCAAATATGGTCAGGTGGATGCAAGACATAGGACATACTATTACGACTGAGCACTGGTCCAGAGCTTGGAGATCCTTGAATTTGTTAAGAGAAACAGATTATAAAGAAAACATATAAAAAATGTTTTACAGATGGCACTGGACCCCAGATAAAATAGCTAAGTGTTATAAAGAGGCATCTGATAAATGTTGGAGATGTGGGGGGAAAGTAGGGACCTATATCCATATTTGGTGGGAATGCAGAAAAATTAAACAATTTTGGTGAATGATTAATAAAACTATTAAGGAAATTACTAATATTAACTTAGAATTGAAGCCCGAAATCTTCTTGCTCAATATGGTACCGATAGGACTCAAAAAAGAGGTTGTAAGATTGATATTGTATATAGTTACGATGGCAAGGATTGTGATTGCCAGGTGCTGGAAGAAAAATGTCACCCCTAGCAAAGAAGAAATAATAGAGAAATTGATGGAAATAGCCGAGTTAGATAAACTAAATGTTCTACTCTCAGGAAAGGATGAAACAATACATCAAGATAGATGGGAAAAAGTATACAAGTGGATGAGAAAAAGTGTTAATGCCCCACTTTGACTTCAAAGTAATTCAAGTGTATTAACAGAAAGATATGATATGTTTTTTGTTGTGTATGTATTTGGGTGAAGGGAGGATTGCTGTTGTTTTGTGTTTTTGTTGGGATGTTTGGTTATGTGTTGTTACGTGTTGTATTGTTTCTGTGTGTAATGGAAAGTTAGATAAATAATAATAATAAAAAAAGGAACTCTGTGCTATTGAACTGTTACCTGATCAGAAATTGCCCAAGGGAAAATTGTACTCAATGAGCCCAACTGAAAAGGTAGAACTGAGGCAGTTCATCAATAAGAATTTGGAAAGGGGATTCATATGTCCCACCTCTTTTCTCTGCGTGGCCCCTGTGCTGTTCCAGAAAAAGAAGGATGGCGGGTTGCAGTTGTGTACAGACTATAGAGGGCTGAATGCAGTGTCGGCCACAAACGCTTACCCCCTGCCGTTGATCAAGGAGCTCCTGGCTGCGGTGGCTGGGGGGGAAATTTTCTCCAAACTGGATTTACGTGATGTGTACTTCAGGGTGCGCATCAGGGAGGGGGACAAATATAAAATGGCGTTTAACACCCCCCGGGGCAATTCGAGTACCTAGTCATGCCATTCAGGCTTCAAGGAGCTCCAGGGGTCTTTATGAACCTTATCAATGAAGTGTTGCACAAGCACCTGTTTAAGGGGGTCCTTGTTTACCTAGATGACATTTTACTGTACTCCCCTGACAAGGAATCTCACGTTAAACTGATATGGGAGGTCCTGCAAATGTTGCATAAGCACAAGCTGTTTGCCAAACTGTCCAAGTGTGAATTCCATTGTTCTGAGATCTCGTTCCTGAGGTACTGCATATCCCAACGGGGAATAGAGATGGACCCGGCTAAGGTACAGGATGTCGTGGGGTGGGAGGCCCCTAAAACTCGCAGGCAATTACAAGCATTTCTTGGATTTGCCAATTTTTACAGATCATTTTTGGCAAACTTTGCACAAATATCCCTTTCCCTCACAGTCGTGCTAAAAACGAAGGGGAAGGGGCCAGACAGTACCTGCCCAGGTGCTAAGTTGGACTGGACCTTGGAGTGCCAACGTGCCTGTGAGCAGCTCAAGGCGTTGTTCACATCCGAACTGGTGTTAGCCCACCCGAACGAGCTGAAAAAAATTCATAGTACAAGTTGATGCTTCAGATGTTGCTATGGGTGGCACCATCTTGCAAGAGGGGGAGGATGGGAAACTTCACCCACTGGCTTATGTTTCTAAAAAGTTTAACGAGACCGAATGAAACTGGTCAGTTTGGGATAAAGAAGCGGGGGCAATCAAATTAGCTCTATCTACTTGGCGGCACTGGTTAGAGGGAGCAAGGGTCCCATTTGAGGTTTGGACTGATCACAAAAACCTCGAGCTCCTCCAGACCCCACGGAATCTTAACACCAAACAACTCCGGTGGGCAGACTTCTTTTTGAAGTTTAACTTCACCCTACACCACTTCCCTGGAAAAGCGAACTCATTGGCCGATGCTTTGTCCCACCTGCCCCAACACGAAAGCAAGTGGGAGGAGGTTCGGGACTCCATGCTCACGCCCACTCAACTCAGAGGGGTAGTCACAACACGTAGCCAATCCAAAGTAACACCTCCTTCCCACGGGGATTCTTGGGACGCTCGTTTTGCCTTCGCCTTGTCAGAGGCTGACCTCCAAGAAATCGAAAAGGGGGGGTTGGAGCAGAGGGGGAATGGCTGCTGGGTTAAAGGAAACAAACTGTTTGTGCCGGGGGAGCTACGGGGGGAGATCATGGGCAAGGTCCATGGGACCAAGCTTGTGGGACACTTTGGGTTAGGGTTTGTGAAGTCGTTGCAATTGCTTCACAGACAGTTCTGGTGGCCAGGCATGTGAAAGGATTTATCCACGTTCATCCAGTCGTGCCAAACTTGCATTATGAGTAAGCCCCGACCGGGGAAGCCTCCCGGGTTGCCTCAACCCCTCCCGACGCCCTCCCGGCCTTGGGAGGTCATTTCCATGGATTTTATCATGGACCTTCCTCCTAGTAAGGGGAAAATGATGATTTGGGTAGTAGTCGACTTGTTCTCCAAACAAGCACACTTTGTGCCATTCACGACTATCCCCACAGTGAAATGGCTCACTAAAGCATTCCTCCATCACGTCTTTAAATTACACACTTTACCCTGGAAAATAATTTCCGACCGGGGGTCGCAATTTGTTTCACACTTTTGGAGGGAACTGATGAAGCTTCTGGGGGTGGAACGGGGTCTGAGTAGTCCCTACCACCCTGAGACTGTGTCAGAGTCCTTAACTTAGTCAGCAAAATACCAGGCCTTGTTCAGTGAAGCAAGATTAGTATTTATTTTAAAGCTGCAATAGTAGGTTACTGTAACAGGAACATTGTTAAGAATAACTTGGTTACATGAAGCAAGCAGATATACCAGAAGGGGGGAGAATGGGGACCCCCCCCTCCACCAATAAGAGCACAGCGTGCGCGCGGGAAACTGGAGACAATAATAATTAATGTAGTTCCCACCGCCCCCATTGTCTCAGCCTAGCTGTTGCTTGTGAAAGCGATAGGAAGCAAATAGCTTGTCTCCTCCAAGGTCAGCGTGTGAAGTCTACAAGAGATACAGCTTGCACGGCCAGGCAGCCGAGACAGCTCCCCGCATTCCATTCCAACACTCCAGGTGCATAAATCAACACCCCACGATCCCATTCACCCGCCCTACACAGAACAAAGCCCATCCGCCCTCCCTTCTCCATCCATCATGGCAGGACTACCTGACATGCTGCCCTCTCAATAACAAATCTATCCCTTTGGCTTGTGGGGATACAATTTATGAAAAGCACGGACCATCTTGGGGGCTAGAACATGTTCCGCCCGCACCCACTCCCTCTGTTCAGGCCCAAAGTCCGTCCATTCGACAAAATAAAACAAGCGGTTGCGAGAGATTTTAGAGTCCAAGATCTGCGAAACTTCATAGTGTGGCTCCCCCCCCACCATCAGCGGAGGCGGGGTGGGTTGTCGCGGTCTCCATTTGTTCTCCTCAGGCGTGCGGCGTAGAAGCCTTACATGAAAGACAGAATGAACAGACTTTAGTGATTTAGGCAAGGCAAGTTCCACAGTTACATTGTTAATCACTCACACAATTTCAAAAGGTCCAACAAACTTCCAGCCGAGCTTACGACTCGGTTGAATTCCACGCAAGTTTTGAGTAGATAGGTAGGCAAACTCCCCGCACTTCGGGACCCAGGAGAGGTTGCGTTTCTTATCAGCCTGGGTTTTGTAAGCCTCCTTTGCATCGTCCAGAGTTTTAGATAACAACGGCCAGGCCGCCTGTAGTTTTTTGCACCAATCACCAGCATCTCCCGCCGGGAGGTCGGGAGAATTCAAAAACAGCAAAGGCGGGGCATCATATCCATGAACTGCCTTAAACGGAGACATCCCCGTCGAGGAGTGCTGAGTGTTATTGTAACAGAACTCAGCTAAAGGCAACAGGGAATGCCAATTGTCTTGTTGAAAGTTCGTAAAACACCTTAAATATTGTTCAAGGGTTTGATTGACACGTTCGGTCTGCCCATCAGTCTCTGGGTGGTACGCACTGCCAACCCCCCGCTCCACCCCAAGCAGTGACATAAGCTCAGTCCAGAACTGAGAAACGAATTGCACCCCCCGGTCCGAGATTACTTTGGCTGGCAAAGTGTGGAGCCTCACCACGTGCTGGAGGAACGCCGAGGCTAATTTCTTGGCAAACTGTCAGAGTCCTTAACTTAGTCAGCAAAATACCAGGCCTTGTTCAGTGAAGCAAGATTAGTATTTATTTTAAAGCTGTAATAGTAGGTTACTGTAACAGGAACATTGTTAAGAATAACTTGGTTACATGAAGCAAGCAGATATACCAGAAGGGGGAGAATGGGGACCCCCCTCCACCAATAAGAGCAACAGCGCGTGCGCGGGAAACTGGAGACAATAATAATTAATGTAGTTCCCACCGCCCCCATTGTCTCAGCCTAGCTGTTGCTTGTGAAAGCGATAGGAAGCAAATAGCTTGTCTCCTCCAAGGTCAGCGTGTGAAGTCTACAAGAGATACAGCTTGCACGACCAGGTAGCCGAGACAGCTCCCCGCATTCCATTCCAACACTCCAGGTGCATAAATCAACACCCCACGATCCCATCCACCCACCCTACACAGAACAAAGCCCATCCGCCCTCCCTTCTCCATCCATCATGGCAGGACTACTTGACAGACTGATGGTCAGACAGAACGAGTCAACCAGACACTGGAGCAATATTCGCGGTGTTTCACCAAGTTCCAACAGGACGACTGGAACGAATTGTTGCCCCTGGCTGAATTCTGCTACAATAACTCGAATCATTCCTTGACGTGGGTCTCGCCTTTCATGGCTGTGCGTGGGTACGAGCCCCCCCCCTTCTGTTCCTCACGGAGGGAGATTTGCTGGCTGGAGATGCTGGTGACTGGTGCAAACAGCTCCAAGATGCCTGGCCCCTCCTCTGTAAAACTCTGGAGGGGGCTAAGAAAACTTATAAGGAGCAAGTGGACAAAAAGCGGGATAAAGGGTGGGATCCCAAGCCCGGGGACTTTGTGTACTTGTCTACGCAAAACATTAAGGGGCTGCAACCTCGTCGGAAGTTGGGGTGGAAATTTGTGGGTCCATTTGAAATCAAACGCATGATTAATGAGGTGTCAGCTGAATTGATTTTACCAAAGTCTTTGAATGCCATTCATCCTGTGTTTCACTTTAGATTATTGCAGCGTGCATCTGAAGAAAATGCTTGGTGGCCTCAATGTGCTGTCCCGCCTCCTCTCATGCTTGGTGGGGAACTTCACTATGAAGTTTCTGAAATCCTGGACTCAAAGATCTCTCGTAACAAACTGTATTATTTGGTTGAGTGGGTGGATTTTGGGCCGGAACACAGGGAATGGGTTAAAGCTGATGATGTACATGCCCCTTGCCTCCTTCGCAGATTCCATCGCCACTATCCTAACAAGCCTGGGAGGGAGCGATTATCAGGGGGGCAGAATGTCAGGTAAACCTGCCATAGCTGCGGAGTGGGGGGGAGGAGAGAAGAGACTTTTTCACGGCTCTGGAATGCGGGAGTAACACCAAGTCTCCAGAGCCTCTAATTTACTGTGTCTATGCTGTGTCTTATCTAAACGGCTGGCCTTGGGTCTCAGGCCTCTTTGGCCTCTTGCAGACATATCTGGTGGCCGTTAATTTTCCTTCTTGCTGCGCACAGGAATTGTAACCATTGGCTTGTAGTGGGGGGGCATTTCAAGGGGGCTATAACTGATGCTGTTTTGTATCTCTCAGTATCACTGACAATGAAGGTGTTCATGTTTCTCTAACTTAGTCTTAATAAACGCTATCTTCTTATTGAAGCCTGGTGTTTGACTGACTATCTGGAGTTCTTGACACTTGGAAGCTGGAGTTTTCTGGAGGTTAGAAGGAGGGGCTTTAGCTTTTTGCCCCTCCACAATATTTGAAGCAGCAGCATTAATTAGTAAATATGGCAGAATATTTTTTAAAAATTAACTGATAGGTTAAGATTATAAATTACATAGCGACAGATCCCACAACCGTCTTCCACCCAAGTCTTCCTCTGGTGGAGAAAGAATTCCTCCATTAAAGAATCACCATTGGATGTTTTTGTCCCTTAGAAGAAGGCCTAGTAGAAGACTGCAGAATTCATTTTCTTCCAGAATTCACACAGCCCCACCCATTATCTGCTTTGCTTGGTTTTTGTTGGTGATACCTTTAAAAGGGAGGGACAGTGTCACGAAAGAGACAGGGTTCTTTTCTTCCTGCCAGCAGCTCTTGCTAAGGCATTTCCACTCCCGCCGCCCAACAGCAAGGACTCCGCAGTTCAAATGGATTGTGGTAAATTCTATGTGAAGCTTCTGTTGCTGGTGTTATCAGGGGGAATTCATTTGGAGTGTAAATTCTGAGTTGGGGTGAAGGACACCTGTGTGTTGGATATGAGCTGAAAATATAAATTTCTGTCTTCCTCGCATGGAAGGATGATCAAAGTACTATTATGTAGATTCAGGAGGGAGCAACAGAGCTCCAATTCTATCTCACAGGAGAGGAAACTTATGTGTAAGTCATTTTGAGCCCCCATTGGGGAGAAAGGGGGGGAGGGCATAAGTGTTGAAATAAATGTGGCTGTCTGCTTCTCTAATGCTGATAGGGCTTACGTTGAGGAAGCATGCAAAGAATCAGAATGTCAGGATAGCCACGCGTGCTCACAATCTGTGGCGAAGGTCAGGACAGACCCCAAGTGCACTTCGCTGCTCTTTGCCCCACTGGGGGCTGTATTATGTGTACTAATGAGCTCCGTGTTGCACTTCCATAGTAGAGCAAATATGACTTTTCTGTTTCTCTTGCATGTGGGCTTTTAAAATTATGTATGTGTAATACTGAATAACTTGCGAGGGGTCATAGCTCCAGGGCAGAAAGCATGCTGAGGGCTGCGGTCACACAGAAGGGAGAAAATGCGGGCAGGAAGCGAGGCTGTTTGCCCTGGCTGCAATGATGCACGTTTGCGACATCATGCTTCTGGCCGCGCGCCCCACAGTTCCTGATAACAGTAGGTTTTCGTTGGTAGCTTTTAATCATGCTCCTGTGGCACAAAACGACGCCCTGCCGACAAGTCCAGGACGCCAGACAGATGTGTCTGTCTGATTGTGTCCCTTTAATCCGCAGGGGAATCGCATGTCTGCTGCGGCTTCTGGTAAGTGTGATCACACCCAATAAGTGTTTTTATAATAGCTCTCTTTCCTTACAGTTTTGTTGCACTACACAGATTCAAAGATGCACTGCAGCATTTATAATAGCTCAATAAATAATTGCTGAATTGGGGTTCAACAGTTGATTTAATTATAATAACCAGAGCTGGTTCTATACAGAAACCGTGTCTTTCGTTCAGTCTGCAAGACGTGAAGTGCAGTTTTGAACGGGCTTGCATTGCCTCAGGACTGTGTAGAGAAGAGAGGGGAGGTTTAACCCCTCAACCTCTGTGAGTGTTACCTTTGCAAACCTGCTCTCCACGTCTGTCACGACCAATTTAAAGAAGGAAGGATGGGTATAGCTCTGGGTGGGGAAATACCTGGAGATTTTGGGGGTGGAGCTTGGGGGGGAGGGAGGGTTTGGAGGGAGGGAAAGGACCCCAGCAGGGCCCAATGGCCACAGAGCCCGCCCTCCAAAGCAGCCATTTTCTCCAGGGGAGCTGATCTCTGTCACCTGGAGATAAATTGTAACAGCAGGAGATCTCCAGGCACCACCTGGAGATTGGCAACCATAAGGAGCATGGGAGCAGGCTTTGAAAAGTGAAAAGGAATGGAGGTTGAAGATTAAATCTCTTATTTCTTCCCCACACAGCCCAGAGGCAACATTTTATGGACAGAACATGCTGTATGATCTTTGAAAACTTTTAAAAAGAAGAAAAATAGGGACATGAGAAAATTAGCCTGCTTGATATGGGGGAGGGAAAGCTCTGTATGTGTGCGTGCTTGTATGTGTGCCTGCAGTCATAGGCGTCAACTCCAGGGGGCTGGGGGGCTCAGGCTATCCCTGAAATTTCCTGAGCCCCCCCAGGGCAACCAGGCTCACAACCCTTGCCAACCCCCCCCATGCTACCCCCGACCCATTTGGAAAGCGGAGAGTTCCCCCCCTCCTATTTCTGAGACTCCGGATGTGGTGGCAGGAGAGTAGGGCTTGCTTCCTGAAAGCTAAGCCCTGCCCCCAGCTCCCATTAGCCCTAAATTGGGCCTGGTGGAGCTGCGGGCTTTCAGTGCATTCTGATCTCCTGCAGGAAAAGGTAAGGAGCTGGCCTGAGCTCCAGTGCGGGCAGCCATGGGGGGGGGCAAGCCGAGGGAGGCCTCGTGCTGCTTCTGTTGCTGTTTTCCCGCTCCTGGAGAGGCAAGCCATGCTGGGAGATTGGGGGAAGCCGGTCTCCATGGAGGAGCCGGCTTGGGGTGGCTGGATGGTGCATGTTCAGTTCGCACTGAGCCGCTCTGGGGTGGGGGTTCTTTGGCTGCGCGTGTGTTTGGAGCATACTCAGCTCTCCCTGGCCAGCTTGCAGAGACTGCAGGTGACTGAGCCGCTCTGGGGTAGGTGGGGTGAGGGGGGGAATGTTTGGCTGTGCGTGTGTGTTTGGTGCATGCTTAGCTCACCACATGTGTTTGGAGTGTGCTCAGCTTGCGCATTGCCTTTCCAAGCTGGCCAGCTGGCTTGGAGAGGCTGCGAGCCACTGAGCCACTTGGGGTGGGGTGGGGGGTTGTTTGGCTGGTGGAAGGTGTTCGGAGCACTGCTAAGCTTGGTGGCTTTCCTTGCCTAGATGGCAGGCGAGGGAGGAGCTGGGTTGGCTCCACTCTGGCTCACCTTTGCTGCGCCCGCTTTCATCTCTCCGGCTGCAGCCTGTTGCTTTTGTACTCGGATGGAAAGAGTGGTTTGCTTTCCCCCTCATTTTCCTGCCTGCAAAGATTGTGCTGAAGGGCTCTGATGTAGTCAAATCCTAGTTGTGACTGTGGCCCCTGTGAAGTGGGTGGGGAGAGGGGGAGCCTGCCATTGCCTTCTCCTCCCCCTACTTCAGCCACTGTGACTGCCTGCGAGACATTCAGGGAAGATACCATGGGGTGGGGGAGATACGCGTGCTCGGTCTCTGGAGACAGGGTTGTGTGTGTATGCGTGAGGTCCTTCTCCCCCTCCCCTCATTCTGGGGTAGGTGACTGGGTTTCTTTGGCTGGGGGGGAGGTTTTCATAGTGAGCTCAGCTTGTCCACAGCTTGAGTCTCTGGTAAGGCTGGCAGGGAATGTTGGGGGGGGGGCAGCGGAGAGCAAGGAGATGTATAACTTTTGTTACCAATTCCCATGAGCTTCTCTGAACTGTGCCCTGAGGGATAGGTCAGGGACTGCACAGTTCCCTAATGCCTTAAAAATCAGCCTTTGGGGGGCACTTGCACTGCTATCTGAGCTCTGATGAGTGTCCAAGATTTCAATGAAAAGCAAAGAAATACTTGAGTTTGTAAGTTAGTTTTTATACCCCGCTCTTTACTACCTGAAGGAGTCTCAGAGTGGCTTACAATCTCCTTCTCTCCCTCTCCCTCCAACAGACACCCTGTGAAGCAGATGGGGCTGAGAGAACTATGAGAGAGCTGTGACTGTCCCAAGGTCACCCAGCTAGCTTCATGTGGAGGAGGAGTGGGGAATCATAAGAACATAAGAACATAAGAGAAGCCAATGTTGAATCAGATCAACGGCCCATCTAGTCCAACACTCTGTCACACAGCGGCCAAAGTATACCAGGTGCCCTCAGGAGGTCCAGCAGTGGGGCCAGGACACTAGAAGCCCTCCCACTGCTGCCCCCCCCAGCACCAAGAACAGAGTGCATCACCTGCCCCAGACTGAGAATTCCCATCTATACCCTGTGGCTAATAGCCACTGATGGACTTCTACTCCATATGTACTCCATATGTACATATGTAATCAACTCATGATGTTGTGCAAGATGCTTAGATGTTAGTGAAATAGTCCTTCCTTATCAAACCAACTTTCAATTGGAAAATGTATTAAATTTATGGAAAGTTGGCTCTTCTGTGCTAAAAGCTAGAAACACCACAGAACAGTCATGTACCCCAAGAAACAAATTTTATCAATAAGCAGTAAGCCACTTACAGTAATTGGATACAAGAGGATTGATAGGCAAACATCCCTCATCTTTATTCAGAATTAGTTTGCTATTTACAAGTTTTCTCAGTAAGCATTTAGAACAAAGGCAATTTAGATGTTACACATACCTCTCTCTCTCACACACACATGGACACACACTGCTCCTGCATCGTTTTTTAAAATTAAAGACAGTGAGAGATTCAATCATGGCTCTCTAATATCTCATTCAATTTCGCCTTTAGTTTCACAGAAATCAAAAGCTTACTAGAGAGTAAAAAATTAATTGTAAATAAGTTCTGTGCATCCATCTACAGAGCAGCTGCCTTTGGGTGTCTGAGGTTGCTTAGTTCATAGAACAGCTGAGCATTAAGAGCTGGCAGAGGGTGTACACTGGCCTAGGTAATTATACATTTTAAATGCCATCACTAGTAGTAGTGTAGGCCTCACTTCTATCCTTTCTGTAACTTGAATGGATCTGGATGGTGCATTCTCAACCAGGTCTACCAGTCCCCACCTCCATTCAATGGCTATGCCTCCATATGGCTCAAATAAAGCGCACAGGAAATACCTGGAAGTCTTACTATGAATGTCATGTGTACAGTAGTAACAATGAAGTCCAAATCCTGTCAAAACTCCCCCGTTGTTTCATGTATATGTTAAACAGCACAAGGGGACAGAATGGAATCTTGCAGAACCCTGCATACCTGTTTGTCCCCACCCAGGGTCAGCCTGATCTCATCAGATCTCAGAAGCTAAGCAGGGTCGGCCCTGGTTAGTACTTGGATGGGAGACCACCAAGGAAGTCCAGGGTCACTATGCAGAGGCAGGCAATGGCAAGCTGCTCCTAGGCAAACCATAGGGGAGGTGCTTAGCAAGGATGTGACATCACTTTGTGATGTCATGTTCTGTGATGTCACTTCCAGGTGAAAGATTAGGTGATTGCACTTCCAAAACTCCACCGCTTCCAATGATGTCACACCTGCACCAAAACCCCACCCCTTCATATGATGTCACTTTCAGGCCCATGCCATACTTTGTTTCTGAGACATTGGGGCCTGGCTAGGGGGGTTTCCAAGGGTTCCCAGGCCCCCCTAAATTTCTGGAGAGCCTGTTAGCCAAATTGTTCTATTATTTAATAAAGATGGGGAATTATAATTATTAATATGCAATTGGCTTATCTATAGGATCTGACCTGTGTATACCAGAGTTAGAATTCCCAAGAAACCAGGAACAGACACAGAAACTGGGTGGCTAAAATAATGATTTCTTTACTAAACATTCTGAAACATACAATCAATATCCACACAATATAGAATTAAGGAAACAGAGGTGATTGATGGCTTATAGAGGGGTGATACAACCTGTCCAGATGTGCAGAGGTCCATGGATTCTGGCCTAAACTCAGGGGTGGCCTGCCATTTTGGATCATGGCAGAAAAAACACAGCCTAAGGCCATGTGTGTGCTGGGATATAGGCATTGGTAAAGAGTGCAGGCCAATGGGTGGCCCCGGGGGCTGGTCTCAGGTGAGAAAAATAGATTACCTGGACCAGTGATGAGTCCCAGGGGTGTGTGATGCCAGTAGAGGCAGACCTTAGGTATGACCAATGAGCTTCCAGAGAGGCAGGGTCTGGATTTAACAATAGAAGCCAGGTGTTGGGTAGTTAGTTAAATGGATTATCTGACTTACTAACGGTCCTGGCTGGGGTAGAGAAAAGGTGGGAGATGTCTCTGATTAGCATCAGGAAGTATTGCTAAACATTTGAATGACTGATTGGTTTATCCCAGTATCTTGAGTGACAGAGCAAGAAAGACAAAGAATTCAGACAAAGAGACAGAGTTAACTGCCAGATGGCCTCTAAACAGACATTTAGAAATGTAGATATACTTTACCTGGTAGAACCCATTGTCATTCCATAAGCATAATCTCTGCTGGGTGGAGGGGGAAGACTGGAGGCTTGCTCTGAGGTCACCTTATGAAACCTGAATATGAAATCCCCTTTTGCAGACCACTTGCAGCCTGACTCTGTGGTTCAAGCTGAGAGTGCTTGGCTTTTGTGGACTTTGGTTCAGGTTAGAAAGTAGGGCACCCCTGTTTTGGGGCTACCCAAGAGTAAAAGGCAGTACCTCTGGCAACAAGCCCCTTCCTAAATCCCACATGGCTCCACCTCTTTTTCTGGGGCTTGGGTAGTGAGTAGGCCTTCTGCCTGGGCTGGGGCCTAGGCTGTCTGGTTTTGGTTCCCGATTGTCCTTTGGTTCTGTTGCTTTTGCAGGTTCAATTTTTAAAGTTCCTTGTATTGTTTGTGTTTGCTCTTTGCTGGGCTTGTTGTTGGTTTTTTTTTGGGGGGGTTACTAGGCCTTCTGCCTGGGGCCTAGGCTCTGTTGCCTTTTAGTGGTTCTTCTGTTCTGTCACTGTGCCTTTTAGCAGGTTTTGTTGTTGTGTGGAGTGGAAGTCCATCAGGGGCTATTAGCCACAAGGTATAGATAGGGGCTCTCGGTCTGGGGCAAGTGAGGATCTGTATTCTTCATGCTTGGGGGGGGGGCAACAGTGGGAGGGCTTCTAGTGTCCTGGCCCCACTGCTGGACCTCCTGATGGCACCTGGTATTTTTGGCCACTCTGTGACAGAGTGTTGGATTGGATGGGCCATTGGCCTGATCCAGCATTGGCTTCTCTTATGTTCTTATGACTTTTGGCTTTCAGTTTCTTAGGTGTAGGGCTCTGTGTGCGCTTCTGGTTTAGCAACAATCGGAACCAACAACTCGCTTCTTCAGAAGGAAAGTTTATTGATACAGTATTGGCAGAGCATCTCTGCTTAAGGTTCTGTGTTAAGACTAAAGCAAAAAGTGCGGGGTGGACAGATATACATGGTTCAAAGGGGTCAGTGGGCAGCATGGAGTCAATCAAGGTAAAAGACAGGGCCCGCCAGAATGTAACGGTCTCACATTCCCAGAGATGATGTTACAGCTAGGAACCAAGGTCAGGTACATAAAGAAGAAGAAGAGAGTTTGGATTTATACCCCGCCCTTCACTACCCAAGGGAGTCTCAGAGTGGCTTACAAACTCCTTTCCCTTCCCCTCCCCATAACAGACACCCTGTGAGGTAGGTGAGGCTGAGAGAGCTCTGACAGAAACTGCTCTTTTTTCAATAACAGCTGTGCCAGATCTTATGACTGACCCAAGGTCACATTAGCAGTTGCATGTAGAGGAGTGGGGAATCAAGCCGGTTCTCCCAGATTAGAGTCCACACACTTAACCACTACACCAAACTGGCTATAAAACATATAGATAAGGGAGTAGCAACAAGACAGCCGGAGAACAGAAACTAAAACATTCCAAGTAGCTCCCCCCACACACACCAGTCACTATGGCAGTGAGCTGACACCATTGTTAAATAGGTTTTTAATAAAGGTTTCAGGTTTATTTTTAACTAACATTTTTAAACAAATCTCAGTATAGGGCTTTAGGTGTTCTACCTTTAACTAGGCCAGTGCTAGGAGGACAAAAAGAGGCCAGGTTTGTCTTCACCTCATAAAACAGAGGTTTAAGTAGCGTATAATATTTTTAAAAGTAGTGTGCTGTGTTATTTGTGCTCTGACAGAACTTTGGTGAAGCCAGGCACTCCCTTTAGCTTTTGTGTTTGAATTAGGGAGCACCTGCATTCCTTCACAGGGAATCAGGCTGGTTCCATTAGAATCTAGATAGGAGTAGTTTAAAACCCTAAAACTTTTAGAAAGGTTTACGAGCCATATCTCAAGGACAGTCTTTAAACTATAGTCAGGGTCAGTGTAATTCTAAAAAACTAGTTCTAAAAAACAAACCCAGAAAAACTGAAGCCTAACCTAGGTTAGGCTCTACTGAAAGAAACAAAAACCTAGTTTTTGGGTGGGAGGGTTTATAAAAAGGTGTGAGGCTGCTTTAGGGTCAGATGATAGTGCAGGTAAATTAGGTGCCTAGTACCCTCCCCACAAGTTAGGCTGAGTTTGGCCAGGGGCAACATGAGCAACAAGAAGGGAACGCAGAGGGACCCTGGGGGCAAGGCTAAGCAAATGGCTAGAGAGGTGGAGGGGAGGGGGAGAGCCTCGCTTTCCCGCCCACCTCAATGCAGGACCACAACAGAGCGTCCTGGCACCACTCAGGCCATGAAGAAGCCACGCCTGGTTCTCTTGCTGAGAAGGATGCTCCTGGGGTGGCCCCAGCAGAGGTGCCTGCAGGTGGTGCTGGCACTGGGCAGGGGTCTGCTACTCAGGCAGTCCCTCCTCAAGTCATTGCTGCTGAGGCTCAGTGGCAGGAGGAGGTGCAGCCAGAGCCGTCTTTGGGGTTGAGATTTGGGAACACTCTGTTTTCAGAAGAAGAAGAAGAAGAAGAAGAAGAAGAAGAAGAAGAAGAAGAAGAAGAGATTGGATTTATACCCCCCACTCTTCACTACCCAAGGGAGCCTCAGAGCGGCTGACAAACTCCTTTCCCTTCCCCTCCCCACAACAGACACCCTGTGAGGTAGGTGGGGCTGAGAGGGCTCTTTTTCAAGAACACCTCTGGCAGAACTATGGCTCACCCAAGGTCATCCAGCAGGTGCAAGTGGAGGAGTGGGGAATCAAACCCAGTTCTCCCAGATTAGAGTTCGCACTCCTAACCACTACACCAAACTGGCTAAGAGCTCACTCCATGCTTCCCCTCCATGCTCAGAGCTCACTCTATGGACTAAGAAGGTTCTAGAAGCACTGGAGGAGGAGCTGGCTGGCCAGCTCACTTCTCTGGTTTCTCTAGGCTCCAGCAGGCCTCCTGAAGGAAAGGGGGAGAGGAGGAAGAGGAAGAGATGGAGGTGGTGCATCCCAAGCACCTGCCATCTCAACCCCTTCCCCCTGCTCAGCCATCTCTTCCTGCCCCCCAAAGACATGGTATGTCTGGCCTGAGCTCCTCACAGGAGGCAGCTCCAGGGATGCCCATGGCTGCTGGTCAGCATGGGTGCCCCTTCACCTCTGAAGTCTGGAACCACTATCAGGTGACAGAGGATCCCCACTTTGCACAGTGCCAGCTGTGTAGGGCCCGGACAAGTCAAGGGAAGGACATCACCCATCTCTTGACCTCTGGGCTGCCGAACCATCTGAAGAAGCACCACCAGGTGGTGCTTCTCCAGGGGGAGAAACAGGCTGCTGCTGGGGTGCCCAAGTGGCCACCACCAGCCAGCCAGGAGGAGGGACCACATGACGGCACACTTGTTCTGCGCTTGTGGGAGATATGTGCACTTCACGTCTGACATCTGGACCTCCTGTCAGGCACACGATTCATACCTTTCGTTGACTGAGCACTGGTGGCAACCAAGTGACATTTTGGGTGGGGGAGGGGGAACTAGTCTCAGGCAGGGTCAGGGCCACCGGCTGGCTACTGCCAGGCTCGGCTTCACATCAAGAAACTCGATGGTTCGCACACGGCGGACAACATCAAGGTCATCATTGACAGTTGGATAGGCAAGGACGTCACCAGAGGATTCATTTACTGTGTGGCCCACCTTCATTTTACTTAGTGGCCCACCAGAGGATTCATTTACTGTGCGGCCCACCTTCTTCACCTTGTGGTCAGGGATGCTTTGGGGTTGGGTTCTGCAGAGAATCCCAATCTGGATGCTGTGACTCATGATTTCCGGCATCTCCTTCAGAAATTTCGGTACATCTTGAGTCATTTCTCTCACAGTACGAAGGACACCAATCTGCTGTGTGAGAAGCAGGCGCTGACAGGCATGCCAGAGCACCGCCTGTTGGGTGACTTCACCACTCACTGGAACTCCACCTGTGTCATGCTTGAATGCTTGGTGGAGCAGGAGAGCACCCTGATCTCTGAGGCCGGGATCATTCAGGAAGTGTGCTGGCTTGGACTTCCGGTCTTGGCAATCGCCATGGCAGTTGTGTTCTCCCAGGGCTCTGGGAGAAGCCTGCCAGCGACTGTGGCTGGGCGGGGGCACAATCGTCTGCGCCACCCCAGGAGTCTTTGGGTTGGACTGCAAGCCACGGGGTGCTAAAGAACCTCCCCGGTGAGACAAGCCGGAGAAGGGGGGCTCCTCCAAGCCCCAACGGGCCCATCATAGAGCGTCCCAAATGGGAACAAGATCAGCACATCAGAGTAAGCGTATGGTGATCAAGCAATTATGAATGCGGAGAGACAATTGCTAAAAATGTGAGTTGAAGTATAAGCGAGAACCACCCACAAAGACTGTGCTCCCCCAAAAGGAAATGAGGGGGGGAGGGGACTTCCCCCCGCTAAGGACCGTTCACAAGCGATTTTAAAGCCAGAAAAGGGGGGGGCGGTAGTAAAAAGCGGATGAATAGAAATAAAGAGACTGTGAGCACCTACCGTCTTGATTAAGAACTTCCAGAGACTTTGACAAACTTTTATAAAATGTAAACAATCCCTAAACATGGCGTCACAGAAAGACTCTAAGGATAAACTAGCGAAAGTTAAACCTTCTTTAGGAAGTTACAGCCCTTCAAGTTCTGTGCCGAGACAGGACTCAACTGCGGAACTCCAAAGGTAGCTATCAGAGGCTCTGCGCCCTCTGCTGGAGAAAATCACAGCTGTTGATAATAAGCTGGACGCACAACAAGCGCAAACGGTTTTAAACACACAGAAAATTGAAAAAATGGAGCAGGAGCTTAAAGACATTGGTTCTAACATGAAAAAGGTGCATAAAAACTGCAGACGCTTGAAAAGAAATGTCAAATCAAAGAGTCTCATGTGTTACAGCTGCAAATGGAAAGGGCAAGCTATGTCTTGAGACTTCAAGGGATCAAAGAAGAGAGAGGGGAGAATCTGAGACAGATTGTGGGGGACTTGTTGGCTTCCTTGGCAGAGGTGACATCAGATCAACTGCAAAGCGAAATAGATACAGTCTTTAGATTGTATTCTGAATTTATCAGAAAGAATAATCTGCCAGGGAAAGTTACAGTAAGATTCTCCGAAGAAAAGTGAGAGATCAACCATTGAAAGCGACCAATGGAGTTACCTTGAAGCTGAAAGACAAAGAGATTAAAGTACTGAAGGACGTTCCATTTGAGATAAGAATGAAGGAAATACAGAGACTTGGTGTTATTTTTACAAAGCCACAAAGTTGCCTACAGATGGTTGGTACCCGAAGGACTAATCTTCAGATATGCAAATGGCAAAGAAAGGATAGACACTGTCAAAAAGGCTTGTGAATCAGGCTGTAGCCCCTAAAACAGGCTATCATTTGAGAAGGGATAGAGAGAAAAAGTAGATTGTTATTGTTCTCTGGAGTAGTTTTATTCTGTCTAATGCAGGACGCAGCTCTTTATGAAATCGGAATTGCTGGGGAAATATTTAAATATTTTTTTAGCTGGATGATCATTTTTGGCAAAAGTAAATTTGCATTCAAGAGACAGGGTATTATTCTAAAAGCTTTGTACGATCATCGATTCTTGGGTTTTTAGAGGTTTTTATTTTCTTTCTCCTGTAGAGGGTAGTTTCCCTTTCCCTATATTTTGGTGTATTGTAGTATTTACTTTCTTTTCTGTATGTAGATTTAGAAAAGCAATAAAAACATCCCCTTCGGGGGGCCAAAAAAAAAAGGAAGCATGCCGGCTCAACCAGGAGGGCTGGTTGACCATCTCTCAGAGTGTGATAGTTCTTAGGCCTTTTAAGAGCTACACAGAAATGCTCTTGTCTGACACAGTCTGGTTCTGGTCATTTCCATGGTCCACACGGCCTGTGAGAACTTGGCCTCATTTCTGGAGCCAGCTGCAGGACATGCAAACATGGTTCCAGCAGTGTGCACGCTGGAGAGAAGGCTGCAAAGCGGACTCAAGGAATACTTTCAGTTTATCCTCTGGCAGAAGGTCTACATGATGGTGACCATGTATGACCCATGCATCAAGGGCAGGATTGCCAAGCAGACCAATGAGTTCACTCAATGGTGAGACGAGCTCTCCCAGCAAGTTGAGCACATGCAGGCCAAGAGGGTCACGTTGCCACAAGCTGAGGGAGAGGGGAGTGCCAGCAGCTCCACTGCTGTTCATCCCCCACCTCCCCTGAAAGGTAGCATCCCCCCATGGCTCCCACTGCAATGAGTGTTGAGATGGCAGTCATCAGGCAGATATTTGGCTCCTCTCCTGGGAGTGGCAGGTGCACGAGAGAGGACACAGTGGCTCCTATGGTGAGGGAGTACCTTGCGGAGCCCTATGAGTCACTGGCAACCTGTCTGCTGAGCTACTGGGCCATGAAGGAGGCAGTCTGGCTGGACTTCTCTGCTGTCGCCCAGAAGCTCCTCTCATGCCCTCTGATGAGCGTGTAGAGTGAGCGCATTTTTCCCCATGTGGGTGACATTGTCTGCCCGCATCGCTCATGCCTGCTCCCCTGGTCAGTTGAGCAGTTGGTCTTCCTGAAGGTCAACTTGCCACTGTTCAGTTTCCTGGTCCTAGACTTTGAGGGTGATTGAAGTGAGCATGCATACTTGTGCCTGCAATCCCCTCTCAGTCTGTGCTGGGAAGCTGGGTTACAACAACACTCTTCCCATGATTAAAACTAGAGAGGCTAGGGAGAAGTAGCAACCAGGGCCATGACCATTTTGATTGGCACAGAAATGCCTCACCTACCTCTGCACTTCCACCCATCCCATATGCAGCAGAAATACCTCCACAGAACCCTGGTAGCCGTGCAGTGCAGGGTGATGTTGAGGGTGGTGTGTGTATGCACCTAAGTTACACTGCCAGCCACCCGAAATCAAAATTGCATGCTGGAATTGAAACAGCATCACAAAAATTGTTCTACATTTGAACAAGGTAGAGTAGGGTAGATTTTGAGCAGCCAGAAACCAGCAGAACCCACAGGAGCACCATAAATAATGAATGTAAATGAATGTTGTTTATTGGAAAATAATTTTCTTTTGCAGGGGTGAGGTGGGAAAGGGAGGGAGAGCCTGTGATGAATGGCAGCTGCCGCACCTATGCTAAGTTTCCTGCACTGAGGCAGGCAGTGATGGCTGGTGTTGGTGTACTGCTGCAAGGGAGGAGGATCAGTGGACAGAGAGATGCTACCCCTTCCTCTCACTTTCTGAGGCATTAGTGGGCAGGGCTTCTTGTGGTGGTGATTACTACCTTGCACAGGTTCTGCCCCATCAGAGATTCTCTGATTTGACCTGAGTTCTGTTGGGTTTGGCACTGACTGCCATGGTGGCACAGGTTCTGGGGGGCACATTGCACAGGTTCTGCTGCTGGCCTGGCTGGCAAACATGCCCCCTCAGTTTATGCTGCAGAGATCCTCTGATCTGACCTGAGTTCTGTTGAGTTTGGGCACTGTCAGGCTCTTCAGAAAGTCAGTCGAACACCAGGCTTCATAAAGAAGATAGCGTTTATTGAAAGCAGTTCTAAAGGCACGTTAACATCTCATTGTCAGTGATGGCTAACTCTAAGGAGATACCCACAGTTATACCAGCTTGAAATGCCCCCCCCTCTATCTACCAATAGCCACTAAGCCCGCGTGCGGGAAAAGGTGCGAAAGTACTAAAGCAGTAAATAACCAAAATGCCCCAGAGCTGTCCCAGACAGAGGAAACCAGAACTATGAGACCAAGGACATTTGGTGAGATAACAGAGTGCCCAGGCAGTGGAATTCTGAATGTCCTAGGCAACCTGCACACCTCCCTACATTCCAGAGCATGAAAAGTTGCAGACCATCCCTCCCTCTTACCCTTCCATCCATCCGAATGGGGCCCTGTTCTGGCTAACGTGAGCCAGCTGCCTACCCGTCTTCCTTATCCTCAGGTGAATAAAGAAAGGCCATAACAAATCCTGTGTCAGGACCATTAGTGAATCAGATAATCCATTTAACTAGCTACCCAACACCTGTTAAATCCAGACCCTGCCTCTCTGGAAGCTCATGGGTCATACCTAAGGTCTGCCCCTACTGGCATCACACACCCCTGGGACTCATCACTGGTCCAGGTAATCTATTTTTCTCACCTGAGACCAGCCCCCGGGGCCACCCATTGGCCTGCATTCTTTGCCAATGCCTATATCCCAGCACACACATGGCCTTAGACCGTGTGTTTTCTGCCATGATCCAAGATGGCAGTCCACCCCTGAACTCTCTGAGTTTAGACCACAATCCATAGACCTCTGCACATCTGGACAGGTTGTATCACTCCTCTATAACCCATCAATCACCTCTGCTTCCTTAGTGCTATATTGTGTGAATATTGTGTGTATGTTTGAGAATATTTAGTAAAGAAATCATTATTTTAGCCACCCAGTTTCTGTGTATGTTCCTGGGTGCTTGGGAATTCTAACTCTGGTATACACAGGTCAGATCCTATGGATAAGCCAATTGCATATTAATAATTATAGTTCCCCATCTTTATTAAATAATAGAGCAATTAGGCGCCCTCAGTCAATTGAGGGTAGGGAGGCTTGGATTTCTTTTTCTCCTCTGCAAAGCAGGAGACCGGAGAGACTGGGCAAGAGCAGCTGCAGTGAAGTAAACAGGAGGCAGGAGCAAGAATAGGAAGCGGCACAGAGCCACTTGTTCACAGGCCGGATAGGGAGCCCTGCAGGGGCCAGATCCAGTCTGCGGGCCATGTGTTTGACACCCCTGCTGTAGGTGGAAACTGGAGTGAAGATGCCAGTTGGAGAATTCCCTTTAAGTTTCACGTACAGTCAGCACTTCTCGGGACATGGTCTCCTTGTGTAAATGAAGTTCTTTTAAGAGAATTCTCCCTACCAATTGCATTAGAATTTACAAAGGGAACAGAAGTGTTCTGCTCAGAATCTGAATCATTTTCTTGTTTCATCCTCATAAGTAATTTTCTCATTTCATCCTCACAGGTATTGTTCTAGCCAAGATTAAACATTTCTAGATCCTGTTGATTTCAATCAGAAAATAATTAAGCATCTGAAATCAAGGGAAGGATTTAATTTTGCTTTGTATGTTCCGATCTTTTTTGTCCTGGTTACTTCTGGCTTACTTGTCTGATCATATCTGATTTAAGAAAAAGGAAAAGCACTAACAGCTAAATGCTTTCCCCCCTTAATATTGTTGCTTTTAAAATAGTTGTATGAAAATAACATCTGTTTCTTTCTTGAGTGTTATTTACACCACGAGTCAAGCAGCAGGGATCCCAGAAGGAACATGGTAGAGAAGAGGAGCTTAAAATACGATTTTCAGAATTTGGCAGGTCTACCGTGCAGTCTGTTTGTGCTGAAGAAAAATGTTTCCTCGGTTAGCATACTTCTCTGCTACCACTGTGTTGCCTAAAAATTTACTTTAATGATACTGCTCTTACAATGGCTGAGTTCAGACTGGCAACTTGCCCTGCTACAGCCACGTTTCAGCCGCGTTTCCCAAGCAGATTAAAGGGGGCGTTCACACAGGCACATCTGCCTGGCATTCCCCACCTGTAGGCAACCTGTGTTGTTCCGCTTCACTCCCGTGTTAAAAAGATACCTGACAAAAGTGGTAGCAAATCCCGGAGAATGCCTTTATTCCGCATTATTCCGCTTCCCGGAAGTGTGAACGTGAAGCCGAAAAGTTGGGAGCAACCTGCTTCTATAGTGTGTGCTGGGTGTTTCCGCGCATAAGGCAGCAGCAATCGGATTGGCTGTGCTCCGCTCTACCACCCAATGTGGTGCCGGTGCAACGGGGTCCACCCCAAATTGGCTGGATGCCCTTATGCGCATGAGCGCATATGCACCCATACACACATAGAGGAAAAAGCCGTTTATAGCCGCACCTCCGGGCCAGCAGTCTGAACGCTCCTGCGCGCCACCTCCTGGTATGCTCCCACATCTGTTGGCCCCGTGTGACCGGGAAAACCTGGAACAGTTTATTCCGGGACTTTTTTGCCATGACTGGCTCCCGCTGCAAACTGCCTGTCTGAACTCAGCCAGTGTCATCACACTGTACAGCTCTGAACAGTGTCACACTAAGACTAAAAAATGGGAGGAGAAGAAAATTTATTTAATACTTGTATCTGTTTAATATAAATTTTTAATGTCTAATAATTCAGCACCTGCTGACTCCTAGGTCTGAAGATTACTTGAGGATTAGAAATTGAAGATTAGTTGTGAACCTTGTGCAAAGATATTTGGTGACTAAATTTCTCAAAAATACTCTGGTTTGGATAGCAGTTATAGCCAATGCTCCCTCTAAGCTGTGGAGTCTTGTGAGCAAAAATTCTACTGTGTGAGCTTACTGGCATTAAAGCTGTGAGTGAGCAATTTGGCTGCTGCATAAATCAGTTTGCTCTGGAGCCACATCCTTCCTGGGCTGAGAAAAAATGTGAGCTGGAGGTTAAAAAGCTGTGAGCTAGCTCACGCTAACTCAGCTTAGAGGGAACACTGGTTATGGTGTAGTTCAGGCAGCAGAAGAGTCTAATCCATTATCCCTCTTTTGACTTGATTACCACAGTAGACGTCAACAAGAGTGTGGGGGCTGTGAAGATAAGATTGCCCACCTCCAGACAGAGCCTACTGTTCTCCTGGGATTCTAAACAGACTCCAGACAACAGGGAAATGGGACCGGGAGTGGGGGCGGGTGTCAGAGTCCTTAACTTAGTCAGCAAAATACCAGGCCTTGTTCATTGAAGCAAGAATAGTATTTTATTTTGAAGCTGCAATAGTAGGTTACTGAAACAGAAGCGTTGTTAAGAATACCTTAGTTACATGAAGCAAGCAGTTATACCCAAGGGGGAGAATGGGGACCCCCCCTTAACCAATGGAAGCGAAGTGCGCGCGGGGAACTCAAGACAATGATAATTAATGCAGTCTCTGCCGCCCCCATTTTCCCAGCTTAGCTGTTGCTTTGAAAGCGATAGGAAGCTAGCAGACTGTCTCCTCCAAGGTCAGTGTGTTAGGTCTAAAGAAGATATGGCTTGTACAGCCAGGCATCCAGGGCAGCTCCCACATTCCATTCGAACAGTCCAGGTGCATAAATCAACACCCCACGATCCCATCCACCCACCCTTTATGACACAAAGCCCATCCTCCCACCCTTCTCCATCCATTATGGCAGGACTACCTGACAGCGGGGGATGAACTCCGTGGCATCCCATTCCTGCTGAGCTCCCTCACCTCCCCAAACTTCACCCACCCCAGACTCCACCCCTAAATTTTACCAAGCTGGAGTTGGCAACTCTTTGTGAAGACCACCACTTGCATTATTGATGGCCATGGTGGAGATGGAGGTGGCCTTGAGGCTCTGCTTGAATGCTGGCAAAGACTGTGTTTCTTTGCTATTGTTATTGGAGTTGTCAGCCACCTTTGATACTGTGGACTATGCTATTCTGCTGAGAAGTTTGGAGACAGAACGTCATGAGGAGAAGAACGTCATGAGGAGAGGCTCCTGGTTCCAGAGCATTGTTGCAGGACATTATGAGGCAGTGCCCTGTCTCTGTGGCTTCCATTTTTATTTTTTATCTTATATTACCCTAGCTTTTGTCTATTTATTTTAATTCCCTTTATCTCAGCTCTAGTATTTTACCTTTGGTCCATTTTATTGAGCTTTTATTCTGGCTTGTTTTTTCCTTTTATCTTTGTTTTGTAGGTTCTGTGTTGAAGTCTTCCTTCCCTCCCCTTTGGGGGACGGGCGTGGTAGAAGTGGCAGTAAAAACAGTTCAAAGTATTTCTGTGACTGACTGCTCTCCTTTTACCTTATTATTCCTTATCTCTTACTCTTTCTTCTCTACCATTTCCCTCTTTTGAGCAACTAATAGTGCTGTTTTTGGCTGCAAGAGAAGTCAGAGAAGTGTTTTGAGCACAGTTCCCTCTAAGCTGCAATAGGGGGCACTAGTGCACAAGACATTTTCTCCTCCTTTGGAAACAATGGAGGATGGGGCACCTCCTTCTGGGCCCCATAGAATTGGACCTCCTGGTACAATCTTTTTGACACTTGGAGGGGGCGTTTGAGGAGAGGTACCAGCAGCTATTTTGCAAATTTGGTGCCTCTGCCTTAACAAACAGCCCCCCAGATTGATTCTCCATTATCGCCTATGGGCCTATTGACTATAATGGTCCCCATAGACTACATGCACCCCTACTATGCTTTTCAGTTTGATTTGTAAGCTGCCTTAAGTGACAGGGAAAAGTGGAATATAAATATTTGAATAAATAAGTAGTTTAGGCAGGTTGATAATATTTAAGCAATTTCCTGTTTATTCGATTAGGCAAGGTTCTGACAGTGATTGTTCCTCCCCTGTTGTACTTGACCTGTAATGCTGTTACTCATGTTTCACTTTAAAAAACAAAGTAGACCACCAGAGTCCCCCCTTCCCCCAAGTGCTGGTATGTTTTCTAAGGCTCAGTACAAGGCACCAGTCCAAGGCCAGGTCTACCAACATAGCAGACTGGGGTGGGTAGAGCTGTTCTCTGGAGGCCAGGTCTACCAATATAGTGGAAAGGGGTGGGGTAGACCTGTTTGCCAGAGGACAGGTCTACCAATATAGTGGAAAGGGATAAGTAGACCTCTTCCCCGGAGGACAGGTCTACCAATATAGTGGAAAGGGGTGAGTGAAATTTGTCTTGATTCTGTTTTTTCTTATAATGATTAAATTATTCTTAAAATATAGTCTAAATATAATTTAAAAGAATTTATTCTGAGATTTGTACAAGGTTATAGAAGTAATCTTTTAAAAAAGTAATTTACACGATAGTCAAAATGTAGACTCGCTCACAACTTTAATGCTACTACTTTTTTTCGCTCACAAGGTAGATTTTCTGCTAACAACAATGTGGAGCTTAGAGGGAACATTTATTTTGAGCTCTGCGTATATGGCGTATGCCTGTTGAGCTCATGCACGTATCTGTTCCTTTGTGTGTGTGTGTGTGTGGGTTGTTCAATTTTGGGGGGATTTTTGTATTTTATATGAGCTGCGTGCTCCATGCTTTTGATCTGAAGTTTTATATTTTAGAATTATTATTCATCTAATTGGTTAAACCAGTTTTGTGCCGGTCATACTAATTAACAACACTTGACTTGTCTATTATCTGACTTACATATTAATTAACTGCTTGGCTTCTAGTCAGATTGCCTCTGCCTGTTAGTGATTGACAGAGCAATCTTGAGCTGTGCCTGCGCTGCAGTGGCCAGCCACCGCACAACCATGACTGCACTAGGAATATAAATTGGATAGATCTGTTTTGAAATGGTAGATGGTCAGACCAGATATTGAGCTAAAAGATTTAAGGTATTCTGAAAGATTAAGTACTGAATTTAAAGGGTCTTTGATATACATCCATATAATCAACCAATAGACTCAGCATATGATCTGATGAACCAATTGCTATCCCTTTGATGTTTTGGTTCTTCCTCGGCTAAAAGTTCAATTGATAAAGCGAAAAGTTATAGAATGTTTTTGTGATGTAAAGGCAATATTTTTTTTTGCAGATATCTAGAAATGTATGAATTTAAGCGACCAGATTTAACACAAAGAATTCCCTGATTGTCTAAGTAGAATTATTAATGTAATGTAACAGAGTCTGTAGAAGTAATTGTAAGCACTTTCCCCCCACTTTGTACCCCCCCATTCCCTACTTCCCTACCTTCCTTCCCTCTTAAAAATCAATAAAAAATATATTTTTTAAAAAAAAGATAAAGTGAAAAGGACAGGAGAGAGGGGGCAGCCCTGACGAGTACCTCTAATTAGAATGAAATCATCCAACCAAAACCCATTGTCTCTAACTTGTGCTGTGAGTGCATTGTACAAGGTATCGATGGCTCTTAAAAATTGTTACCAAAACCCATATGTTTCAAGACCATTTTTAGATATTTAGTTTCTAAAGGATCAAAATCCCTTTCTACATCTAAGGCTATATTTAAAGATTCTATGTGTTTTGATTAACAAAAATTAATTGAGCTAAAAGATTTAAGGTATAAGCGTCAGGTCCTACCATGCCAAGACCATGGCCACACAACCTGGAAAATCTACAGCAACTAATGAACTCCGGCCGTGAAAGCCTTCGACAACAAAAATTAATTATATCTAGAGTTCTCCTAATGTTATCAGAAATATTCCTTTTTGGGATGAAGCCTGATTGATCGTTGTGGACATAATTTGGAATAATTTTGTTCAGTCTGTTTGCCAACAATGAAGTGAAAATCTGCAGGAATCCGTTTTGGTGGGATCTTTGTCCTTCTTTGGTATGACAATGCAAGTATCTTACCTTCTGACAATATATGGTTGCTGGTTGAAATTAAGGGTTCGGCTTTTGACTAGGGTCTACATAATATTCTTGTTGACAAGTGTCAGGTTCTCTAGAAAGTCAGTCAAACACCAGGCTTCATAAAGAAGATAGTGTTTATTGAAAGCAGTTCTAAAGGACACGGTAACACTTCATTGTCACGGCGGTGGACGAGAAAGCTCAGTGTTTGAGCTCCTCGACAGGGAAGTTAGGTTGTTAAGTCCTTTATGAATTGAAGCGTGAGGCGAAGTGGGAAGTAGCTGTGCTGTATGGTTCGGGGCGCAGTGAGAAGGTGACCTGATTTGGCGCGGGGGCGGCTCGTGGGGCATCCGACTGCCGGCAACATGCGGAGGGCCTTCGGTGGCCTGGTTCCGTCTGGACCAGTGCGCGACTCCCCAGCCTGCCATGGGTCTCGGGCCAGGGTGGACAGAGCAGTCAGCGGCGCTGCAGGCTGCAGGCGGTCGGCGGGATTGTGGACGCTGCATGGGCACCAGGGCCAAGCTGGGTCGCTGGTGCTTGCCCGGGGCGTGGCGCTGGGCTTGGAAGGACGGCCGTGCTTGGAATGACGCTGGGCTGGAAGGACGCTGCCGGCTGGATCTGGAGGGGGCTGGCATTCTCCAGGACCTCCTGGCTCGTGGATTGAGAGCTGACGGGGGTGAGTTCCATCGAGCGCTCGGGGCTCTAGTGCTGGGTCGCCACTCGCGGGCTACCTGGCTGAAGGGATTCGTCTTTCCAGCGGCAACGTTGGTGATGCTGGTAAGAACAGCCAGCAGTAAGGGGAACTCTATAGCGGAGCGAACAGGAGCGTTGGGCGACATAGGGCCCCCGGCCGGAGATCACCTGGACAGCACATATCGCATCTGCAAGAACAGGACGGGAGAAAGAGGGAAACCGAAGCAGAAAGAACGGATAAGACCCACCCATGTACCATCAGGCGGAGGGAGAAGAGCTGGGCTGAGTGGGCTGCACGGCTGGGACAACCCAGGCCCCAATTGGGGTATTAGAGGCCACTGAGAGTGGCGGAGTATACGGCCTGATAAATTGGGTTAGTGTTTAGTGTCGAATGGGCATATTGTTAGCGACTGCTTAATTAATTGATAGAAAAATTAAGGGAATGAGGGGTTTGGAATTAATTAATTAGTTGTAGGCAATTATTAGTTAAGGGCTGTATTCAGAAATAGATATTAATTGTTGGGGCCATCCTAATTAACTGAATTTAATCTGATGAGTGTTGTTCGCCTTAGTGATTATTTAGAGGGAGGGGGAGGGGTGGTAGGGCCACTGTAGCTGTGGGCCCAAGATTTACTTGAGTTATTGGGCGATTGATTAGGGAGTAGGATTGGCTGGGCAATTGGGAGTGGGAGGGGGAGTACCGCTGTGCACTCCACTGTCCTAAACTGAGCACTTTAGTGAGCGTCCGGCTTGTGCCCATCCGGCGGTCTGAAGCTTGCAGAGACCACAGAGGGCACTGATGTGGGCCAGGGAATACCGGTGCTTCTGGGAAGGGGAAAGTATAGCGGTGGGAGCAGGCAGAGTAGTATGCGAAGTGGGCAGAGAAATGGTGAAGCTCGGCCCTCTTCCAGCCTGCGTCCCATCCCGAGAGATGTTGGCAGTGGGGCTAGGAACTATACTCCCTCTCCGGCATTGATGCTGTGTAACGCCAGGTCCATAAATAATAAGACCTCGACCCGAAGGGATTTTCTGCAGCAGCAGAATCCGGACCTGGCGTGTGTGACCGAGACCTGGTTGAGAGAGGGGAGACAGTGGCTCTCTCCCAAGTGGCCCCACCTGGGTTTTCGGTCCTTCACCAATCCCGGACTAGGGGGCGGGGGGAGGAGTGGCACTATTCATCCGGGAGGCTTACTCCTTTAGGGCGCTTCCACCTCAGAGGATCACAGGCATTGAGTGTGCTGGCCTGGTCTGGGAGATCGGGGAGAGTTTGGCGATTTGGCTGGTGTACCGACCGCCTAATGCACCGGCCGATAGCCTGCCGTCCCTGCTGGAGGCTGTAGCAGGCTGGGCACTGGAGCACCCTAGACTGATAGTCATGGGTGATTTCAATGTCCATGCTGAGGACGCGACCTCCAGCCGGGCTGTGGACCTGGTGTTGTCCATGGCGGCACTGGGACTCTCCCAATATGTAATAACCCCCACTCATCAGGGTGGGCACATGCTTGATTTGATCTTTGCGGCGGGGGTGACAGTGGACCGGGTTAATGCCTTGGCAGTCCCATGGTCGGACCACCATGCCCTAGGGGCTCGCCTGAATGTGCCACCCCAACCCCGTTTAGGCGGCGAGCGTATTTTAGCTCGCCTGCACAGCCAGATGGACCCAGAGCGGTTCCAGACGGCTCTGCGGGATCCGATGCCCCCTGGTGGCTCATTGGATGAGCTTGTGGAGGACTGGAATAGTCGGCTCTCCGCAGCCATCGACGAGATTGCTCCACGGCACCCTCTGCACTCCCGAACGAGGCTAGCTCCCTGGTATACCCAGGAGCTATGACTGATGAAGCGGGAGCTCAGACGGCTAGAGAGGCGGTGGTGCTGAACTCGTGACGAAGCTACAAGAACATCTTATAGGACGTTTATGAAAGCCTATGAGATGGCAGTCAAAACTGCTAAGAGGGTTTTCTATGCAGCTGAGATTGCATCCGCCAGCTCTCGCCCAGCCCAATTGTTTAGGATAATTCGGTCGTTAACAGTTCTGCCGCAGGGCAGACCAAATGCTAGGGAATTGGATATTGGCTGCGAGGCTTTTGCGAGCTATTTCACGGATAAAGTCCTGAAAATTACAGTTTCAGTTGAAACAGTAAGTGAGCTTGAGGCCCATTGCGCGTCTTCGGCATTGATTCTGGATCACTTCAGTCCTCTCAGCCTGGATGAAGTTGACAGTTTACTCACAGCTGTGCGCCCAACCTCATGCAGCCTCGATCCATGCCTTTCCTGGCTTATTAAATCTGGCCATGAGGGGTTGTGAGGTGCCCTAAGGGAGATTATTAACAAGCCCCTCATGGTGGGACAGTTCCCGGGGGCACTCAAGGAAGCAATGGTCCGCCCTCTCTTGAAAAAGCCATTGTTAGACCCAGCCGAATTGGCTAACTATAGGCCGGTCTCCAATTTGCCCTATTTGGGCAAATTAACCGAGAGGGCGGTGGTGACACAGCTGCAAGGTTTTCTGGATGATGCTTCAGTGTTAGATCCCTTCCAGTCCGGCTTTCGTCCGGGTCATGGGATGGAGACGGCGCTGGTCGCTCTGACTGACGACCTCCGGAGGCATCTGGATCGAGGCGGATCGGCGGTTTTGCTGTTGTTACATCTGTCGGCCGAGTTCGATATGGTCGACCACCAGCTACTAGTCCACCGCCTCGTCAACGTGGGAATCTGGGGGCTCGCCTTGCAGTGGCTTGCCTCCTTTCTCCAAGGTCGGGGACAAAGGGTGGCGCTAGGGGATCAGCAGTCAAGGAGGCACCCACTCGAGTGCGGTGTGCCTCAGGGGGCTGTTCTGTCCCCGATGTTATTCAACATCTATATACGCCCCCTTGCCCAGATTGCCCGGAGGTTTGGGCTGGGGTGTCACCAGTACGCTGATGCTGGGTGGCCAGTCGCGCTCCGGACCAGAAGATCTTGACCGGGCGTTGCAGAAGCTGAATCCGGTGAAGACGGAGGTCTTGTGCCTGGGTCGGGGCAGTTCGGGGGTGGGGATTCTGCTCCCGGCCTTTGGCAGGGCCTTATTGGTCCCAACGCCAGAGGTTCGAAGCCTGGGGGTCCTCCTGGATTCTTCTCTTACATGGAGGCCCAGGTAGCGGCCACAGCCAAGTTGGCCTTCTATCACCTTAGGCTGATTAGGCAGTTGGTCCCCTTCCTCGACCGGGTTGACCTGGCCACAGTGATCCATGCAATGGTCACCTCGAGACTAGACTACTGCAATGCTCTCTACATGGGGCTGCCTCTGTCGCGGATCCGGAAGCTGCAACTGGTGCAGAACGCCGCGGCCAGGCTGCTGCTGGGCCTCCCTAGAAGGGAGCACATCCGGCCTGCGCTAAGGTCACTGCACTGGCTGCCAATAGCATACCGAGTCTGCTTCAAAGTGCTGGTTCTCACCTTTAAAGCCCTATATGGCCGGGGTCCAACATATCTACGGGACCGCCTTTCCCCGTACATACCCCTGAGAGCACTACGGTCTGGGTCGCAAAATCGTTTGACCCTCCCTGGCCCATGGGAGGCCAGGCTAGCTGCCACTAGAGCTGGGGCATTTTCGGTGGCGGCCCCTACCTGGTGGAACGAGCTCCCGGAGGAGATCAGGGCCCTGCGGGACCTCTTCAATTCTGCAGGGCCTGCAAGACGGAGCTCTTCTGCCAGGCATACAATTAGGGGCCGCCGCCGTTGGAGTGCCCAGCCCGTAATGCCACAACGGAGCAGCTGCCTGAGCAGGAACGCCTAGTACTTACTACCAAGCTGGGGCCACTGGAGTTGGCAAGTGAGGAACACCAGCTCTTCAGATATGGCGAAACATTGGCCTAATGGTTAACCACCGCTAGCATCTTTGCACTGTAATTTGTACTGTAATGGTTTTATACTTGTATTATAATATGTTTTAACTGGTGTAATTTTAAATATGTTTTATGTATGTATTTACATCGATTGTAAGCCACCCTGCGCCTGCTTTGCGGGGAGGGTGGGGTATAAATCCCATAATAAATAAATAAATAAATTGTCAGTGATAACTAAATCTAAAAAGGCACCCACAGTTATACCAGCTCGGAATGCCCCCCCCATCTACCAATAGTTGCCGAGCCCACGCACGGGAAAAGGTGTGAAAGCAATAAAGCAGTAAATAACCCAAACGCCCAAGAGTTGTCCCAAACAAAGGAAAAGACTCTGTGAGACCCAAGGACATTTGGTGAGATAACAGATTGCCCAGGCGGTGTAACTCTAAGTCTCCTAGGAAACCTGTACACCTCCCTACATTCCAGAGCATGAAGAGTTGCAGACCATCCCTCCCTCCTACCCTTCCATCCATCTGATGTCAGGATTACCTGACATTCTGCCCCTCCGATACTAGACCCCCCCTCTAGGTTTATGGGGGTACAATTTGTGGAACCGGCAGATTAAGTGCGGGGTGTGGACATGTTCTTCCCTCACCCATTCCCTCTGTTCAGGCCCAAAATCCACCCATTCAATAAGGTAATACAATCGGTTCCGAGAAATTTTGGAATCCAGGATTTCAGCAACCTCGTAGTGTGGTCCCCCCCAACCATCGGGGGGAGGCGTCGGGTTTTGTGGCCTCCATTGATTCTTCCCAGGTGAACGTCTTAATAACCTGAAGTGAAACACAGGATGAATTGCTTTCAACGATTTGGGCAATATCAGTTCAACAGTCACAGCATTAAGCACTCGTTTAATTTCAAAAGGTCCCACATACTTCCAACCCAGTTTCCGACTAGGCTGAAGTCCTTTGATGTTTTGGGTGGACACATACACAAAGTCCCCTGGTTTGGGGTCCCACCCTTTGTCCCTCTTCTTGTCTGCTTGAGCTTTGTACACCGATTTGGCATCCTCCAAAGTTTGTGCTAAAATCGGCCATGCAGCTTGGAATTGTTTACACCAGTCCCCCGCTTCCCCAGCTGGCAATGTCTGCTGTGACAGAAATGGGAGGGGCCTCATAACCATGTACCGCCATGAAAGGAGAGACCCTTGTGGACGCATGGCAGGTGTTGTAACAGAATTCTGCTAAAGGCAAAAGCGACTCCCAGTTGTCTTGTTGGAAATTGGTGAAACACCTGAGATATTGTTCCAGAGTCTGATTAACTCACTCAGTTTGTCCATCCGTTTCTGGGTGATACGCACTGCTAACCCCCCTCTCCACCCCTAACAGTGCCATCAGTTCCCCCCAAAATTGCGAAACAAATTGAGACCCCCTATCGGAGACCACCTTAGTGGGCAGAGTATGGAGTCTCATGACGTGATGTAAGAAAGCCCTAGCAAGCTTCTTTGCCAATAGGATTGATTTAAAGGGGACAAAATGTGCTTGTTTAGAAAACAGATCCACCACCACCCATATCACGGTTTTCCCCCACTGGGTGGCAGTTCCGTTATAAAGTCCATGGAAATAACTTCCCAAGGCCGGGTGGGAGTTGGTAGAGGTTGGAGCAAGCCTGGGCGGGGCTTGCTCATGAGGCAGGTTTGACAGGCATGCACAAATAAAGACAAATCTTTCCTCATCCCCGGCCACCAGAATTGTCTTTGCAGCAACTGCAGTGACTTAACAAAACCCGTGTGTCCTGCAAGTTTAGTCCCGTGCACCCACTCCATAATTTCCCCCTCAGGGAGAACGGGACGAACAGTTTCCCGTTTTTCCGCCAAAAGCCTTGTTCATCTTGAGCCACCCCCTCCTCCCTCTCCAGAGAGATGCGGTCAGCGTCAGAGAGGGCGGAGGCGAGTTTCTGTTCCCGTGAAGGAGTCGGGGGGAAGCGGGCGGATGTCTGGTTTGGCTACGTGTCGTCACCACCCCGCCCAGCTGGGAAGGCGTGAACACGGAGTCCCGAACCTCCTCCCTCTTGCTGTCGTGCTGGGGTAGGTGGGACAGTGCGTCAGCTAAAGAGTTTGCCTTCCCCAGAAAATGGTGCAACGTAAAGTTAAACTTAGAGAAGAAATCAGCCCACCGGAGTTCTTTTGCATTCAGATTTCGGGGAGAGCGCAACAGTTCGAGGTTTTTGTGATCAGTCCACACCTCAAACGGCACCCGAGCACCTTCCAGCCAGTGCCGCCATGTTGAGAGGGCTAACCTTATTGACCCTGCTTCTTTCTCCAACACCGACCAGTTTCTCTCGGTGTCGTTAATTTTTTCGACACATAAGCTAGAGGGTGAAGCTTCCCATCATCCCCCTCCTGCAGAATGGCCCCTCCCATAGCGACATCCGAGGCATCAACATGAACCACAAATTTTTTCAGTTTGTTTAGGTGTGCTAAGGTGGGCTCTGACATAAACAGGGTTTTAAGCTGGTTAAATGCATCTTGGCACTCAGCAGTCCACTCCAGCTTAGCCCCCATCTAGTACCTTCCGGCCCCTTCCCTTTAGTCTTAAGGAGATCAGTGAGGGGGAGGGCCACCTGCGCAAAGTTCACTAAAAAAGATCTGTAAAAATTCGCGAACCTGAGGAATGCTTGTAGTTGTCTCCTGGTTTTGGGGGCTCCCACCCCACCACGTCCTGGACCTTCGCTGGGTCCATTTCAATCCCTCTCTGTGAAATACGGTAGCCCAGGAAGGAGATTTCTGACCGATGAAATTCACACTTAGATAACTTGGCATACAGTTTGTGCTTGTGCAACGTCTGGAGTACCTCACGCACCAGTTTGACATGGGATTGTTTATCGGGGAGTACAGCAAGATATCATCAAGGTAAACAAAGACCCCCTTGAACAAATGCTTATGCAGTACTTCATTGATCAAGTTCATAAATACCCCTGGGGCCCCTTGTAAGCCGAACGGCATCACCAAGTATTCAAATTGCCCTAGTGGGGTGTTGAATGCGGTTTTGTACTCATCTCCCTCCCTGATGCGCACCCTGAAGTACGCATCTCTCAAATTGAGCTTGGAGAAAATCCTCCCGCCCACCACGGTGGCCAGTAAGTCTTTGATCAGGGGTAACGGGTAAGCATTGGTTGCAGAGACCGCACTGAGCCCTCGGTAGTCCGTGCATAGCCTCAACCCCCCATCCTACTTTTTCTGGAACAACACGGGGGCGGCACAGGGCGAGGACGCTGGGCGGATGAACCCCCTCGCCAAATTCTTATCGATGAATTTCCTTAATTCTACTTTCTCAGCGGGACTCATAGAGTATAATTTCCCTTTGGGCAGTTTTTGGTTGGGCAACAGTTCTATAGCACAGTCGGAATTCCTATGGGGGGGTAATTCATCCGCCTCCTCCTCCTCAAATACAGCCGTCAAGTCCCAATAGTCCCGAGGGATAGAGTCCCGTTCCACCTCCGCCTCCCCAACCGGTACCGTGTGAACTCCCTGAGGGGGAGCCCCAAGAGTCTTTCCAGAGGTGGGTCTCACAGCGAGGGGAAATGAAGTTGACCACCCCTTAAGAACATAAGAACATAAGAACATAAGAGAAGCCAATGTTGAATCAGGCCCATGGCCCATCTAGTCCAACACTCTGTCACACAGCGGCCAAAATATACCAGGTGCCATCAGGAGGTCCAGCAGTGGGGCCAGGACACTAGAAGCCCTCCCACTGCTGCCCCTCCAGCACCAAGAATAGAGTGCATCACCTGTCCCAGACTGAGAGTTCCCATCTATACCCTGTGGCTAATAGCCACTGATGGACTTCTGCTCCAGATGTTTATCTAATTCCCTCTTGAAACTGTCCATGCTTGCAGCTGCCACCACCTCCTGTGGCAGTGAATTCCATATGTTAATCACTCTTTGGGTGAAGAAGTATTTCCTTTTATCTGTTCTAACCCGACTGCTCAGCAATTTCATGGAGTGCCCACGAGTTCTTGTATTGTGAGAAAGGGAGAAAAGTACTTCTTTCTCAACCTGCTCAATCCCATTCATAATCTTATAAACCTCGATCATGTCACCCCTTAGCCGTCGTTTCTCCAAGCTGAAGAGCCCCAAGCATTTTAACCTTTCTTCACAGGGAAGGTGTTCCAACCCTTTTATCATTCTAGTTGCCCTTCTCTGCACTTTTTCCAATGCTATAATATCCTTTTTGAGATGTGGTGACCAGAACTGTACGCAGTATTCCAAATGAGGTCGCACCAATGATTTATACAGGGGCATGATTATACTGGCTGATTTGTTTTCAATTCCCTTCCTAATAATCCCCAGCATAGCGTTGGCCTTCTTTATTGCAGCTACACACTGTCTAGACATTTTCATCGAGTTATCCACTACGACTCCAAGATCTCTCTCTTGGTCCACCTCTGCCAGTTCAGACCCCATCAACGTGTATTTATATTTAGGATTTTTGGCTCCAGTGTGCATCACTTTGCACTTGGCCACATTGAACCCCATTTGCCACGTTGATGCCCACTCACCCATCCTCAACAGATCCCTTTGGAGTGCCTCACACTCCTCCCTGGTTTTCACCACCCTGAACAACTTCGTGTCATCTGCAAATTTAGCCACTTCACTGCTTACTCCCAATTCCAAATCATTAATAAACAAGTTAAAAACCATCGGACCGAGTACTGATCCCTGTGGTACCACACTGCTTACCACCCTCCACTGAGAAAGTTTCCCATTTATACTCACTCTCTGTTTTCTATTTATAAGCCAGTTTTTGATCCACAAGAGGACTTGTCCTTTTATCCCATGACCATTGAGCTTACTTAGGAGCCTTTGATGAGGAACTGTATCAAAAGCTTTCTGGAAGTCAAGGTAAATAATATCTATTGGGTCCCCCTTGTCCACATGTTTGTTCACTCCTCAAAAAACACTAACAGGTTAGTGAGACAAGATCTTTCCTTACAGAACCCATGCTGAGTCTGCCTCAATAGTTTTTGTTCATCAATGTGCCTACTAATTCTTTCCTTAATAACAGTTTCCACCAACTTACCCGGTATCGATGTCAGACTGACTGGCCTGTAATTTCCCGGATCTCCCCTGGAGCCCTTTTTAAAGATGGGAGTGACATTAGCTACCTTCCAGTCCTCAGGAATGGAGGCAGATTTTAAAGAAAGATTACATATTTTTGTCAGGAGATCCACAAGTTCACATTTGAGTTCTTTCAGAACTCTCGGATGAATGCCATCCGGGCCTGGTGATTTATTAGTTTTTAAATTGTCCATCAGTCGTAGGACTTCCTCTCTTGTCACCACAATCTAATTCAGGTCTTTCAAACCCCCTCCCGAAATCGGTGCTTCTGGAGTGGGCAAACACTTCTCCTCTTCCACAGTGAAGACAGAGGCAAAAAATGCATTCAGCTTCTCAGCCATTTCCCTATCATCCTTCACTACTCCTTTTACCCCTTGGTCATCCAAGGGCCCCATTGCCTCCCTGGCTGGCTTCCTACTTCTAATGTATTTGAAGAAAGTTTTATTGTTGGTCTTTATGTTTTTTGCGATATGCTCCTCATATTCCCTTTTTGCTTGCCTGATCACAGACTTGCATTTTATTTGCCATAGTCTGTGTTCCCTTTTATCAACTGCACTAAGACTAGCTTTCCACCGCTTAAATGAATCCTTCTTACCTTTTACAGCTTCCATTATTTTATTTGTTAACCATGCAGGCTTTTTTCTATAACTATTTGTACCTTTCCTAACCTGCGGTATATATTTTTTCTGAGCTTCTAGGATTGTCTTTTTAAATAGTCTCCAAGCTTCCCCAATGGTTTTGACCTTCTCCACTCTTCCTTTCAATTTCTTCCTCACATGTCCCCTCATACCAGAGAAGTTACCCCTTTTAAAGTTAAAAGTGGTTGCGTCAGTCTTTTTGGGCAAATCCCTATCTGTACAAATGTTAAACTCAATGACATTATGGTCACTGTTCCCAAGCGGTGCAATCACTTTTACATCTCTCACCAGGTCTTGGGTGTTACTTAGGACCAAATCCAGGATCACCTCTCCCCTGGTAGGATCTGTGACCATCTGTTCCACAGCACAGTCATTGAGAGTGTCTAAAAACTCGATCTCTTTTTCCCGACTAGAACTCATATTGACCCAATCAATGTGTGGGTAGTTAAAGTCGCCTATTACAACACAGTTATTTCATCTAGCCGCTATCTTTAATTCATTCATCATTTTATAATCCTCCTCTATCTTTTGATCTGGTGGGCGATAACAAACTCCCACTGTTAAGCTTCCTTTTGGACCCACTATTTCAACCCATAGCATTTCCAGAAGTGAATCCAATTCTCTTACCCTCTCAATCTTACTGGATGGTATACCCTTTCTGACATACAGAGCCACCCCACCTCCAACCCTTCCCTCCCTATCCTTCCGATATAATTTATAACCAGGAATCACCGTATCCCACTGATTTTCCTCATCCCACCAAGTTTCTGAAATACCCACAATGTCTATTTCCCCCCCCAACACCAAGCATTCCAACTCCCCAATTTTACCTCGGAGACTTCTAGCATTTGTGTATAAACACTTATAGTTTCCCACATTTGTTAAGCCCACAGCCTTCCTCTTGCTGCCTCGAGACCTTGCCAGGCAGTTCCTATCATTAGCCACAGTCTCAGTGGACAATTGTAATCCATTTCCTTGTACAAAAGTAATAGCTACCCCTCATCTCTTTGAGATGAGCCATCCCGAACCAGAGACTTTTCATCTCCTGTCGGCTTTCCCCCATTATTCAGTTTAAAAACTGCTCTGCCACCTTTTTGATTTTGAGCGCCAGCAGCCTGGTTCCTTCTCGGGACAAGTGGAGACCGTCCCTTTTGTACAGCTCCCTCTTGTCCCAAAAAGCATCCCAGTGTCTAACAAACTTGAACCCTTCCCCCTACACCACCGTCTCATCCACGCATTGAGACTCCTGATCTGTGCCTGTCTCTCCGGCCCTGCGCGTGGAACAGGTAGCACTTCCGAGAAGGCTACCTTGGAGGTCCTGGCCTTGAGTTTCCTGCCCAGCAGCCTAAATTTCTCCTCCAGGACCTCACGACTGCATTTCCCCACATCATTGGTGCCGACGTGCACCACGACCACTGGCTCCTCCCCAGCACTATCTACCAGCCTATCTAAAACACGCGTAATGTCCGCTACCTTCGTATCAGGCAGGCAAGTCACCATACGGTCAGTACGCGGGTTCGCCACCCAGCTGTCTACCTGCCTAAGGATCGAATCACCAACTACCAAGAGCCCCCTCCCACCCGTCCCAGGGACGGTTCCTTGGTACGAAAGGATACCCGTTCACCAGCTGAAGAAGAGGTCCCTTCTGAGGGCACATTCCCCTTATCCTCAGCATGGTGCCCCGTTTCCCCTTGACTCTCATGCTCCCTGGCAGCAGCCGGGCTGCCAGATCCAGAGTGGGACATATCTAACAAGTCCCCGAGAGTCTTCTCCGTGCACCTAACTGACTGTCTCTGCTTCTCCAGGTCAGCCACCTTGGCCTCAAGGGAGCAAACTCGCTCCCTGAGAACCAGGAGCTTCTTGCACCGAGCATACACCCAAGACTTCTGACCAGTGGGCAGATAGTCATACATGTGACACTCCATGCAAAACACTGGTTAGCCCCCAACCCCCTGCTGGCATTCTGGCTTCATAATTGTTTTTAAACAAATACTTTTCTATAACCCCCTTTTAAAACACTTTGTATTTATATGGCTCCTGTTGTAGAAGTCTACTTACCTTACTGGGAACCCAAGGAGCCAAGGTCCTGGCTTTCTGGCTCTTCCTCCCACAGTATGTGCAGGTCATGGTCATAAAACCAGGGGCTGCCCAAGACCAGTGGGAATCTGGCTGCCGATGTGACCACAAAAGGCCTCACCTCCCAGTGCCTCCCCACTCCCATTCGTAACGGCACAGTCTCGTACTTACATGGCTCCTTCATCGTGGAGCCGTCCATTTGGGTAAAGATCAATGGCTCCACAAACTTTAGGACCTTAGTTCCCAACCCCGTCACCAGGGAAGGATTTATAATGTCTCTCCTGCACCCCAAGTCTACCAAACCCCGTACTCTTACATGTGTCTGGAGATTGGGGTCCATCAGAGTCACAGTCACAAAGAAGAGGGAAGGGGATTTGCTCACCGGGTTCAGCGCCTGGGAGTCGGGGACCTGCTGTTCAGCGCTGTTCACAGCAGGTCCTTCTCATTTCCTGCCACTGGGGCTTCCTCCTCTTCCGACGATTCCATTTCATCTCCCAATGGGGTGGCCTGGAGGGCTCTCGCTCCCTTGGGTCTTGCCACTTGCTTCGGGGTGGAAGTCTCGAACTTCTTTTTCCCTCCCTTAAGTGCACCAGGGGATAGGGTCCCCCTGGGCATCCAGCTGCGAAGTGGCCGGGCTCCCCACATTTCAGGCAAAGTCCTTGCTTCATCCTCTGCTCGCGGATTCCATCTTGCTGCCTGTGGGGGATGGCGGGCAGCTTTGCCTTTGGCAGGGTGCTGCTCGGCTGGGTTGCCTTCCCTAGGGCAGCTGCATCGTCCAGGAGGAGGGTCCGCAGGTGGGTCTCAGTGTCCGCTGCTTCCTTCATCCATCCCAGCAAGGTTTCTGGATCTTGGCCGGTATTGCTCGGTGAGTACCCCATCTGGCCAGCCTCGGATCTTGGCTGCTTGTCTCCGAAACTCCTCGATGTACTCGCGCACTGACCTTGTCCCTTGCTGGAAGGTGCAGAGGAAGGCGGGCGCCGTCTTGTTCGCACTGGAATCTTCAAAGTGGTCTTTTATGGCCCACATGAATGCATCAACCTCCCTCAGCTCTCGTCCGTCTTCTTGGTGCAAGGCCACATACCAATCCATGGCGGCATCTCTTAGGTGGGAGGCAATCGCATCTACGATGCGTTCTTCGTTCGGGAACAAGTGGCCCCAGTTCTCCACGAATTTCTTGGCTCTCACCAAAAAGAACGAGAACTTCTCTGGGGTTCCGTCGAAGGTGGCATCCAGCAGTTCCGCCGGGTTGGGAAATAGCCATCCCCAACCCCATGGCACTCCCTGCAGTCCCGGCACTGGCAGCCCTGCTGGTGGCCCCACGGGTTGGTCCAGAGGTGCCCCGGGTTGCCCCGGCATGCCTCCAGGTGGCGGTCCGAGCAGAGGTACAGGAGGCCCCTGGGGGTTGGCCTTGTGGCCCGGGCGGAACCAGGAGCTGCCGCCGGTCCATTTCATCTCTGATCATAGAATCATAGAATCATAGAATGTTAGAGTTGGAAGGGACCTTGCAGGCCATCTAGTCCAACCCCCTGCACTCTGCAGGAACACAGCCGAAACCCCTACATACCTACAACATGCCCAAAAGATGGTTGTCCAGTCTCCTCTTGAAAACGTCCAGCGAAGGAGCATCCACCACCTCCCGAGACAGTCTGTACCACTGCTCAGCTACTCTTACAGTCAGGAAGTTTCTCCTGATATTAAGCCGGTAACGACTCCCTTGTAATTTCCACCCATTAGATCTAGTCTTGCAATCCGGAGCAAGAGAGAATAGATCCACTCCATCTTCTACATGACATCCCGTCAAATACTTGAAGACTGCAATCATGTCCCCTCTAAACCTTCTCTTTCCCAGGCTAAACATACCCAACTCCCTCAGCCTTTCCTCATAAGACTTGGACTCCAACCCTCTCACCATCCTGGTCGCCCTCCTCTGGACCCGCTTGAGTTTGTCAACATCCTTCCGAAAATGTGGTGCCCAAAACTGGACACAGTACTCCAGGTGGGGCCTGACCATAGCAGAATACAGCGGAACTACCACCTCCCGTGATCTGGACACAATGCTTCTGCTAATGCATCCTAAGATTGCATTAGCTTTCTTCACAGCCACATCACACTGCAGGCTCATGTTGAGCTTGTGATCAACCAGAACACCTAGATCCCTTTCACATGTGCTGCTTTCAAGCCAAGTCCCTCCCATTCTATATCTGTGCCTTTGATTTTTTGTACCTAAGTGTAGGACTTTGCACTTATCTCTATTGAAATTCATTTTATTTGTCTCAGCCCACTGTTCCAGCCTATCCAGATCCTTCTGAATCCTGACTCTGTCTTTTTCAGAATTAGCAATCCCACCCAGCTTCGTGTCATCTGCAAATTTGATAAGCATCCCCTCTATGTCTTCATCCAGGTCATTTATAAAAACATTGAATAACACCGGGCCTAGGACCGAGCCCTGTGGTACTCCACTCGAGACTTCTCTCCACGTAGACGCGGAGCCATTTACGAGCACTCGTTGGGTACGATTTTTCAACCAACCATGAATCCACCCAATGGTTGCGCCATCCAGCCCACACTTAACCAGTTTATCCTCAAGGATATCATGAGAAACTTTGTCAAATGCTTTGCTGAAATCCAGATACACTATATCCACGGCATTGCCAGAGTCAACCATTTTAGTAACTCTGTCAAAAAAGGAGATAAGGTTAGTCTGGCATGACTTATTCTTCATAAACCCATGCTGGCTATTACCAATTAACTCATTTTGTTCAAGGTGTTCACAGACAGAGTGTTTTCCCAGGTTCACAGACAGAGAATTTTCCCAGGTATCGATGTCAAACTGCCCGGGTCCGTCTTTTCCCCCTTCTTGAAGATTGGGACAACATTCGCTCTTCTCCAGTCTACCGGCACAACACCCGTACTCCAGGACCTCTCAAAGATTATAGCCAGAGGCTCTGAAATAACATCTGCAATTTCTTTTAGCACCCTCGGATGCAAGCCATCCGGCCCTGGCGATTTGAAAGTATTTAAGGCAGCTAGATGTTCTCTAACCATTTCCTGAACTGGCAGTTCCCCTTTCCTTCATATGCCCTGCATTCTTCAGTTTGTATACAGCTCACTTTACGGTTAAAGACCGACGCAAAGTGAGAGTTGAGTAATTCCGCTTTGTCTTCATCCCTTGTTAAGGCTTGACCATCTTCCCCTAGCAATGAGCTTACTCCATCCCTGTTCCTCTTTTTGCTCCGAACATAGGCATAGAAATTTTTCTTGTTATTTTTTGCATCCCTTGCAAGCCTCAGCTCCATCTGTGCTTTAGCCTTTCTGACACCATTCCTACAGATTTGTGCTCGTGTCTTGTATTCACCCTCAGTAATCTGACCCTCCTTCCATTTCCTGTACATTTCCCTTTTTAGTTTCAGCTCCTCAGAGAGTTGCTTGTTCAGCCACCTTGGCTTCATTACCTGTCTCCCACTTTTCTTTCTTACCGGAACAGTTTGAGATTGTGCCTTAAGCACTTCATTTTTCAGCATCACCCATCCTTCCTGTGCAGATTTTCCCTTCAGCATTTCCAGCCATGGGATCCTACCTATTGGATCTCTGAGTTTTGGAGATCATTTTCGGGATGCGTTGCAAGGATTCGTCTATCAGTCGGAGTAGGCGATCTTGACTGCGGTCTCCACTCCATCTCCCATGGCTCCCTTGGACTCTCTGGGTCCCGGGTGGGTATCTTTTCCACCCTCTGCCATGCTCAGACGATAGACTGACCTCTCGAATCGGCTCTCTTGGACCGAAGCCTGGGGGGTGAGGAACCATGTCTCGTGCGTCTCCGTGAGTGGTTCGGCCCAGTCTTGCCTCTTTCGCTGTCGCGTCGTCACTCCAGGAAATGCTCCCCTGTACATCTCTCTGTAGAACCCCCTAGGTCATATTCCGTTCCCCAAGGCGCAGGGGCAGTTGAGACCAGGTTCTCTCCGGTAGCCGATGCTGTGGTCACAGGTGCTGCAGATACAGGGACCCCATCCTCCGATGAGGTCGTTGGGATCGGGATCTCGGTGTCTTCTCCGTCACTCATCTTTGACAAGAGAGATGCCGCGTCGAACCAAATCCCGATTAAAGGATCACTGACAATCTGTCAGGTTCTCTAGAAAGTCAGTCAAACACCAGGCTTCATAAAGAAGATAGCGTTTATTGAAAGCAGTTCTAAAGGACATGGTAACACTTCATTGTCAGTGATAACTAAATCTAAAAAGGCACCCACAGTTATACCAGCTTGAAATGCCCCCCCTTCTATCTACCAACGGTTGCCGAGCCCGCGCATGGGAAAAGGTGCAAAAGCAATAAAGCAGTAAATAACCCAAACACCCAAGAGCTGTCCCAAACAAAGGAAAAGACTCTGTGAGACCCAAGGACATTTGGTGAGATAAGATTGCCCAGACGGTGTAACTCTATGTCTCCTAGGCAACCTGTACACCTCCCTACATTCCAGAGCATGACAAGTTGCAGACCATCCCTCCCTCCTACCCTTCCATCCATCTGATGTCAGGATTACCTGACACAAGTTGGTAAAAAATGGCTTGGATCCTATTACTGTTAGGTGGGTCTGTAACTGTTAACAGATCAAACCCAAAGAATGCTTGCGGAGGGTTCCTCATCCTCTTGGAGAGGAATGACAAGTGGAGTGCCTCAAGGATCTGTCCTGGGACCCGTTTTGTTCAACATCTTTATAAATGATTTGGATGAAGGGATAGAGGGAATGCTTATTAAATTTGCAGATGATACTAAATTGGGAGGGGTAGAAAATATGGTAGAAGACAGAGTCAGTATACAGGATGATCCTGACAGGCTGGAAAACTGGGCTAAAGCAAATAAATGAATTTTAATGAGGATAAATGTAAAAGTTCTGCATTGAGGTAGGAAAAATCGAATGAATAATTATATGATGGGGGAGACTTTTCTTGGCTGTGGTATGTGCAAAAAGGTCTTAGTAGACTGTACACTGAACATGAGTCAGCAGCAATGTAATGCAACAGCTTTAAAAGGCAAATACAATTTTGGGCTGTATCAACAGAGATATAGTGTCCAGATCACACAAAGTGATAGTATCGCTTTACTCTGCTTTCTTCCTTTGTGTTATATGTAATTCTTACACAATTTGATGGCATTATTCAATCCCTCTGTGAAAAAACTGAAAAGTGCCAATGTTAGCTGCATAGAAGTCCTGGATGAATTTCATGAAAAACTTGAGGAGACGGAGATAGTTCTATGGAAGATCTGTTGTGGCCATCTCTGCATCTCAAAGGGCGGAATTCCAAAGAGAAGCGGACCAGACACTCTCAAGGTGGTATAATTTTGAAACATCAATTTTCAGAGACGTGGAACTGCTCTCGCTTGACAGTCCTGTGAATTGGGATCACTTACAGAGTCTTGTCAAAACCCTGGATTTTGGCCCTAATATAAGTGACACTGAGAAGCTTTTTGATTATGTCTGCATTGTGTTGAAGAGCCAAAAGAGATTTCCTCACAGGAACAGAGGATAGACCAGGGAGGGGTAAAGATGTTCCGGCTCATTCCAGACAGAGATGACAGCCATCTGTTGAAGTGGTTCTCTTTTGCGCTCTCTGTCCCAGTATCCAGTGCCTACTGCGAGAGACGCTTCAGCTTGATGACGCAGCCTGGGCACAAGGAAAGAAACCGGCTGAGCTGTCCCGTGAAGATTTCTGCAACTTTATAAGGTCAATTCCAGAGTTGCTGAGAGAAGCAAGAAGCCAAGATAAATATTGCTTTCCTTCCCGAAAGCAGGAAGCAGCATAAACATGACAGTTTTCTCTTGTTTTGTTCACTTATTTGACATGTGCTGTTTACTTGGTCTTTTGTTCCAATGAAGTGTTTAAATTAAAGTATTTTATGTTTCTTTTTAAAAGTATTTTATGCTTGTTAAAGCTTTTTATTATTTTTGCATTGGAAGGAGGCCTAAAAGCCTAAAAGGTAACATAAAATGGGGGGAAGATGGGGGTGGGAAGTGATATAACACAATGTATTTAAATTTAAATTTCGAAAAAGGAAGTGACTTCAGAGGAAGGGGCAGGTTTGGGGGAGTTCCTTGAAAGTGACATCACAGGAAAGGGTGGGGTTTTGGTGCAGTGGGCTGGATGTGTCTTAATCAGAAGAGGTGGTGCTTGGGAAGTGACATCACTTGACCTTTGACCTGAAAGTGACATTATAGGACATAACATCACAAACGTGATGTCACATCCTTGCTAGGCTCTGAACAAAAAGGGAAACAAACTTAACCCTGAAAATTAGGATCAAGATCCTGAAAAGGTAAGTCAAACTGAGCAGAGGGCCCTCTATTCAGTTTGACTTACTTTTTCAGGTTCTACATCCTTACTAGGCACCACCCCCAAAGTCCCCAGGCTCCACCCCAAAGCCTCCAGGTATTTCCTGAGTCAGACCTGGCAACTTTAGTCCAGATCCTGTTTGAGAGAAATGACAGTTAAACCCTCCTTTTCTTCCCCGGCTCTCCTTCCCTTCTCTCTTTGATGGCCCCAAGGGCTCTGACTAGTTGTTTCTGGATTCTCCACTACTCTAAGAGGGTGAAAACCATTAGCTGACAAGGGGAAAGGGGGACAGACTTCGCCCTGTTCATCACAGTCCATTTCCTGACTGGTACCAGATACTTCAGGAAGGTCCACTGCCCATTCACTGGCCTCTTATTCAGAAGTAGAACTTCCAGGGCATTCATAGCCACACGGCACTATCTCCTCAGAACAATTTTCTGAAAGCTCGTATCTTTGGATTCTGGCTGCAAATGGTTCCCAGTTTTTAGTTCCTTATTTGCAGTTCACATTTCCTTATTCATAAATCCAACCACAAATACTGATAAAATTTAAAAAGTGCTGCTGTGACAGATTGTCAAGGATTAATGCCTCACAGTGTTGAGAACCTTTGAGTGACAAGGCTGTTCAGAGGTGACGGTTGGGAACTCACATCTGAAGAAAAGACAGTTGAGCACCGACTGCAGACTAGGAAGCAGGCTAAAAGAGGAGTGGGAGGACAGGAGGAGGAGGAAGAGGAGGAGGAGGAGTTGGGCTTATACCCTGCCCTTCACTGCTTGAAGGAGTATCAGAGGCCTTCCCTTCCTCTCCCAACAACAGACACCCAGTGAGGTAGGTGGGGCTGAGAGAGCTCTCTCGAGAACTGCCCTTGAGAGAACAGCTCTGAGAGAACTTGTGACTGACCCCAGGTCACCCAGCTGGCTGAATGTGGAGAAATGGGGAAACAAACCCAGCACTCCAGCTTAGAGTCCACCGTTCTTAATCACTACACCAATCTTGGCTCTATGAAGACCCCCATTCAAGTCAAAAAAGGGACAGAGCTTCTAGTTCAGAGAAGTAATTCCCTGCCCAATGAAAAGGGAGAAGACTCTAAAGGGATCCCTGGACTATGTATAGAAAGGGATTTTGGAAACCAAGTTGTGTGTTCCAGCCTTCTAAACCTTAAGAGTCAGTGAAGCTCAGGAACCCAGTGTTTTGGCAGACACTGAAATTAAAGCCTCTCTCCTCAAAGTTTCAAAGATCTTGTTAAAAAGCAAAAACACTTGTTGGCAACAAATTATCTTGAATCTGGTGTAATTACAGTTACCTCAGTTCTTATTGTCGTTTCACCTCATACATCCTACCCCTGATTCCACCTGACCTTTTCCACTCCAAGTTAAATACAATATTTGGTTTATTTTTAACTTTTGAAAGCCTCTTGTGTGTCGATTCCCAGGATTGTGTGGGTGCACTCGGCAGGTTGGGCTGGACCGCCTGGCAGACCTGGCAGTGCTTCACCCAGGCCTCCACTTCACTGTCTATGCCAGGTCACCAGACGTAGTTCCGGGCGAGGGCCTTCATGTGAACAATCCTGGGGTGCGCCTTCTGCAGGGCCTGGAGGATGTGGTGCTGAAGGGCGCCAGGGACTACCACCCTGTCCCCCATAGCAGGCAGCCTTTGTAAGCTGAAAGCTCCTCCCGCCAGACTGTAAATGCGGTGAACTCAAGCCCTTCTGTAGCTGCAGGCCACTCTCTCACCACCCAGCCCAGAATCCGGGATATGATGGGGTCCCGGGCTGAGTGACGTGCAATGTCCGCAGCCTGGAGGGGTTAGGGTTAGGGTTAGGGGGCATCAGGGAGACCCTCCAGCTGGAGGACATGGTGTGTGGGGGCCGGATACTCGTCCACATCTGGCAGGGGGAGACGGCTCAGGGCATCGGCATGTCCCATTGCCTTTCCTGGGCAGTGTTGTAGGGTATAATTGTAGCCTGCAAGGAATATGGACCACCTCAAGACCTGCGGGGAGAGGACTTGCAGTGTCTGGCGATCAGCAGCGAAGAGACCCAGCAGGGGACAGTGGTCCATGGTGATGGTGAAAGGCCGGCCGTAGATGAAGTTGTGGAACTTCTTGACCCCAGCCACAATTGCCAGTCCTTCGCGATCTATCTGGGCATAGTTACGTTCAGCTGCAGATAGGGTTCACGAGTAGTACACGACTGGGACCTCCTGCCCATCCAGAAGACAATGCACTAGCACTGCGCCGACACCATAGGGTGAAGCATCACAGGCCAAGACCAGGGGCAAGGACTCATCAAAATGGGCCAGGACGGAGTTTGAGATCAACAATTCCTTGACACCCTGGAATGACACCCATGACCAAGGGGCCTGCTTGTTTAACAAGTGGTGCAGGGGTTCAGCTACTGCCGCCTTGTGGGGGAGGAAGGCGAGGTACAAGTTAAGAAGTCCAAGAAAAGCCTGAAGCTCGGCTTTGCTTTTAGGCGGTGGGGCCTCCATGATGTCCCTCATCTTGTCCCGGGCTGGGTGCAGGCCGTCCGCATCCAAGGTAAAGCCACAAAAGTCCACCAAGGGAACCCTGAGCAGGCATTTCTCCTTTTTTACTTTTAGGCCGGCATCTTGGAAGTGGCAGAGGTCTGTGCAGAGTTGGTCAGCAAATTCGGCTAGCATGGCGGCGGCGATCATCACATCATCAAAAAATGGGGTGATGCCGGATATCCCTTTTAGAAGAGAATCCATTAGTTGTTGGAAGATGCCAGGTGCTACACTCACCCCGAACTCTAGTCTATTCCCCCAGAAAGCCCCCGGTGGGTAACAATTGTCTGTGCCTCAGTGGTTGTCTCATCAACTGGCAACTGCTGGGCAAGATCAAGTTTCCCAAAGATCTTTGCCCCCGTCAAGGTGGCCAGTATGTGGCTGACTACAGAGACCAGATAGGCATGGTCCTGTAGCACCTTATTAAGTGTACATTTGTTGTCCATGCGGATGTGGACATCCCCATTAGGCATTATGGGCATAATAATCGGGGTCTCCCATGCTGCATGAGAGACTGGTTCCAGGACCCCCTGGGCCACCAGGTGGTCCAGTTCCGCGTCAATTTTTGGCTCTGATGCGAATGGTACCATCCTGGAATGCATTCTAATGGGGGCCACCTTGGGATCTAGTTGTAGCGAGACCGGGGTGCCGGTGTAGCATCCCAGCGTCCCATTGAAAATGGACGGGAATTTGTGTCAGACCTCTTGGAAATCGTGGGCCGTGCAGAGCTGGACTCTCTCAATTGAAATTCCTAGGGGCTCGAACCAGGCACGCCCCAGGAGGCTGACTAGGTCACCCTCGACAACGATCACATCCAAAAGCTTTGGTACTGTACTCGGAAACTCCCGACCCCCTTTATCAGCATACAATTCTGCTGAAAGTCCATGAGCATCATGGGAGATGGGCACAAGTGGGGTCCCCCTTAGGGCACAAATGTTTGAGAGTGGCTTCAGATATGATGGAGGTCGTGGAGCCGGAATTGAACTCCATGAGGCAGGGGGACCCCTCTATTTTAACCCAGACTTGGATTTTTGGAGTGGACGAATGGGCGGGGAATCTCAGTACCTGTTCTGATGAAGTAGATGCATTGGTGAGGAGGTAGATATTCTCATTAGCCGTGTATTCTTCTAAATGTGCGTCGGCCTTGCGGTGGGACTGTGTTTGCGGTGCTTGTGGTCCCTTGGAGCGGCAGACCTGGGCAATGTGGCCTGTGTGGCTGCAGTCTCAACATGTGGCATCCCAAAACCTGCAGGTCTTCCTCTCGTGCTGCCCCCACAGCTGGCAAACTCTTGGTTGACCACGCTGTTTTGCTTGCTGCCTTGTCATCTGCGGCGTCTGGTGGAGGCTTGAGTGCTGGCTCCTTTGATTGAACATCACATGGCATGTCATCTCCAAGGCTCTGGACTGCCTGCACGATCTTGTTGAACATGCTGTCCTCCAGTGTTTTTGGGGACAGGAGGTATTGGACCAAGTCCACAATGGTGGGCCCACAGGACCCAAGGAGGAGGCCCTTCTTCCTGGTCTCATCCATCACCTGATAGAAGATGAGGACTTGTTTGAGGCCGGTGACCCAAGCTCCCCATTGCTGTGGATGGGTTGGGTCGAACGGTGGTACCAGACCAGATCCTGGAGCTAAAGCCATATTGCTGATTGGTTGTGGCAGCTGGATGGAAGCGGCTTGCTCACCCTCGGTGCTCATGAATGGAGTGTAGGCAGTGGTGTGTGGTCTTCCTTGGCACCCCGATAGCCCATCCTCATCGCCATTGTTGTGTAGTGGGTTCGATGCATTAGAGATCATGAGACAGTGTGATGTCATAGAATCATAGAATCATAGAATGTTAGAGTTGGAAGGGACCTTGCAGGCCATCTAGTCCAACCCCCTGCACTCTGCAGGAACACAGCCGAACCCCCTACATACCTACAACATGCCCAAAAGATGGTTGTCCAGTCTCCTCTTGAAAATGTCCAGCGAACGAGCATCCACCAACTCCCGAGGCAGTCTGTTCCACTGCTCAACCACTCTTACAGTCAGGAAGTTTCTCCTGATATTAAGCCGGTAATGACTCCCTTGTAATTTCCACCCATTAGATCTAGTCTTGCAATCCGGAGCAAGAGAGAATAGATCCACTCCATCTTCTACATGACAGCCCTTCAAATACTTGAAGACTGCAATCATGTCCCCTCTAAACCTTCTCTTTCCCAGGCTAAACATACCCAACTCCCTCAGCCTTTCCTCATAAGACTTGGACTCCAACCCTCTCACCATCCTGGTCGCCCTCCTCTAGACCCGCTCGAGTTTGTCAACATCCTTCCGAAAATGTGGTGCCCAAAACTGGACACAGTACTCCAGGTGGGGCCTGACCATAGCAGAATACAGCGGAACTACCACCTCCCATGATCTGGACACAATGCTTCTGCTAATGCATCCTAAGATTGCATTAGCTTTCTTCACAGCCGCATCACACTGCAGGCTCATGTTTAGCTTTAGCTTGTGATCGACTATGTGAAGCATAGTAATTTACTGGACACAACAAGAACACCAAATGCTGGCTGGGTGGCCAACTATTTACAGACCAGAGGAGATGCCTCTAGGTCCCATTGGCAGGTTTAAACTTCCTGCCCATGTTCCCATTGGTTCCCCACAGGAAGGTTCAGGAGCCTAGTCCCTATTGTTATTTGGGACTCAAGCTCCGGCTCTGTCGCTGTTACCCTGTGGTGGTCAGCGAACACAACAGTGGTAATGGTACTTGAAAAGCCATGGGAGAGGAAGAGAAATGTAGTTGTTGGGGTGAGGGAAGGTGCTGAGTGTTTTGTTTGGGGGTGGCAGCATGCAATTGGAGTGTAATTGGAGGCTAAGATAAAACAGAAGTCTTGATCCACTTTAAAGACTTAATGAGGGTTTGTTGCATCATTTTTATTTTATTTTGCTTTTCTTATCTATGTTTTTGCTGTCACAATAATTTTGCAGGGTGCATTGGACTGACAGGGTACATTAGGCTAATTGCCCTGTGCTCTTAGCCTGTGGGTCGTAGCCTGTGGGTTGTGCTTGGAGGCCTTGTAAGAACCTGAGTAGAGGGCTGCTACTGAGTTCAGGAGGGAGAATGGCTGGTAAGGTAGCCATTTGGTCAGTCTCAAAGTTTTCAGGGTACATCACCACAACAAGAGTTTATGTCGGAGGCTGAGGAAAGTTCCTGAGGCTGTAGAAGATAGCATTGCTCCTAGGAAGATGGATAATGAAGGATCTATTCTGGTGACCTGCCTGGGCTGCACCATGATCATTTTTCTGCCATGCCATGAAATGCATTATACATGCTGCAAGTGCAGGCTTATAAGAATGCTAGAGGAGAAGGTGGGAGAACTCAAGGCACAAATCTGTACACTGAGGAACATCAAGGAGGCAGAAAGCTTTTTAGACGTGAAGGAAGAGAAGCTCCTGAGAGAACAGCAAGAGCTAGCAAATCCTAAGCAAGAGGAAGGACGTAACAAGGAACAGGTGGGTGAGTGGAAGAATGTGACCTTGAGGAGTAAGATAATCAGGAAACACTCAAAGCCTTTGGAGCTGCAAAATTGCTACCAGCCTCTTCTGATGATGGAAGATCAGAATAGCACACACCGGGATCAGAAGGATGTGACTGACACACAAGCACATAAGCAGAGAAGGAACCAAGCTATCCCATGGAGGAAGAGACGAGTAATGGTGGTTGGTGACTCCCTACTGAGAGGGACAGAAGAAGGTGTATGCAGACCGGACAAGGAATCTTGAGAGGTTTGTTGTCTTCCTGGAGTGTGTATCCGAGATGTGACTGAGAGAATTCCAAGACTGGTCAAGATCTCTGATCGCTACCCGCTCCTGCTGATCCATGTGGGAACAAATGATACTGCCTGAAGAAATCTTGAATGGATCTCCAAAGACTACGAGGCTCTGGGCAAGAAGGTGAAAGATCCGGGGGCACAGGTGGTGTTCTCCATTTTACCTGTTCAGGGCCATGGAGCTTGAAGGGAGAACAGGATACTGGAGTGAATGGCTGGTTACGTAGATGGTGCCGTCGAGAGGGATTTGGCTTCCTGGACCATGGTATGTACCTCCGAGATGAAGGACTGTTGGCGACGGATGGACTGCACCTTATGAAGAATGGGAGGAATGTCTTTCCTGCAAAACTTGTGAAGCTGATCAGGAGGGCTTTAAACTGAAGACATCGGGGGTGGGAAGAAAAAGCCTGATGTTGTGTAGCATCCCCAACACTAAGTTTAAGAAGGGGAGTGACCAGAGAATAAATGAACAAGACAGAGGTGAGTTCAGTAATTTTTTGGTAAAATCGAAGGGACCTACTGTAGGAAAGGATGTCTGTAATCTGAAATGTCTTTACTCTAATGCACAGAGTATGGGAAATAAACAGGAGGAATTTGAACTTCAAATATTGGAAAGTAATTATGATCTGATAGGTATCACTGAGACTTGGTGGGATGAGTCTCATATATGGAGCACAGCAATTGAAGGATATACCTTGTTCAAATGGAACAGAATAAACAAAAAAGGTAGCGGGGTAGCACTATATGTCAAGAATGAATATGCTTGCAATGAAATTCAGGATTTTGAGAGTTGCCCTGTTGAAAGTGTGTGGGTAAGGATACAGCGGGGAGGGGGAGAAGGGGATATTGTTGTGGGGGTATACTACAGACCTCCGAACCAACAGGGGGAACGGGATGTTGCATTTGTACAACAGCTTGCTAAACTTTCACAGAGACAGGATGTAGTGGTTATGGGAGATTTCAACTATCCAGATATTTGCCAGAAATCTAACTCTGCTAGACATGGGGCATTCCACAGATTCTTGAACAGTCTTGCAGACAACTTCATCTCTCAGAAGGTGGAGGTGGGAACCAGAGGATCTGCTATCCTAGATTTAATTCTGACTAACAGGGAAGAACTGGTTGATGAGGTGAATGTTGTAGGATCCTTGGGAAATAGTGACCATGTCAGCTTGAAATTTGACATAGTGAAGGATGTGAAACCAGGACATAGTAGGACTCATATCCTGGACTTCAGGAAGGCTGATTTCAAAAAACTTGGAGAAATATTAGGTAGGATCCCGTGGCTGGAAATGCTGAGGGGGAAATCTGCACAGGAAGGATGGGTGATGCTGAAAAATGCAGTGTTTAAGGCACAATCCCAAACTGTTCCGGTAAGAAAGGTGGGAGACGGGTAATGAAGTTGAGGTGGCTGAACACAGAACTCTCTGAAGAGCTGAGACTAAAAAGGGAAATGTACAGGAAATGGAAGGAGAGCCAAATTACTGAGGGTGAGTGCAAGAACCAGGCTCAAATCTGTAGGGATGGTGTCACAAAGGCTAAAGCGCAGATGGAGCTGAGGCTTGCAAGGGATGCTAAAAATAACAAGAAAAATTTCTATGCCTATGTTTGGACCATCGTATAACCTGAGGGATACCAAGAAAAGACTGCCTAAGAAATAACTGTTCGGGAAGCGTCAGAAAGGAGCTGATTAATAATTAACCCCAAAGGACATTACTAACCTTATTAACAGAGTTTTTTTTTTTTTTTGGACTTTGTTAAGATGAAAAGGAGACTCTCCAACCATGGTGAATGCAAAAAACTGCATCTATATTAACTAAAACTAACCCTTTTTAACAGAAAACTCACTCACATCTTTTCTTAATCCATCTATATACCCTACCTTTTTCCTTATATGAAAAGAATAAATTTCTCTCCTCTTTAGGAGAGTTTTATAACAAAAAAAGATTCAGAATGATCTAGATAGGCTGGAACAGTGGGCTGAGGCAAATAAAATGAAATTCAATAGAGATAAGTGCAAAGTCCTACACTTAGGTACAAAAAAATCAAAGGGACAGATATAGAATGGGAGGGACTTGGCTTGACAGCAGCACATGTGAAAGGGATCTAGGTGTTCTGGTTGATCACAAGCTCAACATGAGCCTGCAGTGTGATGTGGCTGTGAAGAAAGCTAATGCAATCTTAGGATGCATTAACAGAAGCATTGTGTCCAGATCACGGGAGGTGGTAGTTCTGCTCTATTCTGCTATGGTCAGGCCTCACCTGGAGTAGTGTGTCCAGTTTTGGGCACCATATTTTAGGAAGGATGTTGACAAACTCAAGCGTGTCCAGAAGAGGGTGACCAGGATGGTGAGAGGATTTGAATCCAAGTCTTACGAGGAAAGGCTGAAAGAGTTGGGTCTGTTTAGCCTGGGAAAGAGAAGACTTAGAGGGGACATGATTGCAGTCTTCAAGTATTTGAAGGGCTGTCATGTAGAAGCTGGAGCAGATCTATTCTCTCTTGCTCTGGATTGCAAGACTAGATCTAATGGGTGGAAATTACAAGGGAGTCGTTACCGGCTAGATATCAGGAGAAACTTCCTCACTGTAAGAGTGGTTGAGCAGTGGAACAGTCTGCCTCGGGAGGTGGTGGATGCTCCTTCACTGGATGTTTTCAAGCAGTGGCTGGACGACCATCTTTTGGGTATGTTGTAGGTATGTCAGGCTATCTTTCAGCTATGCTCCTGCAGAGTGCAGGGGGCTGGACTAGATGACCTGCAAGGCCCCTTCCAACTCTAACATTCTATGATTCTATGACAGAGTGACCGGCCCAAAATCACCCAGCAACTTCCACGGTGGAGTGGAGCTTATGAACTTGGGTCTCCCAGTTTTTAGTCCCCATGCTTGAATCTCAGCACCATGGCGGGGTATATGTTTCTTTGTGGAAGGTCAGTGGGACAGAAGTGCAAGGAAAGTTTATTTGGCTTCCTTTGGCCTCTCTGAAACTGTGATGGGCGAAGGGCATTAAAAAAAACATACCTTGGACTTAGTTTTTGCACTGAGTTTTGGAGGGAAAATCTTGTTTGGGGGTTGGAGATTTGGCCTTAGCTACGGCCAGACCACTGTCTATTCAAAGCAAGGGTAAGTGTGGCTCTGACACCCCACATGAGGGGGCATTTAAAATTGTCCCCCCATGGAGGCTCATTCATCTTACTGTATTCTAGAATTTGGGAGGGGGGTAAGATTCCAAACATGCTATGTTGAGGATGCAATTGGAGCTTGGATTGTAAAGCTCCAGGAAGCTATTTACCAGGTTGCCTCTCACTTACCTTGTTACAGAAGGAAGGTGGGATGGTGTCTTTCCTTGCTGTTAAATTCCCTTAGGTTCCCTGGAAAGTACCCTGGTAACCAGCTGCCACCACTCAAGGACCTCCTGAGAACATTCAGATTGACTCACTGAGAATGTTTCCTTCTAGCACAGTACTAGAACAGTAATGGGTAGGAATTCTAGAACATATCTTATTATGAAATGTGTAGTGCCCGTGCAGTCCAGCACAGGTATGTCAAACATACAGCCTGCAGGCTGGAACTGGCCCATAGAGGGCTCATATCCAGACTGCAAGCAAACTGGCTCTTGCCTGCTTCCTCCCCTGGGGCTGCTGCTACCGCCATGTCACAGCTCGCTTTTGCCCATCTCCCTCAATTGTGCAGAGAGAGATGTAAAGCCCAGCCTCCTTCCTTCCATTGGCTGAGGTCTCCTCCCCCTCCTCCGGACACATGGGAAAGAAGGAGGGAGGAGGAAGGGAGGGGGAGGAGAAGAGCCAGAGAGCGAGCGAGAGAAAGAGAAAACAAAGTCCAAGTCCAGTAACACCTTTAAGACAAACAAAGTTTCATTCAGGGTATAAGCTTTTGTGTGTACACACACTTCTTCAGAGCGGGAGAGAGGGGGGATTTTTTTTTTGACAAACATTAAAAGAAAGGAAGGGGGCATGGGAAAGAGATGCCTTGGGATAAGGGAAAAGGGGGATTAAAAGGAAATTATTTTGGCTTATTCTGAAGTTGAAAAAAAAGATTGTTTTTTTTTGTGCTTGTCCGGGATTTTATTTTATTTTTAAAAGATCATGATTAGGAATTACAACACTTGGTATCTGGCTAAGTATTTAAAAATAACATTCATGATTCCATATGTTCCATATTCCCTCTCACCCCTCTCCCCTCACTGGCTGCCTTTCTTTACATTAATCCCCTTTTTGCTTTTTTAACTGTCTCATTATCATCACTAACACTAAGTGGATTTTGCCCAGTCTGAAATCAACACATTATATCACTTGGAGAGGCCCGGATGCACAAATCTGTGCCTCGTGTGCTGCTGGAGCTGAATAAGGAACACAAGGTTGGAGTCCAGGGAGAGGATAACTTTGCAATAATCAGGAAAATATGGGATTGGATACCTTGGCACCCAGTAACACCAAGCTGTATTCTGCCCCGACCAGGAAGGGCAGTAGATCTTATACCCCAAATGACATCATGACAGTTTACACATAAAGAAATTCCTAATTAGTATCCAACAGGTATCATCATCAGAGCATCATTTGAGCTGGCACTTCTTTATTGGCATATTCCTTTGTTAATTATAATTTAAATATAATTACGGTATAAATATAATTACCTGCTTATCTGGTCCCGGAACAGTGGAGAACATAAATGAACAAAGGGGCCTTCTTTTGCCATCATTCCTGACTTATTTGTTTCAACCTAAAAATGGGGAGTTCCCTGAAAAGATGAATACAGCTTAACTCTTAGCAGACTTCCTGGTGCCAGGTGCCCTGCCCTTTAAAGAAAGATATTGTTTTGAGAACATTCAGAGTCTTTCTATCTCATAACTTTGCTTTAGGATGTCCTTCAGCAGGGAAGATTATAATGTCAAAGTGTACATTCCATTCTATTATTTTCTGACTCTAAAAAAATGACCTTTAATCATTAAAAATAATACTCTAATTAATTCTATTCTAAATACTAATAAGGCACAGTGGCAGCTGGCATTCTACATGTCAAGAGAAATATCTGAAATCACATTCATAAATCACATTCACTGGTCCCTTGTCCTACAGACCCCCTCTCCTGTTCTAACAGATGAAGAAGAGGGGGAGAGAGAAACCTACCAGCACAGCTTGCAGTTTTTATTCGTGGAAAGGAGCGAGAGTCCAATAGCACCTCAACCCCAGGTGTCCAAGACCCCAGACACTCTAGGTGGCACTCTTGAACCCTAGTAGGGTTTTAGGATTCCTTTCTTTTTTTTTAAACTGTCCCAAGGGACAGACTTTTATTTTATTTTTCCACATAACAAAATCACAATACAAAACAGTACAATACAATACACACAAACATACAACACAAAACATATACGGGTGTGTTCACTATTGTTTAACATCAACTTAGATATGCCCTAAATGTTATTACCTCCAAACCTTTTCCATTTATGTGAGTACCTTTTTCAGCTCTCAGCTTACTTACATTAAAGTTTTCCCAACCACTATCTAGTTGCTTTTAATCTAACACTTTCTATAAATTGTACCAATCATGAAATCATGACCAAGTGTTCTGAAAGGTGGATTCAGTATGTCCTTTCATGGTCAAAGTCAGCTTATCCATCTCTGCCGCCTCCAAAATCTTAGCAATATCTTCTTGTTTCGATGGTGTTTGGGTAGTCTTCCAATTGCCCCCCCCCAGTCGGAATAATGAGACAGACAACAGTTTGGGAGTAAACAAGGGCCACTTTATTAACTATTTAACATAACATTGCGGCAAGGGACCAGCTATGCGAGCATGGAACAGGCAAGGCAGGTATTACTCAGCAAACTGGTCGCCACCTAGGAGCGCCTACCCCTGAAGCCTTCCAACTTGCAGAGAGGAGCATACCCTAAGAGGTTCCCAGAGGAGGTGATCACCATTCCCCACCCTGGACCTTAGAAATCCGAAGGCAGTTCCTGATGATCCCCTGTTCCCTAACGGGGAAAATGCTGTAAGGTGCTCACCGGTTCCAGTTTCTTGCCCGCACCAACCTGCCACAGCCAAGTCCAAGCCTCTGCTTTGGTCTTTGCTCCCCACCAAAAACCCAGGCTGTTCTAATCCCTTGCGCAAGTCCTGCAAAATTAACCCATTGCCCTTGTTAGATAGGTACACCCCATCAGCCCAATACAGGTCCTGGAACTCCACCACCCTCCATGGCCTTCTTCATCTGGTGGGTGGCTTTACGCCCAGCGGGGGTCTCCACATTGCCATACCTGGCGGGGGGAAATAACCAACCCCACTATCCGCACTACTGGGCCACCTTGCTCTTATCATCGCAAGGTCAGTCTCCGCTTGTAACACCCAGGCCAAGCCCCTCATGGCAAGTCAGAATAGCCAACCAGAGTATCTGCACTCTAGGCCACCTTGCTCTTATCCTCGCAAGGTCTGCCTCCGCATGTAACACCAGGGCCTTGCCCTTCATGGCAAGGCAAAGTAGCCGACCAGAGTATCTGCACTCCAGGCCAGCTTGCTCTTATCCTCACAGATCAGTCTTCGTCATGCATGGCGAAGCAGAATAGCCGACTAGACCATCTGCACTCCAGGCCACCTTGCTCTTATCATTGCAAGGACAGCCTCAGCTTGTCACACAAGGGTCTATGCTTGGCCGGACTATCCACCCTCTGGGCCATCTTGCTCCTACCTTCACAAGGTCTGCCTCAGCTCGTAGCACCAAGGGCTTCATGGCCAGGGTGTCCTCCTGGCCTGGTAGGTGGCCCCAAAAGACCATGCTGTGGCCACAATCATTGACTCTTCGTCTTGCCCCACGGTCAGCACCTGAAAGAAAACCTCATTATTAACTCTAAACTTTACAGTTCCATTCATCGAACGCTAGGCGAAAACCCGCCACTAGCTTACTGATCCACAACACCCCCCCAAAAGGGGGTGCAGTGACCGGACAAAGGTCCTGATCTGAAAGTTCCCCCGACACTACCACACAGCAAGGGACTGCATAGCCCAGTGCAGCTGCAGTGGAAGCGGCACTGAACCCATAAGAGTGAGTTCCAACCTTCCCCCATGAAAGGCCCAACTCACCTAAAGCCAGGCGCTAACCACCATAAACTGGTGCCTAGTCAGCAGAGTTCCATCCACATGCCTAACGCGGTAACCATCTTCATAACTTGAAGTGCAGCGGCACCCCAGGTTGCAAACAAAACCCCTTTCTTCACTGCCAGGAAAAATGGGTTGCCTCCGGTCCTCTCGAGCTCCCGTTTCCCAAGACCTTCATAGAATGCTTTAGAAATTTCACTACCTTTACACAGTCATTGCGATCCGCAAGACACTGCCCAAAGTTCATAGGACACATGTTTGTACTGATCAAAGCAATAACCTATTTATATTCACAGGTAGCAAAGGAAGCCCCTCCCTTTAAAGGAATGTTAATTATCCCGTGATGGTATTCATCTCCTTGCCATGCAAAACTACATCTGTGCATTTCCATGCATTAAGCCTCGATTAAACAGACAAGACTCACTTCCTCTGGATCTTCTGGCAACCCAGCACCCTGGGCAATAGGAAACTGCGGCCTGGAATTGTCACCAGCTAAAGTCTATTCTCAGAAGAGAACGTCTCTGATCTAGTCCCGGATCCCCTGGATTGACAAACTGTGGAAACAGCACTAGAGAAGATCTAGATCAATTCTCTTAGTGCTCTGTTGTTCTTAAAGAACTATTCCGACTATTGCAAGCTGGCTTGAACAGGGAGGCATCCATTGTTTTAAAAGTCAAGGGACAGCCCCAATAAGGCATTTTGAAATGCTTCTAAGTATATGAAATGCTTCTTTAATAAGCACTAGGAACCATCATAGCCAACCAATGATTTCAGCTTTAAAAATGATATTGCCAATTTACAATGTGGTATCACTTAAAAAAACCCTGTATAATTTAATTTTATTTGCTTGTTTGGTATTTATTTATTTGTTCTAAAAAAACCCTTACCCTAAAGAGTACACAGTCCCACTCATTACTTAATAGAAACTAGGTTCCTATCCTAAAGACCAGGACAAGCATACAGATATGTGCACTGACTCCTTCTTACCCTCTGTCAAGTTCTTCAGATAGTCAGTCAAACACCAGGCTTCATAAGAAGATAGCATTTATTGAAGACTAAGCATAGAGCTGCATGAACACATACTTGGTCAGTAATGCTGGTTAATACAGAACAGCATCAGTTATAGCCCATTTGAAATGCCCCCCATACTACAAGCCAATGGTTACACCTCCCGCGCGTGGCAAAGTAGAAAATTAACAGCTCACCAGAAATATCCACAAAGGCCAGAGAGGCCTGGAACCCAAAGTCAGCTGTGAAGATAAGACGCTGCACAGACACAGTAAATTAGAGCGCCTGGAGTCTCCATGTTACTCCCGCATTCCAGAACAGTGAAAGATGCCTCTTCCCCCCATCCTCAGCAATGGCAGTTTACCTGACACCCTCCAATGTATGCACATATGTGCAGGCTGTGAGCACACTCGCCATGACGTGAAGATGGCTCAAGTGGCACCTATTTTCCTATATAAGTAAAGCTGGGCTGCCAGGTCTAGAAGTAGTTTCATTTCTCCCAGATGTGTGGGCAGAACAGCCGTTCGGCCTACCAAGCCATGCTGATCTTCTGAAGGGTCCTGCCTAACCCAGGCCCCCTGTAACCTCCCTGGAAGCCAACTGCCACATTCCTACTGTTGCGGCTGCACCACCGCATCCCAGCCGGCACCTCCCACAGCCTGTCATAACCAACGCCAGTCCTCTAGGCCCTGGTCAGTCACCAGGCTTCCCCTTAAAGACAAATGCACTATTAAACCTGTAATGACATGCCAGCTGTCAGATCACAGCATCAGATTGGAGACATACCGTATCCCTGCTAAAACAGAAAACATAGGTACTAATGACGTATGGTAATGGATATTACAAATCCTAACACATGACAAAGACTAACCCAATTTGCCAACTCAGTGCATTCACACTGTCAAAGTCCCATACGGCCGATAGGATTCCTTCACCTGAAGTAAACCATTAGAAGTTCAGTTGTTTTCCATTCAGATTACACTTGATTTCACCCCCACATACTAAGTGCCCAGGTGAGCTACGCAGCTTCAAGTAGCTGCTCCTATTGGCTGCACTCCCACACCCAAAATCCTGTTTCTATTCATAGTTTTCAGTTAGATACCATTAAAGGCCTCTATAGTAGTCAGAGAAGAAGAAGAGACTGGATTTATACCCCACTCTTCACTCAGAGTGGCCTACAATCTCCCTCCACTCCTCTCCCCACCAAAGACACCCCACGAGGCAGGTGGGGCTGAGACAGCTCCGAGAGAACCGCTCTTGAGAGAACCGCTCCAGGAGAACTGTGACTGACCCAAGGACACCCAGCTGGCTCCATGTGAAGGAAGGGGGACTCAAATCTGGTTACCCAGACTAGAGTCCACTGCTTAATCACTACACTGGGAGTATCCCTTTGCTTTAGGCCAAATATAACAACCTGAAGAACTGGCCATTTATAATATTATTCACTGATTAAACCATAAAAATTCTATTGAATAGAAATCCCTTGCGTGTCTTTCGTATAAAAGGAGTGAAACTCTCAGGTTAGAGCACTGGCTCCTTATGCACATTCGTCTTACTCAATTACAGAGCAGCAAGCCCTCAATCCTGACTTCAAACTTTGCACCTGCCCCCTGGACCAGTCCATGACTCCCAGTGTATTTATTCTACAGCCACAATTATTATTAGGTAACATGTAAAATGTATTTAAAAGGAAAAAACCCTAAATTCCCTCCATGGTGACTGATCACCTATCTGTGGTGTATTGCTGATCCACTTATCCATGGTAGTACTGATCACTCGTCTGTGGTGTATTACTGAGGAGCCCCATATTTAAAACTTGCCATCTTATGGACTGGCACCTCTGAAGTCAGGAGTAAAATAAACAAGAGGAGATTGGATTTATACCCCGCCCTTCTCTCGGAGTCCAAGAGCAGCTCACAAACTCCTGTTCCCCTCCCCTCCCCGCAACAAAAACCCTGCAAGGCAGGCGAGGCTGAGAGAGCTCTCCAAAGCACCGCCCCCACAAGGACAGCTCCCATCAGAACCAAGGCTCGCCCAAGGTCATCCAGCCGTCGCAAGTGGAGGTGCGCTGAACCAAACCCGGTTCTCCCAGATTAGAGTCCGCACACCTAACCCCACCCTACCGCACAGAGATCGGTGGTCATTGCAGCAACATAGGGAGATATGGTCTTAGTCGTCCTGTCCCTGCAAAGAAGGAGACTGAGGTTTCTGCTCCTGATGCCAAAAGCCGTGCAGAAACCATTAGTGATTTAGATGTTTTAAGCCATTCTGCTGAACTTTTAAGTGATGCTAAATAAATACCCTCTGAAATCCATAACGTCAAAGGACTGCCACCCCGGAATGCATATAGAGGCTTCAAACACAGCCTGCCCCCTGTCAGGTATAAACAGCCACTGCAGGCCAGGCTACAGAATAGTGCCACCTAGCCTATCAAGTGGCCGGGGGCTTTAGTGCTCCTTTTTGGTCACTTAAAATGGCAGCCCAGTAATCTCTCAGAAACAGTTGCCCCTAAAGCACTGGGGGGGGCAGATGACAGACCCCACACCCCCCAACAGCCCACCTAGGCCAGATATGTATGTGGAGGGAAATGGCGATGGGGGGAGGCCCTGGCAGCAGTCAACGTTGAGCTGTGCCGTCCAAGCCCTTTATCTGGGTGGAGGGGGGCGAGAGCGGCAGCCCCAGCAGCCCCATCAACTGCCGCTGCTCCCAGATCCCAAAGGCCCAAGCTACCAGCAGTGAGGCATCGTGGCAAGCAGTCCTGCAGCCGCGAGCCTCCTCAAAAACCAAAAATCCACCATGATCCAGGAACTCGAGCTGTACACGTAGCCCCTCTCACCAAGCCGCAAATGGGGCCCCGCTGCTCTGACAACAATGGGCACATCCTGCAGCCGGCCTCAGGCCACTGCCGCCACATGTGGACTGTTGCTGCCACTGCCATTGGACCAAGATCGGTCTGCTGCCGCTGCTGCCAACGCTACTGCTGCTGCACAAGGCCGCGATAAAGCCGGCCCCAGCGGCTCTCCTCAGTGTGCTCTCAAACGAGCACGTTGGAGAAAGTATCATTGGGTGGGAGCGGAGCCTGGCTGTTTATCCAAGCTGGCTCCGCTCCCCCACCCATGTCACGACACAAAACGTCGTGGCTCAGTTGCTGCCCGGCTTCCTCAGGGCGGCAAATCAGCCCCTGGCGACCAGCGGCATTGCTGGGTCATCAGGAGCTTTGTACTTTGTTGCTGCCCATCGATGGTCCTGGCAACTGGTGACAAGCCCAGCCAGAAGATCCACGTTACACTTCGTCTGGACGGCATGCCCTGCACAATGGAGGTGGACTCCGGATCGTCCGTCATGGTCATCTCTACACAGACGTGGCAGCGCCTGTTCCCAAGACGAAGTCGCTGCCGGTTGTCACCAGTTTCAACTCACCTGACCGACTTCCAAGGAAGGCGCATTCCGTTGGTGGGAAAGGTGACCTTCCAAGTTGAGTTCAAGCAGGGCTCTTTTTGTAGCAGGAACTCCTTTGCATATTAGGCCGCACAGTCCTAATGTAGCCAATCCTCCAAGAGCTTACAGAGCTCTTCTTACAGGGGCTACTGTAAGCTCTTGGAGGATTGGCTACATTAGGGGTGTGTCGCCTAATATGCAAAGGAGTTCCTGCTACAAAAAGAGCCCTGAGTTCAAGGATTGGAAGGCTGAGCTGTCTCTCCTGGTTGCAGAGGGTGAGAGGGTCAGCCTGTTGGGCCTCGATTGGTTTGAGGTGTTGGGTATCGCTATTACTGGTGTCAACCAAGTATGTGAAAATAAAAGGGACTCATTGTATAGCGAGTTTCCTGATGTGTTTGGGGAGGGGCTTGGCACGTACACCGGCCCCCCGGTTTCTTTTGATTTAGATCTTTCAGTACGTCCAATACAACTGAAGTATAGGAAGATACCACTTGCCTTAAAAGCAAAAATAGAATCTGAATTAGACAAACTGGTTAAACAGGGTATCCTTGAACCGGTGCCCTATGGTAAATGGGAAACTCCCATTGTAATGCCTGTCAAGGCCGATTGCTCAATTCATATCTGTGCCGATTATAAATATACTGTCAACAAAGCCCTGAAGCAACACTCCTACCCATTGCCTGTGATCAGTCACATGTTGGCATCACTGGGAGGAGGAAAGGTTTTTGCTAAGCTTGACCCAGCTTAACAGCAGTTGCCCGTGGACGATACAACTGCTGAAGTCCAAACGATCGTGACCACAAAGGGGCTTTTAAGGTAAAACACTTGCAATTTGGGGTCAATGTCGCCCCGGGCATTTTTCAAGGGCTAATGGAGGGGCTCCTGCATGGGCTACCCGGTGTTGTGCCCTACTTCGACAATGTTTTGATAGCTGGCACAGACAAATGTGAACTAATGGCTCGACTAAGAGCAGTGTTAAACCATTTTAAAGGCGCTGGGTTGCGGGTAAAAAGATCCAAATGTGTTGTCAGTGTTGTTATGTCCTCAGAGACATAATGGTAAGCATAGTGAGCAGGTGCTCATTATGCGGATTGTAAAGCTGCACAAGTATTGCCCAATCAGAGGGCTTATGGTGGGAACAACTGTGATTGGTTATAAGGTACAAGATGATTGGTCCTTATAACTGCACTATGATTGGCTGCCTTGTTCAAATGTTATTGGCGCATTTTACATTCTGTGGGTGTGGCTACTACAGCCTGAAGTGTATATAAACTGCTGTTTTGGGACTGTATTTTGTCTAGCTGGTCCAGTCCTTAGCTGGTCTAACTTGGAGCTGAATAAAGCTGAAATCACTTTTGAATTTACCTCCTGGTCAAGTCTCGTACTTATCATCTGGCAACGAGGATGGGATATAGCGGGTAGGCAGCCCCACTGAGACACCACGGAGGAAGTTCCGATCGACCACGAGTTTCCGAGGGGGCCGTCCGCTCCAGGAAGCGCGCGATGAGCTCCAAGCACCTGTTCGAGCCGTTCGAGCCTGCGACCGAAGACTGGGAGGCGTACCTTACCCGGTTCGAGTTTCACCTCAAGAGTGGCGGGGTGATGGATGCTGCGAAGAAACGAGCTGCGCTGCTTAGCTCGTGCGGCAAAGAGGTGTTTTACATCGCCCGCTCACTCGTCACGCCTGATGACATCAAGTCCGTGCCATACGCCACGCTGACGGAGAAGTTGAAGGCTCATTTCGCGCCACAGCCTTCCGAGATTGCTTCCCGACACACGTTCTACGAGAGGCGGCAAGGTTCTGGCGAATCCGTAGCTGAGTTTGTGGCGGCCTTACGGAAGCTGGCAAGGGCTTGCAATTTCAATGATCTCGAGACAGCTTTGAGAGACCGATTGGTTTGCGGTCACCGCGATGCCAAGTTGCAGCAGCGTCTTTTCGCTTTAAAGGCGCTGACATTCAAGGTCGCGTTCGAGGAAGCCCTCGCCGCTGAAGCTGTGGAAAGGTCAACGAGAGAGGTATGGCAGCGGCCTGCAGCAGCTGATTCCGGAGTCCATCTCCAGGACGAGGACCGAGAACCAGCACCTGCCGTTGATGACATACGAGAACCGCGTTCCAGCAGCCAACCGCAGACCCGAGTGAAGACTGCGCCTACGTGTCAGTGCCTAGGTTGTGGCGGGAAGCATGAGCGCGACACCTGTTGGGCCAGAGAGCTGGTATGTCGAGCTTGCGGAAAATGCAGGCACATTGCCAGGGTCTGCAAATTGAGGAGGTCGCCCCCTACGTCACCTCCACAGCGCTCTCAATTCCGAAGCAAGGTCAACACTACCTGCTCTTCGTTCCTGTCGTCCCGATACCCAGCCCTGTCGTCCAACCCCTGCTCGTCGACTGTCCTCACCACGGGAGTGCCCCGGAGGAAGAAGATTTTCGTCACCGTGTATCTTGACGGCGTTGCCTGCCCTTTCAAAGCTGATTCGGGGTCGGCTAGAACCATCATTTCAACGCATACACTAGATCATCTTTTCCCTCGCCGAAGCCGTCGCCGTCTCCTACCAACTGATGCCTGTCTTGCCGATTTCCAAGGGCACAGAATTCCGTTGGCCGGTGAGGCTGAATTTGAAGTCAACTTCAAAGAGCGGAAGGCGGCTCTGTCCCTAATTGTTGCTGAAGGGGACAGGGTAAGCCTCTTAGGGCTTGATTGGTTTGAACCGTTGGGCATTGCTATTTCTGGCATTAATGCAGTGTGTTGTGATAAATGGAATTGTTTGTATAACGAGTTTCCTCAGGTTTTTGGAAAAGGATTGGGAACCTATACAGGTCCCCCGGTTTCATTTGAACTGGATCCAAATGTAAGGCCTATCAGGTTGAAATATAGAAAGGTTCCGTTAGCATTGCGACCAAAAATTGAAATGGAGCTTGACAAGCTCATTGAGCAAGGGGTTTTAGAACCGGTACCATACAGCAAATGGGAAACACCCATCGTTACTCCTGTCAAACCCGATGATTCTGTAAGAATTTGTGCAGATTATACGTGTACAATCAATAAGGCGTTGCAACAGCATTCATATCCTGTACCCGTGATAAGTCATGTACTTGCATCTCTGGGGGGGGGGCAAGGTTTTTGCAAAGTTGGACCTTGCCCAGGCTTATCAACAACTGCCTGTGGATAGCAATGCTGCAGAAGCACAAACCATCGTGACTCATAGAGGTGCGTTTCGAGTCAAGCGCCTCCAATTCGGGGTAAATGTAGCACCGGGCATCTTCCAGGGATTAATGGAAGAGTTACTCAGAGGCCTCACGGGAGTGATTCCTTATTTTGACGATGTGCTTATTGCAGGAAAAACTGAGGAGGAATTGCTTGAAAGAGTCAAGCAGGTGTTACAGCGGTTTCACAAAGCTGGGTTGCGTGTAAAGAGGGAAAAATGTACCATTGGGGTTCCAAGTGTAGAATTCCTGGGATTTAAGATTGACGAACAGGGAGTTCACCCAACCCCAGGGAAGGTATTGGCAATTCATAATGCACCCAGGCCACAAAACAGAACGGAGTTACAAGCCTATTTAGGGCTCGTTAACTTTTACCATGCATTCTTGCCTCACAAAGCTTCGGTAGCTGAGCCGTTGCAACGCTTGTTACATAAAGGCGCGAAATGGGTTTGGGGGCAGCGTCAGGAGGAAGCTTTTCAGAATGTGAAAAAATTGTTAACCTCAAACAGTGTCCTGACGCACTTTGACGAAACAAAAATGCTGGTTCTGGCAGCGGACGCATCGCCGTTTGGTATTGGGGCAGTCCTGAGTCATGTCATGTCTGATGGGTCAGAGGCTCCAATAGCCTATTATTCTAGGTCGCTGAGTGGGGCTGAAAAAAATTATGCCCAGATTGATAAAGAGGGTCTGGCACTTGTAAGTGCAGTAAAAAAATTTCATGATTTTTTGTATGGCCGCCGTTTTCTATTAGTTACAGATCACAAGCCTTTATTAGGGATTTTCGCCTCTGACCGCCCCCGCCTAACATATTGTCACCCAGGATGCTGCGGTGGGCTCTGTTCCTGGCTGCTTACGAATACGATCTCGAGCACAGGCCGGGAAAATGCATCGCCCACGCTGACGCTCTGAGCCGCTGCCCTCTGCCTGAGACTGGTGTCGATCCGGCTCCAACATCGGACATTTGCATTTTGGATGAACTGCCACAGTCGCCACTACTGTCCGGAGATGTTGCTGCGTCCACCCAGAAGGACTTGATACTGTCACGTATTTTAAACTGGGTGTGGAGGGGGTGGCCGAGTGTGTGTAACGAGCCTGAGTTTAAGGCGTACTGGGCCCGTAGGTCTGAACTGTCTATTGCTAAAGGTTGTGTATTATGGGGAAATAGGATCGTGATTCCCCCCAAACTCAGAAAAAAGGTACTTGAGTCCCTGCATGCCGGGCACCCAGGGATTGTTCGGATGAAGGCCCTGGCTAGGGGATACTTATGGTGGCCTGGGCTCGATGCTGACATCGAGGAGCGAGTTCGGGGCTGTATGAGCTGCCAGCAGTCCCGCCCTGATCCGCCATGCTCCCCTCCGGCTGAACTAAATAGAGCTGAAAAGCCTTGGTCAAGGCTACACTTTGACTTCGCTGGCCCGATCAACGGCCAGATGCTGTTACTGGTAGTGGATGCCTTTTCGAAGTGGCTGGAGGTAGTCCCCATGCGGTCAACAACAGCGGTGAATTTAATAAAGGCTTCTCGCCAACTTTTCGCCACCCATGGGCTGCCTGAAGTGGTCGTCAGCGACAACGGCCCTCAGCTTACCTCTAGGGAGTTCGCCGGCTTCCTAAAGGGCTACGGCATCCGGCACATCACCACAGCCCCGTTCCATCCCGCTTCCAACGGCCAGGCGGAGCGGATGGTTCGAACAGCAAAGGAGACCCTCGCCCGGCTGCAAGGCGAGGACTGGGACCATCGAGTGGCCGATTTTCTCCTGTGGCAGCACGTCACCCCGAGCACTGCCACAGGAAAGAGCCCAGCTGAACTTCTTATGGGGAGAAAATTGACAACTCTCCTCGACCGCCTGCACCCAGACCTGGATGGCAGCAGAACCGTGCGGCCTGAACCAGCCACTCCATCCAGGGAGTTCCAGCCCAGAGACTGGGTGTTTGCCCGTAACTATGCGGAGGGGCACCGGTGGCTTAATGGCGAAGTCACCAACAAATTGGGGTCGCGAATGTATGTGGTGAGGCTATCAGACGGCCGAATGATACGCCACCACATCGACCAACTCCGGCAGCGATGGTCTCCTGCAGACCAGGAGATTGAAGCCGGAGATTGCTTCAGGCCCAGGGAGCAGTCCCACTTGCCTCCGGATGAGGTGAGTGCTGCTGGTTCTAGTCCAGAACCTGAGGCAGGGCAGAACCCTGCACTCACGGACCCTGCGGACCCTGACAGCACAGCAATGCCTGGCGCTGATACTGACCCCACAACAACAGAAGCCCTGGAGTTAAGGCGGTCTGGGCGAAGCAGAAGGGCCCCTCCCCATTTAGCAGACTACGAGTGTGTTCCATCTAAGGGGGGAGGAGTTGTTATGTCCTCAGAGACATAATGGTAAGCATAGTGAGCAGGTGCTCATTATGCGGATTGTAAAGCTGCACAAGTATTGCCCAATCAGAGGGCTTATGGTGGGAACAACTATGATTGGTTATAAGGTACAAGATGATTGGTCCTTATAACTGCACTATGATTGGCTGCCTTGTTCAAATGTTATTGGCGCGTTTTACATTCTGTGGGTGTGGCTACTACAGCCTGAAGTGTATATAAACTGCTGTTTTGGGACTGTATTTTGTCTAGCTGGTCTAGTCCTTAGCTGGTCTAACTTGGAGCTGAATAAAGCTGAAATCACTTTTGAATTTACCTCCTGGTCAAGTCTCGTACTTATCAAGTGTGGACAAGGTTGAGTTCTTGGGGTTCCTCCTCGATGCGAATGGGGTCCACCCCACACCAGATAAGGTCACCGCCATCAAGAGCGCACCCTCGCCTAAGTCCAAGAAGGACCTCCAGTCGTTCTTGGGCATAGTGAATTTTTATCACTCATTCCTGCCACACAAGGCATCAGTGGCAGAGCCCCTGCACGCAAAAATGCAAAGTGGGAGTGGGTGAGCGGCAGAGGAGAGCGTTTGCAGCAATAAAAGACCTACTTTTGTCTGATGCAGTGCTTACGCACTTTGATGAGGACAAACTGTTAGTGCTAGTCGCAGATGCACCCCTTTTGGGGTGGGCGCTGTGTTAAGTCATCTAATGCCGGACAGCACCAAGGCGCCAATTGCTTTCTACTCACGGCCCCTTACAGCAGTGGAGAAAAACTATGCCCAGATCAACAGGGAGGGCCTCGCCCTAATTGCTGGAGTTAAAAAATTCCATGACTTTGTATACGGGCGACGGTTCCTCCTTGTGACAGATCATAAGCCGCTTCTGGGCATATTCTCACCAGACTGGGAGACTCTGAATATCCTCTCGCCGAGGATGCTAAGGTGGGCAGTTTTCCTGTCCGCCTATGACTTTGAACTTGAACATCGGCCTGGAAAGGCTATTGGGCACACGGACGCCCTCAGCCGTTGCCCAGCACCGCCTGCAGACTCTGATGGTGCTGGGGACTTGGACGTTTTGGCCTTGGAGGAACTCCTGGAGGCTCCAGTCACCTCCTCGGACATTGCCACTGCGTCGGCAAAAGACCCTGTGCTTGCCCATGTTCTCAATGGTGGGAAAAACAGAGCTGTAGTTTAAACCTTTCATTTTGCACCAGAACAAGTTGTCAGTGGCAAAAGGTTGTCTGCTATGGGGGAGTTGGGTAGTGATTCCCTCTAGGCTGAGGGAGAGAGTGTTAGAGGCCTTACATGCTGGCCATCCCGGCATGGTACATATGAAGGCCCTCTCAGCCTAGTCTTAGCCTTTGCCAGCCTTGGACAAGAGCGTCAAGGTGGTATGTACAGATGGGGCTCCTGTCACCTCAGACTCCGTGGGCAATTCAGGCCACCGTAAATCATAGTGGAGGGTGGCAGTAGTGGTGGACCAGTCCTGGGGAAGGGCAGGAGTATCTCCCCCCAACAACGAGGAGGGAGAGAGCAAATCCTGGCCTGCAGCCACCAACTACACAGGCAGACAGGGTGTGTGTAGGAGGGGACAGAGGAGTTGCGCTTAGATCGTATTTATTTTCTGCTCAGGTTGTGTTGATGTGTTTGTGTTTATTTTCTGCACTTAACTTCTTTTAAAATAACTTTTAAAATAAATATTTTTGAGTTCGATAAAGCCTGGTAGTGCCTGGACCACATGGTCCTCCCCACTCAGCACATTACCAGAAGCAAAAGGGAGGCCAGGGAACTCAAAGGGGCCCAAGTCAGAGGGGTTGCCAACTCTCCAGGGGGCGCCCAAAGATTGGGGCATCCACTTCCCAAGATTGGGAGATCAGCCAGAGGGGGCTCACTGTCCCTCTAGGAAGGCGGGGTCAATCCAGTGAGTGGTGGCAGCATGTAACGAAGGGAAATAGCCCACCAGGCAGGGTGGGCAGGCAAAAACAGGGCCTTGCGAGCCGCAGAGTGGCTGCTTCGTCTCCTGTCAGGTAGTCCTGTCATATGTATGGTATGCAGGGGAGTACTTTTGATATTCCATCTTCTGAACTCTACTCACTGTCTGTTATCAGGTCTCTGACCTTGCCTCTCCAGCTGCTGGAGTTTCGGCTGGGAGCCAACGGTTTCTAGATTGTTATGCTTGCTTTGCCTGCTTACTTTGCACGCACAAATGTTATTCATTGGCTTCTGCTGTATGGGGGAGGGATGCTTGAATGTAGTATATCTTAGGAGGCCCTACTGTATGTGGCCATTACTGACACAAGCTGTACACCTGTCTTTCGTTCTGATTCACCATTAAATATTGTCTTCTGAAGAAGCCCTGTGTTGCGTGACCTGTACTAAGGAGACTGACACCTCCCAGAGCTGAGGGCAGATCCCCATTTCACCACAGAAACTATCAAAATTTTTAGTAAATATGTCACCATGGCTCTAGTCAGACCAGTAAACCATGTCTTGAGAAGCTGTCACTGTGTGTGGTTTTTGTTTTGTCTCTTCCGATATTTTTTCAAGTTTGTGCTGGTAAGTCCTTAACATAATAGTAGTGAGGGAGGTATTTATTTTCCTGTGTTCTTGGTTACTGAACCGTTTGATTATGAAGTGCTCTTTTTAGCTATGTGTTGTTTTTGCCACACCACGCCCAGTATCCATATTTCTAGGTTATAGAAGTGTAGCCTTGTGAACAATGTTCCCTCTAAGCTCCACAGTGTTGTGAGCAAAAGTTCTACCTCGTGAGAAAAAAAGCAGGTAGTGTTAAAGTTTTGAGAAAGTCTACATTTGACTATTGCATAAATTATTTTACAGGATTATTTCCATAACCTTGTAAAAATTTCAGAACAAATTATTTTAAACTATATTTAAACTATATTTTAAGAATAATTTAAACATTACAAGAGAAAACAGAATCAAGTCACATTTAATTACACACAAAATGTTGTTTCTAAAAAATGTTGTCCTGCCCCTTTCCACTATATTGGTAGACCAGGCCTCTGGAGAACAGGTCTACGCACCCGACTCCACTGTGTTAGTAGACCTAGGCTTGGATCGTCACCTTGTACTGACCCTTAGAAAACATACCAGCACTTAGGGAGGAAAAAACTCTTGCAGCCTACTTTGTTTTTTTTTAGTGAAATATGACAACCAGCATTACAGGTCAAGTATAACAGAGGAGGGAACAATCACTGTCAGAACCCTGCCTAACCTACTGAACAGGAAGTTGCTTAAATGATTAACCTTCCCAAACTACTTATTTATTCAAATATTTACATCCCACTTTTCCCTGTGACTCAAGGAAGCTTACAAATCAAACTGAAAAGCATTATAGGGGTGTGCAAAAAATAATAATAGATTATTCTGGCTCAGTTTTAGCCTATGGGGACCATTATAGTCAATAGGCTATAATGGAGAATTGATCTGGGGGTATTTGGGGCTCTGGGGGGTTGTTTTTTTAGGTACATGCACCAAATTTTCAGCATAGCTGCTGGTACCTCTCCTCAAAAAGCCCCCCAAGTTTCAAAAAGATTGGATCAGGGGATCCAGTTCTATGCGCCCCAGGAGGTGCCCCAATCCTCCATTGTTTCCTATGGAAGGGAAAAAACTGTGAGTTGAAGCTAAAATTTTTTGAGCAGCCCTCTGAAATTTTGTGTGCTAGCACCCCCTAATGCAGCTTAGCAGGAACTATGCTTGTGAATTTATTCCTCTATTGGAGTTGAGGGGAGGAGTAATTTGTCCCTGAGAGGGAGCCTGAGTGGGAAAAAGGAGACAGAAGCCATAGAACACAACCAAAGAATGGAGCAACCTGAGAAGGAGTTTCAAGAGAGTGGCAGCTTCTCAAGATCTGCAGGAACACAAAAAAGCTGAAGAGCAGTGACATGGCTGAGAATGTGGAAGGCACATTGTGAGGCGCACTAAGGACAAAAGAATTTGCATTGCAGCTGGATGAGTCAACTTTGACTTCTCCCTTTGTGTGCTTTATAAAAGACAAGAAGGAACCCATTGTTAGCCGAAATGCTCTGATCTATAATTAATAGAGCATTTGGGACAGTTTTTAATATTGGGATTCTTTGGTCTGTGTATACGAAGGATGGGCTGCCACACTATTTCCCAGTAAAGAGGCGAGAGACAGGAGTAAAATAAATCTTTTGTTTACTGTGTAATAATATTCAGCAGAACACATACAACCACACACACACTGGCATACAAGAGACTAAATAAAAGCAGGCAAGAAATAAATAGCACATTCGCATGAGCAGGTATTGAAGCGATGATGGCGATAATTACCTCTGATGTGCAGCTCCTGAAATCTTCCAGTGGGAGGTAAAAGGGGGGAAAAGAGTATGGAAAGAAAATGGGGAGCACGCGTATTAGGCTGGCTAAGCACGTGCGTTACTCCAGCTGCAGACTGGAGCCTTAAAACGAGGTGAGGATTGGGGAGAGTAAGCTGGACGTAAGAGGTACAAAGCAGGCTGAGAGAGGTTGTTGGTGGGGGGGTAGGCAAGGCAGAGAGAGCTCTGAGAAGCGTGTGTGTGTTTTTAAAACCTCTCGAGCAATGGGCGTGGAAGGCCAGGCGGCTTACACCTGAAGACACTCCCTGTTGGCTAGGGATTGGTTGTTAGGGTCAATTTCAAATACTAGTGGCTACCTTGACTAGTGGTCACCTGGGAGCATGGAAAGAGGAAGTTGGAGACAAAGAGAGATGGCTCTTCGGTATCCGGGCAGATCCTCCATGAGAAATGTGTGTGTGTTATCACGTGAGGGGTGGTTAATCCCTTTATACTGGAGACAGCGAGTCTGGGCTGTATGCGAGAGTCTTTTGTTTGAATGCAAACCTGTGATTATGAGACGTGATGAGCAGCAAGCAAGCTATGGGGACCCTCTGGAGTGATTTTAGCCACATCATCGTCTTTGGCTGGTTTCTGTTTTCCTCTCTGGGCTTTTCCCCATGGTGCTTTATTACAGTCTCTTAGCTGGAACACTCTCAGGTTCATAACAGCATAAAAACAGTCCAGAAATAGCCCAATAAAGGCGGCTGGGCTAACACCATAAGGACTTAGAATCATAGAATCATAGAGCTGGAAGGGACTTCTGGGTCATCTAGTCCAACCCCCCCAATGACCACTGTTCCATGCCCAGAAGATGACTAAAAACTTCCAGGATCTCCAGCCAAACTGGCCTGGAGAAAAATTGTTTCCTGACCCTGACTTGTGGGGAGCATACCATATCTCCCTCCACTATTTTCTCTTTTCCTTTCCTGAAAGCCCCTGTAACTCTATACCCTTTCCCCTTATCCTGCTACCTTCTCTCCTTCCCACCCAACATCCACCCTTCCCACCCAAAATCTGTCTTCAGCTCTGTCTTCAGCTCTTCCTCCAAGCAGTCTGTATTTAATATATATTTATTTCCTTTTTGCCCTGTTGTAAAGTACTGGGTTCAAAGTCATAGGTAGTGAAATCAGCTCATGTTTATTATAAGGCATGGACAGAAGACAACGATAGGACTCCAAGACTGGAGTCCTGCTTTCATCCCCAAGCACACCACACACACACACACACACACCCATGATAGGCTATTTACAGTGCTCCCACACCCATAGGTGAATTCCTTGATCCGGGATAGCTGATAGTTCCATTCCAGGATCCTAGCCAGCTATTGTCTTTCAAGTGAAACTTTGCTCATTTGCATGACCACATGCTACCCAATGGCATGCGTGTACCACCCGTGGTTGATACACAACACCAGTCTTTATTCACAGTGGGGACCAAAGCATCTTGCATTATTCTCTTGTACTTTCATCCTCACAACAACCCTGTGGGTAGGTTAGGCTGAAAGTACGTGATTGGCCCAGCATCACCTGGCGAGCTTGCCTGGGCAGACTGGTGTCTCCCAGACACTACTCTGGAGACTCTGACTACAATATTGCACAGCCTTCATAGGGTGGCTGCCAGGTAGGCTTGGCCTCAATGGATAGCCAAAACAGCCCTTGAAAGGACTCTGACCCTGTCCTCTGCCTTTTACTGAAACAAAGTAAGCTTATAATTGTTAAGTATGAGACTCAACAACGAAGTAAGCTTAACAAGTGATTTCAGCTTTATTTAACAGCAAGACTTCAACTCAGGAACACACAACAAATACAGTGGAGCACAGCTCCTTTTTAAACTCTCCCGGGCTGTCAAAGCCACACCCATAACAAGTTAAAGACCAATGGCATTGCAGGGATAAAGACCAATCAGGACTGTTCCCTCTTTGCAACATTATCACACAGTGATTGGCTATTTACACTGGTTTCGCAGAAACCGACCAATACGAATGCGACAGCTTAGAATCCACATTCCAGAATCAAGCTTAACATAGAAAAGAATAGGCTTGATTCACAGTTCAATACATAACAATAATCATCTGGTTGCCTTTAAATAAAAATATTATACTTTTTATTCTGACAGACATAAATCTTTGTCCAGAATTGATATGTGCTGGATTACATCAAATCTTTTCCAAGAAACTGAAGATATGGATATTCTGCCACAAACCTTTGCAGATCACAGCCCAATATTATTGAAGATTAAATACAATCCAAAAAAAATTAGATGGAGGTTAAATATACAATTACTTAAAAATGGACCATTTTTAGAGATGGCTAAGATTAAGATTGCTGGGGAAAAGATCAATAACCTCAGATATGCAGACGATACCACTCTGATGGCAGAAAGTGAAGAGGACCTAAAGAGCCTTTTGCTCAGGGTGAAAGAGGAGAGTGCAAAAGTGGGCTTGAAGCTCAACATCAAAAAAACTAAGATCATGGCATCTGGGCCCATCACTCCTTGGCAAATAGAAGGGGAAGTCGTAGAAGTAGTGACAGACTTCACGTTCCTAGGATCCCAGATCACTGCAGATGGTGACTGCAGCCATGAAATTAAAAGACGCCTGCTCCTTGGGAGGAAAGCGATGGCAAACCTAAACAGCATGATAAAAAGCAGAGACATCACCTTGCCAACAAAAGTCCGCATGGTCAAAGCAATGGTATTCCCCGTAGTAATGTATGGCTGCGAGAGTTGGACTATAAGGAAGGCTGAGCGCCGAAGAATCGATTCTTTTGAACTATGGTGCTGGAGAAGACTCTTGAGAGTCCCTTGGACTGCAAGGAGATCAAATCAGTCAATCCTAAAAGAAATCAACCCTGACTGTTCCCTGGAAGGCCAGATCCTGAAGCTGAAGCTCAAATACTTTGGCCACCAAATGAGAAGGGAGCATTCACTGGAGAAGACCCTGATGCTGGGAAAGATTGAAGGTCAAAGAAGAAGGGGACGGCAAAGGATGAGATGGTTAGACAGTGTCATCGATGCAACGAACATGAAATTGAGCAAACTTCAGCGGACGGCGGAGGACAGGAGGGCCTGGCGTGGTCTGGTCCATGGGGTCGCGAAGAGTCGGACTCGACTGTGCGACTGAACAACAACAAAAGAAAGAAATGAATATTTTTTTTCAACAAAATATGAATGGAGAAACTTCCATGAAGACAATTTGGGACACAAGTAAAGTCTTTTTTAGAGGACTGGCAATTATATTTGCAGCAGGAAAGGAAAGAGAAAGAATGAGGACATTTCAAGATATAATAGACGCTATTCAGAATAAAGAGAAAGAATTAAAGATGGACTCTTTGAACGAGAAATTAAAGATGAAAACTAAAATATTGCAGCACCAACTCAAATTACTTTTATCAGAAGAAATGGCAAAAAATATTAAATTTGCTAAATAGGATTACTTTAAAAATACAAACAAACCAGGAAGATGGTTGGCTTATAAATTAAGAAAAGAGAAAGAGAAAAGGATGATCCACTCATTGTCTGATAAAGAGAGAAAAGAAGAATTTTCTAGGAATGGACTAAGGGAAATAATTCAAGACTTCTACATGCAATCATATAAAAGAGTGGAAATCTCTAAAGAAACTCAGAAGAAGAAGAGAAGAAGAAGACATTGGATTTACACCCCGTCCTTCACTACCCAAGGGAGTCTCAGAGCGGTTTACAGACTCCTTTCCCTCCCCCTCCCCACAACAGACACCCTATGAGGTAGAAGAAGAAGAAGAGATTGGATTTATATCCCACCCTTCACTACTCAAGGGAGTCTCAGAGCGGCTTACAAACTCCTTTCCCTTTCTCTCCCCACAACAGGCACCCTGTGAGGTAGAAGAAGAGAAGAGATTGGATTTATACCCCACCCTTCACTACTCAAGGGAGTCTCAGAGCGGCTTACAAACTCGTTTCTCTTCCCCTTCCCACAACAGACACCCTGTGAGGTAGAAGAAGAGAAGAGATTGGATTTATACCCCACCCTTCACTATTCAAGGGAGTCTCAGAGCGGCTGACAAACTCCTTTCCCTTTCTCTCCCCACAACAGATACCCTGTGAGGTAGGAGAAGAGATTGGATTTATACCTCGCCCTTCACTACTCAAGGGAGTCTCAGAGTGGCTTACAAACTCCTTTCCCTTCCCCTCCCCACAACAGACACCCTGTGAGGTAGAAGAAGAGAAGAGATTGGATTTATACCCCACCCTTCACTACTCAAGGGAGTCTCAGAGCAGCTGACAAACTCCTTTCCCTTTCTCTCCCCACAACAGACACCCCCTCTGAGGTAGAAGAAGAGAAGAGATTGGATTTATACCCCACCCTTCACTACTCAAGGGAGTCTCAGAGCGGCTTACAAACTCCTTTTCCTTCCCCTCCCCACAACAGACACCCTGTGAGGTAGAAGAAGAGAAGAGATTGGATTTATACCCCACCCTTCACTACTCAAGGGAGTCTCAGAGCGGCTTACAAACTCCTTTCCCTTCCCCTCCCCACAACAGACACCCTGTGAGGTAGAAGAAGAGAAGAGATTGGATTTATACCCCACCCTTCACTACTCAAGGGAGTCTCAGAGCGGCTTACAAACTCCTTTCCCTTCCCCTCCCCACAACAGACACCCTGGGGCTGAGTCTGAGCTCTGACAGAAACTGCTCTTTTTCATGGACAGCTCTGACAGAGCTTGTGACTGGCCCAAGGTCACATCAGCAGCTGCCATTGGAGGAGGAGTGGGGAATCAAACTTGATTCTCCCAGATTAGAGTCTGTGCACTTAACCTCTACACCAAAACAATAATAACTGGCAAACAATACCTAGATGAGCAGAACCTACCCACAACTTCAGAAGAAAACAGAAAACAGATCCCATAACAATGATGGAAATCACAGAGGCTATTAAGAAACAAAATACAAATAAAGCATCTGGACCAGATGGACTAACAGCTGAATATTACAAAATATTTGAAGATGCATTATTGATACCATATAAAAATGTAATTTCTTCTCTAATAGAAAAAACAGGAATACCAGAATCTTGGACTGATCATGGCCCCAGAGCCAGAGATTCTCTAACACGAGGGAGAACTGAGCTGTGGGGGTGATTACAAATGCCCGTGTCTCCCAATGGGACCCTGCATCCATTACTACAGGCATCGTCTCGTATTTGCAGGGCTCCCGCATGGCAGACCCATCCATCTGGGTAAATAGCAGCGGTTCTGGGAGCCTTTGGGTGGCCACCCCCAGACCAGTGATGATGGATGGGCTAATAATGTCACGGGCACAGCCTGAGTCTATCAGAGCCCAGACCCCCACTTGTGTGTCCAGTTTGGGGTTGATTGGTGTCACCGTCACAAAAAACAAGGGAGGGGGATTGCTCACCACTTTTGGCTCCATCTTGGGTCAGACCTGCTTACTCGTGCCATTCACAGCAGGTCCCATCGTTTTCCCGCCTACTGAGGCATTTCTTCCTCACTGGAGGAGGTCTTGGCTGCGGAAGTTCCCATCTGCAGAGCGCGCAGTTGTTTGGGTCATGCTTCCCCTCCTTTCTTTGGCTCTCCTCCAGTGCTCTTCTTCTCCAGCCCTTTGGTTCCACCTTGCAGTGGTGTTGTGGGGCACGAGGCGGCATAGTGGCCCAGTTCTCCACAGAGAAGGCACAGCCCTAAGTGCAGGTGTTGTTCATGGGCTGGTTCCTTGGGCTTGGGACATGAGTTCTTCAAGGCCCCCCAGTCTGCTTACCGATGTTCCAGCCCCCCAATGACTTAATCATCTGGAACTGGCTCTCCACCTCCTCAGTCAGGGCCTGCAGGTTCTTGTTCTGGAGCACTGCCTGCAGGATTTGGCTATTGAGCCCCATTCGGTACTGCTGTACCAGCACGGTCTCAGGCCATCCCTTGATCTAGGAGGCATACCTCTTGAAATCCTCTGAGTATTCTCTCACGGAACAGCCCCCTTGCTTTAGCACCCAAATGCAGTTTCGGGCTTTCTCGATCCATGTAGGATCTTCATACTGCTGTCTCATTACCTACATGAAAGCTTGCATGTCCCTCAGTTTGGGGCTTTGCACATTGTTCGATGCCACAAACCAATCGGCTGCTTGCTTGCATAGCTTGCCTCCTATGTAGTCCATTCAATGCTCATCAGATGGAAACAGGTGCCCCCAATCTTTCAGGAACTTCCTCACCTGTAGGGTGAAGAAGGCCAGTTTGTTGGGGTCCCCATCGTATGTGGCATCTAGCAGCTCTTTCGGACATTCAAGGCCCAGCACTGGGGCAGGTGCCGGTGCTGGTGGTGGAGCCACTGGAGGTCTTGCAGGCAGGGCCAGCAGTAGTTGCACTGGGACTGTGTGTGGTCCAGCTGGGGCAGGTTGGCCTCCTGCCCCGGGGTGATGCAGCCCCATCTCATACTGCACTGTAGTTGTGACCAGCTGCGGCAGCCTCATCAGGGCTTCGAGCAGTTCTTGATGCAGCTCCTCTTGCTTGGACATTAGTGCAAGTTGTATCTGCTCCACCCGGTCCTCTCCGGGTTCTCTCACAGCAGCGGCCATCCTTGGTGGCACCGCCTCGAACCTCCCAGCCCCAGTTGCCATCCTGGGTCAGGCTGGGGTGCTCCACGATTCACAGGTCTCCTCCGAGAACTGCATCCAGGCATAGGGATCAAGGTTGTGCCAGAAGCTGCCCAGCAGGGGTGCTTCTGCCCCTCCAATGGCCCCCGTCATTGTGACAGGCAGTGTAGTTGTCACTGGGATTTCTTCACCAGATGTAGTAGGCATGGTTTCCTCTTCTTCGCCTGCCATCATAGGATGCGAATTCAGGAACCAAAGTGAGTCTTAACATACTGTCAGACTCCTGCAACAATCAGAACCAACAACTTGCTTCTTCAGAAGGGAAGTTTATTGATACAGTATTGGCAGAGCATCTGTCAGAAGTCCTAACTTAGTCAGCAAAACACCAGACCTTGTGATGCAAGCAAGGGTAGCGTTTATTAAGCTGCAATAGATAGATCACTGAAACAGGTCTCTTGTTCAGAATGACTTGGTTACAGAAAGCAAGCGGTTATACAGGGAAGGGGTTGAATGGGGACCCCCCTTCTCCAATTACATGAGTAACATGCACCTGGGAAATCGAAACTTATTAAACTAATGAATTTCCCATCGCCCCATTCCTACCCACAGCTGCTACATCTATGCTAGCGATAGAGAAGCAGGCAGCCTGACTTGCCAAGGTCAGAACGTCTAGGCTGCCAGAGATAAAAGTAATAAAAGCCACATTCCATTCTCACACCCGAGGTGTAAATCAGCTACTCCCCGGATTCCAACCTCCCGGTCGTCACGCCATCAAGGCGCCAACAGCCCACCGCCCTCCCTTGCACTCATAGCCCACCGCCCTCCCTTACATCCATCATGACAGGGCTACCTGACATGCAGCCCCCTCGAAAATAATCCTACCCCTTTGGTTTATGGGGGTACAACTTGTGGAACGCTTTGACAAGACGGGGGGCCAGAACATTTTCCGCCCGTACCCACTCCCTCTGCTCCGGCCCAAAGTCAATCCACTCAACCAGGTAGAACAAGCGATTGCGAGAGATCTTAGAGTCCAGAATTTGCGATACTTCATAGTGAGGTTCCCCCCCACCAGCAGCGGAGGTGGGGTTGGCCGTTGCGGTCTCCATTTGTTCTCCACAGGCGCCTGGCGTAGAAGCCGCACATGAAAGACAGGATGAACAGACTTTAGAGACTTAGGTAACGCAAGTTCAACAGTCACATTGTTAATCACCCTCACAATCTCAAAAGGTCCAATGAATTTCCAACCAAGTTTGCGACTTGGCTGGATGCGACGCAAATGTTGGGTGGATAAGTAAGCAAACTCTCCACATTTCGGAACCCAGGCAAGGTTGCGTTTCTTATCGGCCTGGATTTTATAAGCAGTTTTAGCGTCGTCCAGAGTCTTGGCCAGCGAGCCCCACGCCTCCCGCAAGTGTTTGCACCAGTCACCAGCGTCTCCCGCCGGGAGGTCGGGAGAAGTCAAAAACGGCAAAGGCGGGGCATCGTAGCCATGGACAGCCTTAAAGGGGGACATCCCCGTCGACGAGTGCTGAGTATTATTGTAGCAGAACTCAGCCAAAGGCAAAAGAGAATGCCAGTCGTCCTGTTGAAAGTTAGAAAAGCACCGCAGGTATTGTTCCAACGTTTGGTTCACACGTTCGGTCTGCCCATCTGATTCAGGATGATAAGCACTGCTAACCCCCCTCTCCACCCCAAGCAGTGACATAAGTTCGCTCCAGAACTTGGAAACGAACTGAACCCCCTGTCTGAGATCACTTTAGCGGGCAAAGTGTGGAGCCTCACCACGTGTTGCAAGAAAGCAGAGGCTAATTTCTTAGCAGAGGGGATGGTGGCAAACGGAACGAAGTGCGCCTGTTTGGTAAACAGGTCCACAATCACCCATATGACGGTTTTTCCCCCACTGGGGGGTAGGTCTGTAATAAAGTCCATAGAAATCACTTCCCACGGTCGCGCCGGTGTGGGGAGGGGTTGTAGGGCACCTGGGGGTTTACCTGGCCGAGGTTTACTCATCAAGCACGTTTGACAGGCCGAGGTAAAGAGAGAAATATCTTTACGTAGTCCTGGCCACCAGAATTGACGTTGGAGAAGCTGGAGAGATTTCACAAACCCCGTGTGGCCAGCTAGCTTTGAACCGTGTGCCCAGCCCATTACTTCCCCCCTAAGGGACCGTGGGACAAAGAGTTTGTTATTTTTTTCCCAGCAACCATGCGCATTGCGTGTAATGTCAGTTTCCCCCGCAACCTCCTCCCGATCTGCATCCGACAGTTCTGTGGAGAATCTCACCGCCCAGTCCAGGGGGGGAGGGGTAGGTGGCGGGGATGAAAGTGTGGCCTGCCTCCGTGTGGTCACCGCTCCGCCCAACTGGGAAGGAGTGAAAACTGAGTCACGAATCTCCTCCCTTCTGCTGTCGTGTTGAGGGAGGCGTGACAGTGCATCGGCTAGCGAGTTAGATGTCCCTGGGAAATGGTGCAGTGTGAAATTAAACTTCGAGAAAAAGTCAGCCCAGCGGAGCTGTTTGGCGTTCAAAGAACGGGGGGAGCGGAGGAGTTCGAGGTTTTTGTGATCAGTCCAGACCTCGAAGGGGACCCGTGCTCCCTCCAGCCAATGGCGCCAGGTAGCCAGCGCTAAGCGGATCGATCCCGCTTCTTTTTCCCAAATAGACCAATTCCGTTCAGTCTCGTTAAATTTCTTAGAAACATAGGCAAGGGGGTGTAGCTTGCCATCCTCCCCTCTTGGAGGATCGCCCCCCATAGCAACGTCCGAAGCGTCAACTTGGACAATGAATTTTTTAAGTTCGTTCGGATGGGCCAACACAGGTTCCGACGTAAAAAGGGTTTTCAATTGTTCGAACGCCCGCTGGCACTCTGGAGACCATACTAGTTTAGCTCCTGGCCGAGTGCATTCGGGTGGTTTCCCTTTGGTTTTCAGTAGGTCAGTGAAGGGAAGAGCCACCTGGGCAAAGTTCGATAGGAACGATCTATAAAAGTTCGCGAATCCGAGAAAACCCTGGAGTTGCCTCCGTGTTTTGGGGGCTCCCACCCCACCACGTCCTTAACTTTGTCAGGGTCCATTTCGATTCCCTTTTGGGAAATGCGGTAGCCCAGAAAGGGGATCTCCGTTTTGTGAAATTCACACTTAGACAACTTAGCAAAGAGTTTATGCTTGTGCAACGTTTGTAGTACCTCTCTCACCAGTTTCACATGAGAGTTTAGATCGGGGGAGTATAAAAGAATGTCATCTAGGTAAACAAGGACCCCCTTGAACAAGAATTTGTGTAACACTTCGTTAATCAAGTTCATGAAGACCCCGGGGGCCCCTTGAAGTCCGAACGGCATGACTAAGTATTCAAACTGGCCGAGGGGTGTGTTGAAAGCCGTTTTGAACTCATCCCCTCCCGAATCCGGACCCTGAAGTAGGCATCCCGGAGGTCAAGTTTAGAGAAAATTTTCCCCCCAGCCACTGCAGCCAACAAGTCTTTTATGAGGGGCATGGGGTAAGCGTTGGTGTTGGACACTGCATTCAAGCCCCGATAGTCAGTGCAAAGCCGCAACCCCCCATCCTTCTTTTTCCGAAAGAGCACCGGGGCCGCAAAGGGGGAGGATGCCGGCCGTATAAAACCCCGACTGAGGTTCTTGTCAATGAATTTCCTCAGTTCCACCTTCTCCGAGGGACTCATAGAATATAATTTCCCTTTGGGTAACTTTTGGTTGGGCAAGATTTCAATTGCACAGTCAGAATTTCTGTGGGGGGTAGTTCATCGGCTTCCTCCTCCCCAAACACAGGGGCCAGGTCTCGATATTCGGGGGGGATGCCTTCCAATTCTGCGTCTGCTACCCCCGCCGTCACCAGGAGTTGCCCCCGGCTATAGGTCCCCACTCCTTCTTCCAGGAGTGGGACCGGCATTTCTCGGATATGAAGTTAACCTTCCCCTCCCCCCATAGTACGTGGGGATCGTGGTCAAAGAACCACGGGCTGCCGAGGACTAGGGAAAACGGGCGGAAGGGGTGACGACAAAAGGTCTTTCTTCCCAGTGTTGCCCCAGTCCCACCCGCAAAGGTACAGTCTCGTATTTGCATGGTTCTTTCATTGTGGACCCGTCCATCTGAGTAAAAATCAAGGGGTCCTTCAGTTTAAGAACTTTCGCCCCTAGTCCCGTTAGTAGTGTGGGATTAATAAGGTCTCTCCCACACCCAGAGTCAATGAGAGCCCGTACTCTCACATGAGTTAATAGCCCTGGGTCCATTAAAGTCACTGTGAGAAAGAAAAGAGAGGGGGTTTGCTCACCGGGAGTTGCGCCTGGGAGTGTGGGACCTGCTGTTCAGCGCTGTTTACAGCAGGTCCGCCTCGTTTCCCTGCGGCACGGTCTCACCATCAGAGGAGTCGGATGGTTCGCTGAGCGGTTTAGCTTGTAGAGCTCTCGCCCCCTTCGGTTTCGCCACCTGTTTTGGTGTGGATGTGTCAAACTTCTTCTTGGCTCCTTTTTGCGTGCCGGGTAGTGCAGACGTTGTTGGGCAGTTCGCGGCGAAATGGCCCCCTTCTCCGCATTTAAGGCACAGACCTTGCTTCATCCGGAGTTCCCTTGTCCCGTCCCTCGGCTTTGGGTTGGGGCCGGTGGGTTTCCCTCTCGCGGCCGGTGCAGCGCCCCGGGTTGCCATCGCTGCAGCATCATCTAGTTTGATGGTCTTCAGCCGATTTTCCATCGTGATTGCGGCTTGGATCCATCCGGTGAGGGTGTTTGGGTCTTGGTTCAGGGTGACCTCGCGGCGGACCTCCGGATTGAGCCCCCACTTGTAAAACTCTAGGAGGTTTCCTTCTCCTCTGAGCTTGGCGGCACATCTACGGAACTCCGCGGTGTAGTCTCTCACCGACCTCGCGCCCTGCTTAAGGCTTCGGATCGTTGCTTTTGCGGCTTTAGTTGAGTGCACATCCTCGAATTGCTCTTTCATGGCCCACATGAAAGAGTCGATCTCTCTCAGCTCGCGCCCATCGGCTTGGTGGAGCCCCACGTACCAGTCAGCTGCTGCTCCCTTCAGGTGGGCTGCTATGACATCGACCATCCGCTCTTCCCTCTGGAATAGGTGGCCCCAGGTTTCGATGAACTTCTCGGCTCGTACCAGGAAGAACGGGAATTTTTCAGGGTCTCCGTCAAAATCCGCATCTAGGAGCTCTGTAGGCTTGGGGGCAGGAACCCCCAAGGACGAGGGGGTGGTTGCCCCGGCGGCCCCCGCGGCCCTGGTCCTGCTGGCTGATCCGGTGGCCCGGCCGGTACGTTCCCTTGGCCCTGGTCTGGTGCTGGGCGCTGGTCTGGAGGGACCTGTGCCGGCGGTTCTTCCCGTCTCTGGCGTTCGCGTTCCTCCCGAATTCCTTCCGCGATCATCTGTGGGATGCGAGCGAGGGACTCGTCCAGGAAGCGCATCAGGCGGTCTTGGCTTGGTTCTCCACTCCATCTCCGCCTCACCACGACACTCTCTCGGGCCTCGGAGTCTCGGCCGGTGTCTTCCAGGGTTTCGGCGGTCATCAGCTTGCGTACCGACCTCTCGGGGTGGCTCATCCCCATGGATGCTCTCGGGGTCCCGAACCACGCCTCGTGGGTTTCAGTCATTGGTTTCACCCAGTCTCGTCTCCGTCCGACTCGGGTAGTTACCCCTCCATAGGCTGCCCCATATGGGTCGCCATAGGGCCCTCCAAAGTCGTGCTCCAGACCCCATTGTCCCGGCACGTAGGTGTCAGGGGTCTCTTTGGGCACATCTTTCCCAGGAGGCTTCTTGTCCTTTTCTTCTTCAATCGGGAGAGTGTCTTCTTCTCCATCACTCATTTTGGAGCGGTGGGGTTAGGACCAGTCCCGAAAGTAAATGATGATTCTGAACAAACTGTCAGAAGTCCTAACTTAGTCAGCAAAACACCAGACCTTGTGATGCAAGCAAGGGTAGCGTTTATTAAGCTGCAATAGATAGATCACTGAAACAGGTCTCTTGTTCAGAATGACTTGGTTACAGAAAGCAAGCGGTTATACAGGGAAGGGGTTGAATGGGGACCCCCTTCTCCAATTACATGAGTAACATGCACCTGGGAAATCGAAACTTATTAAACTAATGAATTTCCCATCGCCCCATTCCTACCCACAGCTGCTACATCTATGCTAGCGATAGAGAAGCAGGCAGCCTGACTTGCCAAGGTCAGAACGTCTAGGCTGCCAGAGATAAAAGTAATAAAAGCCACATTCCATTCTCACACCCGAGGTGTAAATCAGCTACTCCCCGGATTCCAACCTCCCGGTCGTCACGCCATCAAGGCGCCAACAGCCCACCGCCCTCCCTTGCACTCATAGCCCACCGCCCTCCCTTACATCCATCATGACAGGGCTACCTGACAGCATCTCTACTTCAGATTCTGTGTTAAGACTAAAGCAAAAATTCTGTGTTAAGACTAAAGCTTGCCCACTCCAGAACCACTGATTTCGGGAGGGGGTTTGAAAGATCTGAATCAGCTTGAAGTGACAAGAGAGGAAGTCCTACGACTGATGGACAATTTAAAAACTAATAAATCACCATGCCCGGATGGCATTCATCTGAGAGTTCTGAAAGAACTCAAATATGAACTGGTGGATCCCCTTACAAAAATATGTAATCTTTCTTTAAAATCTGCTTCCATTCCTGAGGACTGGAAGGTAACTAATGTCACTCCCATCTTTAAAAAGGGCTCCAGGGGAGATCTGGGGAATTACAGCCAGTCAGTCTGACGTCGATACCAGCTAAGTTGGTGGAAACTGTTATTAAGGAAAGAATTAGTAGGCACATTGATGAACAAGAACTATTGAGGCAGACTCAGCATGGGTTCTGTAAGGGAAGATCTTGTCTCACTAACCTGTTAGTGTTTTTTGAGGGAGTGAACAACATGTGGACAAGGGGGACCCAATAGATATTATTTACCTTGACTTCCGGAAAGCTTTTGATACAGTTCCTCATCAAAGGCTCCTAAGTAAGCTCAATAGTCATGGGATAAAAGGACAAGTCCTCTTGTGGATCAAAAACTGGCTTATAAATAGGAAACAGAGAGTGAGTATAAATGGGAAACTTTCTCAGTGGAGGGTGGTAAGCAGTGGGGTTCCACAGGGATCAGGTCCTACTGGTTCCCGCCTCTCTGGAACAAGATGAGTGGCCCCGGAGCAGTACCGGTGACGGTCCCCACGACTATGGTTCCCGTCACCCTGATTCCGGTTACCACGGTCCCTGTCACCATGGTACCCATTACCACGACCCCAGTCACCTTGACTCCGGTCACGCTGATACCAGTGACTGTGGCAGGACCGATCACCCCACTAATTACGACCCCGGGGGTTCCGGTGACAATGGTCATCACTCCGATCTACAGCCCAGCAGGAACCACCCTGAGGGACAGTGGCGCCATTCCCTGGTCCCATTATCAATTTGCTCCGGTTCCATGGGATCGATGGGTCACCCAGCGAAAACCTCGGGACTGGACGAAGAACTTTTGGATACGACCCAGACCACTTGGGTGATGCCTGGGGGTCAAAGCCGGGATAGCCTGTTAGACCTCCGCGTGAGTTTTGGAGCAGCGCCGGGGTGGACCCCCCAGGGGCCAGTGCGGCCCAGTCCTGGGAAGGACACGGACACTTGAACTGACACGTTAGAGGAGGATTGCCGCAGAATCATGTGGGACATGGGAAAATTGATGCAGAACCTGCCAAATATGATGGACCAAGCCATTCGGTCTCATATGGCAGCGCAGCCTGCACCTGTGCCAGTGCCAGCCCCAGTCCCAGTGCCAGGCCCGGGACCCGGACCCCAATTGCCCCCGGGGCAACCTCCTCCGGGCCAGCCACCTCCTGGACAGCCGATCCCAGGGCAGCCCCCACCTGGCGGACTACCAGCGGTACCACCACCAGCCCCCCCCCAGCAGCCACCCCCCAGTCCCCTCCCAGTGCCGGGGCCGGCTCCCGCTCTGGGGCTGATAGCTCCTCAACTGATGCCGCGACCTAAGGATCTCCTGGACATTACATTTGATGGAGATCCAGATAATTTGTCTTTCTTCATCCGGCAGGTGGGAAAATTTGTTCAATGATGGGGCCATCTATTCCAGGACAAGGAACAGCAAGTAGACTTTATTTCATCCCGCTTGAGGGGCATAGCAACCAGCTGGTACGTAGCACTGCATGACATAAAAGATGTGGAATTAAGGAGTGTGGATGCGTTCATGTAGGCCCTGAGAAATCGTTTTAAAGACCTGGCAGCTGCCCAAAAGGAGGAGGCATTTCTCCGTACCTTCAAGCAGGGTCACTTCACGGTTCGTGAATACTCCACAGATTTTCAGAAACACACTGCGAAAATCCGGGATTGGATGGACCCAGTGTTAGCCCAGCAATATCGGATGGGGCTCACCGTGGAAGTCCATAACAGTGTCTTGAGTTCCAAAGAACCACGAACCTTACAAGGTTGGATGGAAGATGCAGAACGGGCTGAGAGTCGGCTGTGCACCATGAAGTTGGATGTCTCGCTGGGTACCAGTCGCCCCGCCGCCTCTCCCCACCTGAAGGGTAAGTCAACCCCACCAGCATCGACCATACAAGACCAACGCATGCGACAAGGGCTGTGCCTGAAGTGTGGAGATAAGGGGCATTTCACCGCTTCCTGCCCCAAGGAAGACAATGGTAAAGCCCCACCTCGCGAGGAGGACAAACGACGCCTGGGAACCCCATCCAAGAGGGGAACTGCGAAACCACGGAACCCATGGGTGCTCTACACCCACCCTGAGAGTTATGAACCTCAGTTGAGCGAGGAGGAAGCCACAGAGCTGCCGGGAAATGAGTCAGTCCTGTTGTAAGTGGTGCAGCACAGCAGGACCCATCTCCTGAAGCACCAAAAGTGGTGAGCAACTATCCTTCCCTCTTTTTGTAACTGTAATCATTATGAACCCGGCCATGATGACCCACATATGGGTGCGTGGCCTTATAGACTCGGGTTGCGGGAGGAATCTCATCAACCCTTCCCTAGTAACGGGACTGGATGCGGCCGTGGTCAAATTGAAAGACCCCATTACGTTTACACAGATGGATGGGACACCTATGAAAGAGCCCTGTAAGTATGAGACTGTGCTGTTGCGAGTCGGGGCGGGTGACCATTGGGAGCACCGTTCATTCGTGGTGGCTCCACAAGCCAAGTTCCCTCTCGTCTTTGGCAGCCCGTGGCTCCATGGACATGACCCTTATATCCTGTGGGAGGAGGGCATTGTATGCTTCATAGCCCCAAAGTGTAAAGAACATAAATGGGATCCAGCTTAGGGTACTCCTCCTGACAATGAGCCCCCATGAGCTTGTCTCACTGTCGAGGAATTAGCCCGCATCCCCAAGGAATATAGAAACTTATCTCGGGTATTTGAGGAGGAGGAAGCAGATGAACTCCCCCCACTGCAACTCTGACTGTACCATTGTGCTACTCCCGGGTCATAAAATACCCAAGGGGAAGATTTATGCCATGAGCCCTATGGAGAAAGAGGAGTTGCGGAAGTTCATCGACAAGAACCTGACGTGCGGCTTCATCCAGCCAGCCTCCTCTCCGTTTGCAGCCCCTGTATTGTTCTGTAAAAAGAAGGATGGGGGACTGCGTCTGTGTACCAACTACTGGGGACTGAATGCAGTGTCGGTGACTAATGCATACCCAATGCCCCTCATTAAAGACCTCCTTGCGGAGGTAGCACATGGCAGAATCTTTTCAAAGCTGGATTTGCTAGATGCTTATTTCTGGGTGTGCATCAGGCAGGGAGATGAATTCAAAACGGCCTTCAACACTCCCTTAGGACAGTTTGAATACCACGTGATGCCATTTGGGCTCCAGGGGGCTCCGGAAGTCTTCATGAACTTAATCAATGAGGTATTACATCCCTACCTGTTTAAGGTCATGGTTGTTTACTTGGATGATATCCTACTGTACTCCCCTGATTTAGAATCTCATGCCCAGTTGATGAGACAAGTGCTCACAAAACTCTTGGAGCATAAACTGTTTGTCAAGCTTTCCAAATGTGAGTTCCATCAGACCTGCATTGACTTTCTAGGCTACCATATATCCCCCAAGGGTCTGGAGATAGATCCCAACAAAGTCCAAATTGTATTGAATTGGGAGCCCCCAAGAACCCGGAAACAACTCAAAAGTTTCATTGGGTTTATGAACTTCTATCGCCAATTTCTGCCACATTTTGCCCAAGTGAGCCGGCCACTCACCGACCTCCTAAAGACAAAAGGAAAAGGGGTGGGGGCCCTCCAACCTGGGGCAAAACTGGAATGGACCCCTAAATGTCAAGAGGTGTTTGATCAACTAAAATGTTTATTTACCACGTAACCTGTTCTGGCACACCCCGAAGAAACAAAAAATCGTGGTGCAGGTCGATGCCTCTGACACTGCCATGGGGGGGCAATCTTGCAAGAGGGTCCCGATGGGCAGTTGCATCCCCTAGCATATGTTTCATGTAAATTTAACGATACTGAAAAGTTCTGGCCCATGTGGGACAAGGAAGCAGCCTCGATCCGCTTAGCCCTGGCCATTTGGCGTCATTGGCTAGAAGGGGCCCAAGTCCCATTCAAAGTCTGGACGGATCATAAAAATCTTGAAGTTTTATGCAAACCGCAGAACCTTAATGCCAAACAATTCCGGTGGGTTGAATTCTTCTCAAAATTCCAATTCACCCTCCACCACTTTCCAGGGCGGTCCAACCCCCTAGTCGACGCTCTTTCACGCCTGCCCCAGCATGACAGCAAATGGGTAGAGGTCCGTGAATTCTTCTTTACCCCATCCCAGTTAAGCGGGGTGGTAGTTACTCGAAAGCAAAGCCAAGCAGATCGATCTCTGCCATGCCAAGAGGCCCCCTGGGAAGAGCGCTTTGCTAAGGCCATAACTGAACCAGAAACACAGGCGCTGCAATCTCAAGGGTCCCTAGATTGCCGGATAAACGGGTGCTGGTACAAGGGGGAAAAGTTATTTGTACCCAAGGCAATGCAGCAGGAGGTGTTACAATCAGTCCATGGCACAAAGCCCACAGGACATTTTGGCTATGTCAAATCACTGCAATTGTTACAAAGGAGTTTTTGGTGGCCCCAGATGAGAAAAGACTTGTCTGTTTTTGTGCTCTCCTGCCCCATTTGCAGCCTATGCAAGCCAAGGGGGGAAACCCCCAGGACTATTACAACCCCTGCCAACCCCCAAAAGACCGTGGGAAGTCATCTCATGGACTTCATTTCTGACTTACCCCCAAGCAAGCATATGACTGTGATTTGGGTGGTGGTAGATCTGTTCTCCAAACAAGCGCATTTCATCCTGTTCCAGGGGCTACCCACAGCCAAGTTGTTGGCAAGGACATTCCTCCATCATATCGTGAGATTGCATACGTTGCCATTGAAAATAATATCCGACCGCGGCACGCAATTAGTTTCTAAACTATGGACTGAACTAATGTCATTATTGGGTATTGAATGCACCCTGAGCAGCACTTACCATCCAGAGACTGACGGTCAAACGGAATGAGTTACTCAAACCCTAGAGCAATATTTGCGCTGTTTTACTAATTACCAACAAGACAATTGGGTCGATCTTCTTCCCCTAGCTGAGTTTGCCTACAATAACTCCTGGCATTCATCAACTGGAGTCTCCCCTTTCAAAGCCGCTTTGGGATACGACAGCCCCCCTATTCTCAACCTGACGCCGGGAATGGCGGGGGAGGCTGTGGACTGGTGCAAGAAGCTCAGTGCATCCTGGCCGCTTATTTGTAATGCACTAGACTCTGCGAAGGCTGCCTACAAGGCACAGGCTGACAAGAAAAGGGTGGTGGGTTGGGATATTCAGCCTGGGAAATTTGTGTATCTGTCTACAAAAAACCTGCACCTTCTTCAGCTCTCCAAGAAGCTGGCCTGGAAATACATCGGCCCCTTTAAGATCACCAGGTGTATCAATGATGTGACTGTAGAATTGGAGTTACCAAAAACCCTTAAACACATTCATCCCATCTTTCATTTCAGCCTCCTGAAACCGGGGCACCCCCGAACAAGTGGCGTCCTGAGCAACCGGTGCCAACCCCCTAATCGTGAATGACAGTGACCATTATGAAATTGCTGACATCCTGGACTCTAAACTGATATGAGGCCAACTCCACTATTTAGTGGAATGGATTCATTTTGGTCCCCAACATAGAGAATGGGTGAAAGTTACTGACATCAGGGCACCCTATCTCATCAGACAATTCCATCGCAAATTCCCGGAAAAACCGGGAGGTCCAGACTATGTGCACTCTTGAGTTATGGGGTGGATTTTAAGGGGGGCAGAATGTCAGAGGGCCAAGGCTCTGTATTGCCGTTTACACTGTGTTCATTGTTCTGTGTTTACTATCTTGTCTTTCGCTTGTGCGCCTGCGTAGAAATGCCAGCTGCAACGTGGGAGAATACTTTCCTGCCGCCTCGCCTTATCTCGGCGGCCTTGAAGAATAGGCTTTGTAGCGTTCCTCAGTCTGGGGAATTTTCCAGTCCTACGGGACGAGGTGGTGGTGGGGGTAATACTCCCGAGTATTAAGTAATCCTCCCGCCGGGAGTTTCCTGTCCGCGCGCTAAAAGTTAATTTGCTAGTTTTGGCTTTGCATCATACTATATCAATGTCTGAATGGCTCCATGCCTCCATTCCTGGCAATAGCAGTATTACTGTGGGCAACAGCACTGTATTCCAATAAAGCATTTCTTTACCTGAAGAATGCCTGGATCCACTTGCTATTGAACCTGACACCCAGTCTTTCATAATATATTTACTGGGTTTTTAATATATATTTACTGAGCCAGTTTGGTGTAGTGGTTAAGTACACGCACTCTAATCTGGGAGAACTGGGTTTGATTCCCCACTCCTCAACTTGCACGTGGCTGGATGACCTTGGGCAAGCCATAGTTCTGATAAGAGCTGTTCTTGAAAAAGAGCAGTTTCTATCAAGAGCTCTCTCAGCCCCACCTACCTCACAGGGTGTCTGTTGTGGGGAGGGGAAGGGAAAGGAGTTTGTAAGCCGCTCTGAGACACCTTTGGGTAGTGAAGGGCAGGGTATAAATCAAATCTCTTCTTCTTCTTCTCCTTCTTAATAGTATACACCTATATCATACACATATAAACAAGAACATCAAGAAAACTGCAAACATCAAACCTAAAGTAACACTTTTTCTTTTCAGCAACACAGATTAACAGCAAGACTAGACCAAACATAATTATTTTGTTCTTATAATCAACCTTTAGGTCAATTCTATATTGAATAGCTATTTCGATCTCTATTTCCTTTAAGATTTACATACTACATATTCAAAATTACATTGTCAATTCATACTAGCAGTATGAGAAAATCATGTTCACTGTTTACAATCATTGTTATCTTCACTGATCAAGGTTTTAACCATTACTTTTGCCTGCCTTTCAATAGACTGCCAATTCCTTGCTTTTATTTTGGGAAAGGGCTTAATATTACAATATCTTAAATGCTTTTATTGCCCTTTTAAATTTTCATTCAATCGCTACAGCAATTAATTTAATTTATCCTTTTGCTGGAACCTTTATATCAAGCTTAGCTTAAAAGTTTACTCGATTATTCATTAAATGAGAATTTTACATTTATTTACATGTGTATCTTCCAGTTATATTCTGTCAGGTCTTTATCCTCCTTTATTTATCCCAAAATTAATCTTATATCCAACACAATCCTGCTAAACCTAAAAAAAAATAAAAATTAAAACATAATTACACAATACTCCAACACCATTAAATACAATTAAACAATTATTCATCCATAATCTAACCTCTCCTCTTATAATAATAGTTATTCCACTAATCTACCAATTCATCATTGTTGTTATTATTTCCACCCCATAACCACCATATATAATCTTGATAATCTTTACATATTTTACTATCACTATCCCTTTACTTAGACCATTATATTAATCTTAGCTTGAATGTTCAAATTATTGTTCTAAATCATATTAAATTATTATTAGAATTGTTCAAAACTTAACTATAATATTCTGATATATTTAAACATAATTAAACACCTTTAAACAATTACACATCCCTATTATTACCACCACCTTCTATCTTTAATTTTCAAATAATAACGCTTTCTTAATCACCACTAGTTTACTGCACAAAAATGAGGTCATTTTTTCCAGTTCGACATATAACTGAAGAAAACCACTCATTCCACCTCCTTATATAATTTATTTTTTCTCCTGAACATCTGTAACCTGCTTTTCTGCCACAGCATTTCTTTTTTATTATTATTATTATTGTTTATTTAGTTTTTCATTCCACCAACAACAAACAGTCACACGTAACCCATAACAATACATCACGACAATGAACACTACAAACACTAAACAACAGCAGTCATCCCATCACCCCATTACATATAAAACAAAAATGTACATCGAGTCTTCTTACTAATCTATTTAAATTGTTTTTGAGGTCGAAGAGGAATATTAACAATTTTGTCTCATCCATCTGTATACTTTTTCCCATCTATCTTGACATATTGTTTCATCCTTTCCTGAGAGTAGCACGTTTAATTTATCTGTCTCAGCTATTTCCATCAGTTTCTCTATTATTTCTTCTTTACTAGGGATAATATTTGTCTTCCAACGTCTGGCTATCCCAATCCTTGCCATCGTAACTATATACAATATCAATCTTACATCCTCTTTCTTGAGTCCTACCGGTACCATATTGAGCAGAAAGATTTCGGGCTTAAATTCTAGGTTTACATTAGTGATTTCCTTAACAATTCTGTTAATCATTCGCCAGAATTCTTTAATTTGTCTACATTCCCACCAAATATGAATATAGGTCCCTACTTTTCCCCCACACCTCCAACACTTATCAGATGCCTTTTTATAACACTTAGCTACTTTATCTGGGGTCCAGTGCCATCTGTAAAACATTTTATAGATATTTTCTTTATAATTTGTTGCTCTTAACAGGTTCAAAGATCTCCAAGCTCTGGACCACTGTTCGGTCAGAATCGTGTGCCCTATGTCTTCCATCCACTTAATCATATTTGGTTTGATAGTTTCGTCCATCATATCTTCTCCTAGGAAAAATCTATACAACTTCTGTATTAACTTATCCGCTGATGAAAGCCAAATCTTGTCCAATTGTGTGGGTGCATTTATAAAATTTATTTTTTGGTCTTTAGCAAATCTGGATTTTAATTGGTTTTTTTCCCAAATAGTTAGGCTTGCTGTTTTGATTTCTTGCTTCTCTAGGGATTTTAATTCATTCTCTTTTGTCAATAATGTTTCATACGTTAGTCCTTTCTTTTTTTCATATAAGGATGGTAATATGAATGCCTCTAAAGGGGATACCCACTTTGGAATTTTAGTGTAATGCCTCATTTTAATTTCCTTCCATATTTTACTTAGTGGGCCTCTAAATACATGGTTTCGGAATGTCACTTGTTTTTTATCCAAATTGTACCAGATGTGGGCATGCCAGCCCATCTGCAGATCATGTCCCTCCAATTGCAGAAGTCTCTCATCTTCCAAGAGGACCCAATCTCTTATCCAACCCATAGCCGCTGCCTGGTAATATAGCCTCCAGTTTGGGAGGCCCAGTCCGCCGTTTTCTTTTTTATCTGTAAGAAGTTTTTTATTAATTCTTGGTTTTTTGGCGTGCCAAATAAATCTCCTGACTATACGGTTTAAATTTTCGAGCCATTTCATGTTACTCAATATCGGGATGCACTGAGCCAAAAAGAGGAAACGCGGAAGAATATTCATTTTTATTGTTGCAATTCTTCCCATAAATGAGATATGCAAATCGTGCCATCTTCTAAGATCCAGTCTTATCTCTTCTAGTAATTTAGTGTAGTTGTTTTTAAATAAGTTTTTATTATTATCTGTCAGAATTATTCCCAGATACTTAATCCTGTCCACTACCTGCATATTTGTGATATTTTGAATTTTCATTCTTTGATCTTCAGAACAATTTTTGGCAAGTATTTTAGTTTTTCTCATGTTAATTCTTAGGCCTGCCACTTGCCCGTATGTCTGGAGATCCTGCAATAAGAACGGTAGCGACGATTCAGGTTCCTCTAGGATAAAGACCAGGTCATCCGCAAATGCCTGAAGTTTATATTGTTCTTTTTTGATTTTAGCACCTGTTATATCTTTATTTTTCCTTACAATCTCATTTAGCGTTTCTAATCCAAAGATAAATAGTAATGGTGACAGCGGGCAGCCCTGCCTTGTTCCTTTCTGGATAGCTATATTACCAGTCAGCTTTCCATTAACAATAACTTTTGCGTATTGTTCTTCATAAATGGCTTTAATTGCGTTTAAAAATTCTTGTCCACAGTTCCATAACTTTAATTTCTGTTTTATGAATTCCCAATTTACATTATCAAACGCTTTCTCTGCATCTAAGAAGACCAAAGCCAATTGTCTTCCAGGGTTCTGATCATAGTATTCTAGGATATTTATAATATTTCTTATATTATTTTTAATTTGTCTTTTAGGTAGAAATCCTGATTGATCTTTGTGTATAATCTCTACCATAACCCTTTTAAATCTATTTGCTAAAATTGCTGCAAAGATTTTGTAGTCTACATTTAATAATGAAATCGGTCTATAGTTTTTAATGTCGTTTCTTTCTGATTCTGGTTTATGAATGAGGGTAATTAAAGCTTCTTTCCAGGTCTGCGGAATTTTACTGGTGGTCATAACATCATTGACTAGGTCCTTTAATAGAGGTGATATTTCATTCTCTATTGTTTCATAGATTTCCGCTGCAATTGCATCTGGTCCCGGAGATTTTTTTTGTTTCTGATTTTTGATTGCCTCCACTACTTCACACATGGTAATTTTCCCGTTCAGTTGTTTTCTTTGTTGCTCTGAAAACTTGCCCGGTTCATATTTCAGTAAGAAATCTTCAATTTGTTGTTCATCTTGTAGGCTTTGTTTATATAAATTTCTATAGAAATTTTCTACTATATTTTTTAATTCCTGTATTTTAAAATTTTCCTCTTGTCTTTCGTTTTTCAACGCCACAATTATTTTCTTGTCCCTCTCCTTTTTAAGTTTATATGCTAGCCATCGCGAGATTTTATTTGCATTTTCAAAAAAATATGCTTTAGTACATTCTATCTTTCTCGCTATTTCCTGCATTAACCATAGATTTATCTGATGTTGTACTAATTTTATTTTTATCCTAAGTTCCCTCACATCTTTTGCTTTCTGACTCAACTTTTCCATTTCCCTTAGTTCCAAAGTTAGCTTTTTAAACTTTTCTCTTTTTTTGCTTATTTCTTCCCGCTTCTTGTCTTATAAAAATACCTCTTATGAACGCTTTTAAGGTATCCCATGTATTAAACAATGATGTATCTTCTCTTTTATTTATTTGTATAAACTCCTTTACCTCTTGTTTAAGTTTTTTGACAAATTCCTTATCTTTAACCAAATTTGTATTTATCCCCCCTCTATTTATTTTCTGTGATCCCTGTAGTGCAAGCCACATTGGGTTATGGTCTGCATAGGTATTTGCCAGAATCTCCACTTCCGTGACATGCCTTATTAGGTTAATATTCATCCAGATCATGTCTATTCTCGACCAAGACTTGTGTCTGTTTGAAAAGAAAGTATAATCTCTTTTTTGGGGATTTCTGGTTCTCCATACATCTATAAGATTAAACTCTTCTACTAAATCCAAAAATTTTTTTGGTAATACTAGTCCCGCTTTATGGGTTTTCTTTCCCTTTTTCCTATCTTCCTTAGCATCTAGTACTGCATTGTAGTCTCCAACAATGCATAAGTTCTCAGGGTTTTCTTTAGTGATAAGATTAGTAAGTTCTAAAAAAAACCTATCTTGGTTTTGATTCGGTGCGTATATGTTTACAACTAGTATATCTATCTCATTAATCTTAACTTGTACCCCCACAATCCTTCCATTAGGGGACTTGAACCTCAATATTGGATTCAGTTTTTTCTTGACATAGGTAACTACCCCTCGCTTTTTTGTTTCATCTGAGGCAACAAATGCTAGCCCTAATTTTTTGCATAACAAATACTTTTCTTGTTGTTGTTTAATGTGTGTTTCTTGTAGGCATGTAATATCACTTTTTAATTTAGAAGCCTGGTGGAATATTCTTCTTCTCTTTTGGGGACTATTCAGTCCATTAACATTAATTGATACTAAGGATACATTTTTATTTACCATCTTTTTATTATTTCTTTCCCAGATAGCTAAATTTCTTAAGTTGTTGCCTAGTTTGTATTTGAGATTCCGCTCTGTCCTTTATTTGCTGTTTCCTGTAACTTGTTTTCTTTTGTTCTCTTATTGGGGCTACCATGTGACCCCTAGTCTTTCCTTCCATTTCTTCACTTGTCCTTGGGTCTCTTTCCACTTCTTCATCTTCCAGATCTTCTTCATAATCTGATGGCTTTTGCCACCCCATTTCTTCTCCATACCTTTCTAAAAAGTTCTCCAATTTAAATGTGGAGTCAATCCTCCACCTTTGAGCTTTATATGTAAACAGCAAGCCTTCTGGTATCAACCACCTGTATTGGGTTTGGCTCTTACGGAGTAACTCTGCTAAACAGTTATATTTTTGCCGCTTTTCCCTCACTCTCCAAGGGATATCTTTTAGGATTCTTATTTCCTCCCCTGCAATTTTTAATGTTTTCTTATTTGCCTCTTGTAATATCTGGTCCCTCACGGATTTCCGTATAAATTTGGCATGGACCTCCCTTGGGGCTCTATTTCTTCTGGCATATGCCGAATTTCTCCTGTAAGCCACCTCAATGTTATAGGCTATTTCTGCTTCATTGAAGATGCTAAACTGTTCGCTAATATTTCTAGCAAGCTCTTCCTTCAAATTCTTTTCTAATTTCTCAGGCACATTTTGAAATCTCAAAATCATTTCTGATTTTTCCATTTCTAGAGTTATTAATGATTCCTCAATTTTCTCTGACCTAACCTTTAAATCCATTACCTCTTGATCTATGTCCTCCACCCTTTCCTTTAGTTGGTTTGTAGTTTTTATCAGTTTTTTAATTTCTGTTTTAATTTCCTCTGTATCACTTTTTAATTGGTTTGCTATCAGGTCCATTTTATTTTGCATAGGTTCCAATTCTTTTTTGATAATATCCGCATTTTGTTCTGCCGCTATCTGCAAAAAGTTCTTCATCATATTTTGTAGCTCCGTTGCTGATATGTAGGGCTTTAATTGAGAGAGCCCCCTGTTTGGCTAGGAGATGCTATTGGAGTTTTTTTGCCTGTCCCTGATGCCATTATTAATTTCAAGTATATATATTTATTCTTATATACCTTTAAACACACCTATGTCAAACCCTAACCCTATATCATTAGTCTCCTTTACCCTTTGTTTATGTTAATCAACATAAGAATATTACTGGATTTCTCCCTTTAAATTGCACAATTTTTCTTTTCCTATCTTCACTACTATCTCATTTCCAAACTACTCCACGTTCTCCCTTCTTTGCCCTTTCTTGCGTCCTTCTCCGTCAGCCTTCGTCAGTTCTGTCAATATCTCTGGAGAGCTCCTTCGTTACACAGCATCAGTTCTTGCCACATCTGTTCATTCTATTCTCCTCCGCCTCGCTCCACTCAGCTCTCGACTCTGCTCTTCGCTCCGCCCTTCTCTGGCCGCCTCCGTCGCTCTCCCGCCTCTCAAAGGGGTTCCTCCGTCGCGTTTCCACCTCTCGTCATCACACCCGGTCGTTTGCTCACTGCTTGTTCTTCCCAGCTCCTTTTTTGCTGCGTCAGGCCACCCGGTAATCACCGCTGTTTAAAGAGACAGGCAAGAATTATTTGTGTAGTTTAGTACGCTTTTTTAATACCATGGAACCTATAACCTTTCTTTCTGACTACTTTCTTCACTTTGCGATATGTTAGCTAGCCGCTGCTCCTGTCCTTCTTCGCTTTAATTTCCCCTGTTTCTCTCCCCCGTCTCTTTCCCTCACGTTAATTATGTCCTGTCCTCCTCCTTATCCCTCGTCCCATAAGATAAATAAAACAACACTTAGCTTCGGTTTTATGAGCTTTCTCTTTCTCTCGGTCATAAATTCTGCTCCCTCTTCGACCTTCCACGCTCGGATTCACAGCAAGAAGGAGAGAGAAAAAAACATTTCTTGCTGCCTTCTTCTTTACTCCTGCATAGAGACCAACCAAAAAGTCCCCCCAGAAAAGTCGCCACTCTTCTGAGTTGGATTGAAGCCTCTTGCAGGCACCTTCAAAAACAAAAACAAGAAAGTGCCCTGGCACATAGCATTGCCAAGAAAAGTAAAGTTGTAGAGGTAAAGACGCGGAGCTCACTCCCACACGTCTAGCCCCTCCGAGCTCTCGCCGCCCCCAGATTCAGCAACAAGCTTGAACCACCCTGCCACAGCATTTCTACATGTCTTCTCCCTTTATGCGTGTACTGGTCACTTAATCTCCCCTCTCTAACTCTCACAGCCTCTAATTCCCATACTTTATTATCTCTTTTAAATTTGCAAGCCCGTAGTTTTTTCCTTTTTGTTCTTCTCTTTCCTTCTTTTTCAATTTCCAATCATTGCTCCTCTTCCTTTGGTAGTTCTAGCTTTGCACAGGATAGTTTTTTTTGTTCTCTTTTAAATTTCCAAGCCCATAATTTTTTCCTTTTTGTTCTTCTCTTTCCTTCTTTTTAAATTTTCAGTCATTGTCCATCTTCTTTTGACAGTTCTAACTTTACACAGGATGGCTTTTTTTTGTTTCTTTCTCACTATTTTAACTGCAGGATATTGGGTTTCTACTTGGTCTTTCTCTTGTAGGAACCCCAGATTTTCTGCCACATAGTAACCACATTTCTCTTTTTGCCAGACATCTAGGGTTTCCTTTACAATGAGTTGTTCCTGCTCTTCTTTTTTCTCAGTCTCTACTTGGGTGTTATATGCTTTTTTCAGTAGGTTTGCACACGCTTCCTCACACCCCTTTTGTATCCTCTCTTTCAGGACTCTAATAAACTGTTCAGTCGTCATCTCACCCACCTCCATATTTTCATCAATCTCCTCCTCCATCCTCAGTGCAAACGCCATTTTAATCAGTTTCTTCAAGCCAATTCATTTAAGTTTCAAAAGCCTATAAGCTTTCTGCCATCCATTACCATTTATAAATTCTTGCCGATGAACAGGAAAACAAAATGAAAGCCAAAAATGCCAACAGTAGCCTGTCTTTCCCCCAAAGAAATAATCACTTGAAAACACAAAGTCAACTCCCATAAGTCTTCCGGCCACTATCCTTCTCAATTCTGAGCACATTTAGTTGGGGTAATTTCTTTTTCCTTCTCTGCATAAGTATACATACTCACAATTCTCTTGACTTCTTCTTCTGTGTTGCTGCAATTATTATAGTTCTTAAATCCCAGTATGTTTAAAATGGATGGCTGCATCTATGTAGAGCATGGCGTCCATGTTCTACCCCACAAGCCACTCCCGCTTTGGGGCAGTAATAGTCACCCCCCACACACTTTTGCCAGTTGCGTGAGGGGCCAAAAACAAGCCCCCTGCTTCAGCCCTCTCTCCGGGAGGACTGGTCAAGCTCTCCCAGCACCGGGAGGCTCAAAAAGGAATGAAAAGGAGTTGGGCAGCTTGGAGCAATACGAAAGCCACCTGTCGGTGCGCTGTACTGGAACCAGAACCCTCAGGAAGTGTTGTCCAGTCTTTCAGTGTCTTGGAACAAAATGCTGTGTCCTGTTTGGGTTAGGCTATGTTCAACCACTGCTGATTTTTCAGGTTGGCCAAGTCTGCAGTGTCTTTCATGTTCTTTTATTCTTGTCTGAATGCTATGCTGTGTGGTCCCAATGTAAACTTATCCACGACTGCATGGCGTGTGGTATACTTCTGCAGAAGTGAGGGGGTCTCTTCTGTCTTTTGTTGTTTTTACACACAATAGACAAAAGGGCCTGCTAAAATATCAGAGATGTTTTATATAAAACTCACTAGAGAAACCGTCCCTGCCTGGAGTTTTATTATTTTTCAGGGATTTGATAGTGTCAAAGATTTCTTGAATTGTAAAAAGGAGTTTCCATTAATTCTTTGTGTTCTGGGAGTGTTTTGTTTAAAAGAGACTTTGATGTCAAATATGCCTCAATCTGCTTTTGGTATGGGTTACTTGTATATAGGACAGTAGAACAGTCAACAAATACTTTTAAAATTTGAGATGATTTAGTGAAAATATCTCTCCTAGGACCCACAATATAGTTTATATAATGCGTAGATATTTTTTGTTTGACCTTCCAAGCTAATAAACGTAGCAATCTAGGATGATTGTCAATACTTCTGTTTCAAGTAAAGAAGATTTTTCTGAACTTGAGATGTATCCATAGTCTCTAGGACCTTCCTTTCTGTTTGTAATTTTTATAAACTTTTTTCTACCTGACATTTTGTGTTTTTGTTCCAAATAAGTAATTCTTGAAATAATCTCTGCTTTAGCTTTTTCTTTCTCTTTCCTATAGGTTGAGGCCAATGAGAGGATCTTACTCCTAACCACTGCCTTAATTGCATCCCATAGTGTAGCCTGAGAAACACCACAATCAGCATTTGTCCTTACAGTAATTTGTGAGGTAAGAGGCTATTTCTGAACTAATGTTGTTATTTAATAAAAGCAAGGTGCTCAATCTCCAACCCGTGTTATTAGTAATTTCTTTGTCATTTTTTAATATGCATTCTGTCCGAGACCATAATTTCGGGCCTATGGAGGTAGACAAGACTTGGTCAGTTAGATTTTTAGACACCAGAATATAGGCTATCCTAGTGTGGGTATCAAAATGTGCTGAATTGTCAGGTACTTCAATAACTCGGCATCAACAGCAGGTCCTTAAAAAAGTTCAGCTTTATTGAATAGAGAAAGATGAAGTTGTCTTGGACATTTTTGAGTCAGGAATGAGAAATACAAAATAGCTATAACAGTTATACTGGTTTCATACAAGACCCCCTGACAATTGAGGACCAATAAGCAATAATAAAAAAACGCGGGGAGGTGATTAATGGTTTGGAGGTGAGTGGGAGACAACAGCAGCTCTGCACCAAAGAAGCTGGGCACTCGAGGCCAATAATGAGATAAGAGGAACAGCTGGATAAACACAGCTGCAGTATAAGACACATTCCACCTCACACATAATACCCATGGCGGGGCTACCCGACATCCCACCCCCCAAGCCACCCCGGCTTATCAGGGAAGCGAGAGTGAAAGAGGTGAACCAAGTGGGGAGCATTAACATCAAAAGCTTTAACACATTCCCTGTGTTCAGGCCCAAAATCAACCCATTCAATCAAATAATACAAGCGATTATGTTTCAAGTGAGAGTCCAAAATTTGCACCACTTCAAAATGTGGTTGTCCATCCAACATCACCGGGGGGGGTGTTTGGGCATGAGCAGGGTGCCAGACATTTGGCCCCAGATCCTTCCTGAGGAGAGAAAAGTGAAACACAGGGTGTACATTTTTAAAAGTCTTTGGCAACTCCAGTTGAACAGTGACGTCATTGATCTTCCAAACAACTGGGAAGGGGCCGTTAAATTTTCAACCCAATTTGTGCCTGGGTTGCAAGCTGCGGAGGTTTTTGGTGGAGACATAAACAGTGTCTCCCACCTGCTCCTCCCAGGCAGGGAGACGTTTGCGATCGGCTTGAGTCTTATAAGCAGTCCTGCCCTCCAGTGTCCTTTTCTGCTTTTGCTTTACTGTGCATGACCACCGCCCCTCCCAATTCGGTGAGAGTGAACATTGAGTCGACCACTCCCTCCCGCTGATGGTCATGGTGGGGGAGGTGTGAGAGGGCATCAGCTAGAGAATTTTCTTTCTCGGGGAAATGATGCAGACTGACATTCACTTGTCCACAACAACCTTGCACTTAGTTTTGTGCTGTCTGGACTCTTCCCTTCAGTTTTCAATGAGTCAGTGAGGGGAAGGCTTACTTGGGTGAAATTGGTGATGAAATTTCTATAAATTTTGGAAAATCTGAGGAAGGATTGGAGTTGCCTCCTAGTGCGGGGGCCTTCCCACCCCAGGACATCCCACACCTTTGCAGCATCCATCTCCAACCCCCAAGGAGAAATGTGGTAGCCCAAAAAGTCAATTTCTTTCTTGTGGAACTCACACTTGGATAGGTTGGCTATGTTTATACAGAGTCTGAAGTACCTCCCTCACCAACTGGATGTGAGATTGCTCATCGAGGGAGTACAGCAAGATGTTTTCCAAGTAAGCAAGGGCCCCCTAAACAGGTGCTTGTACAACACTTCATTGATTAGGTTCATGAAAACGCCAGGTGCCCCCTGGAGGCCGAACGGCATAACTTTGTACTCAAATTGTTCCAAGGGGGTATTAAAAGCAGTCTTATACTCATCCCCCTCCATGATGCACACCCGGAAGTACACTTCCCATAAATCCAGTTTGGAAAAGATCTTTTCTTTGGCTGCCTCGGCCAGTAGATCTTTTATGAGGGGCAGGGGGTAAGTATTGGTGGTCGAGACCGTGTTAAGCCCTCTGTAATCCATGCAGAGGCGGAGGTCCCCATCTTTCTTTTTTTCTGAATAAAACAAGAGCAGCATATGGGGAAGAGGCGGGGCGTATAAAACCCCAGGCTATGTTTTTATCCATGAACCTCTGCAACTCCTCCTTCTCTGTCAGGCTCATAGCGTAAATCTTACCCCCAGTAACATGTCCAGGCAAGAGTTTAATAGCACAGTCTGTGTTACAGTGAGGGGGTAATTCATCCACCTCTTCCTCCTCAAACACCTGGGCCAGGTCCCAGTAAGCGGGGGTAATGACCTGTAGCTCCTCCGTACTGGCTCATCGGGAGGGTAGGCCCCCAATTAGGGTCCCAGCCATGATCCTGACACTTAGGGGAGATGAATCACACCCTCCCTTCATTCCACAATATGTACAGGTCATGGTTGTGCAGCCAGGGGCTTCCTAATACCAGCAAGAACCTCACGGCTGGGGTGATGAAAAAGGGGTGGTGCTCCCAGTGTTCCCCTGCTCCCATTCTCAATGGCCCAGTCCAGTATTTACACGGCTCCTTCATGGAAGAACCGTCCATTTGGGTGAAAACCGTTCATTTTCCACTGGGCCCCCACTAAGGAGGGGTTCATTAGGTCTCTGGCACACCCCGAGTCAATGAGGGCTCGAACCCTTATGTGTGTGCCGAAGTCTTGGTTCATTACAGTCACAGTAACAAAAAAGTGGGGAGGGTAATTGCTCATGGTGTGAGGAACAAGTGGTGCTGGACCTGCTGTTCAGCACCACTTATAGCAGGTGCTGGGTCTTTTCCTGTTGGCTCGTCCTCCTCACTGCTGGTGGAGCTTGAGGGTTCTTCCACAACCCCAAACTGGAGGGCCTGCTGCACCTTGGCTTTCGCGGTCCCCTTCTTGAATGGAGTATCAGGCTTCTTTTTCCCATGGTCTTTAGCCGGAGCTGATTGAATCCTGTTGAGCTTAATGTTATTATTTTAGGTAGGTAGAAAATTTATTGTATATGGCCATGTTTACTGTATGATCTCATGTCTGCCAGCACGCTTGCGCTTTGCTCTGCTTTGCTTTCAGTAACCGTGGGAGAATTCCTCTGCCAGTCCCATTATCTGAAGACCTTGGGCACTAAGGGTTTGTGTTCCCAGCTGCTGGGAATATTTCGGCCCTCTGCAGTGAGGAACAATTCTCCTGCCCATGATGTAGAACCCTGCCGGGAGAGTTCCCACTCTCGCGCTAAATTTTCTTTTGCTTGGCTAGCTACGCAGCAGAGTATATACACAGATAACAATGCTTACACAGGTATTCCTGACAATGAAGCTGCTACAATGGGTAACAGACTTGTATTCCAATAAAGCCTAACACTACTATACCTGAGTGTGCTTGGACTTGCTAGCTGTTGAACCTGACACCATAGGCCTTCACAATCCAAAATCATTTATAATAAAATATACTTACAAATATAACAGTAAAATACATCAGTAAAATATAACAAAATAATACATATTAAGAACATAAGAACATAAGAGAAGCCACTGTTGAATCAGGCCAATGGCCCATCTAGTCCAACATTCTGTCACACAGCGGCCAAAAATACCAGGTGCCATCAGGAGGTCCAGCAGTGGGGCCAGGACACTAGAAGCCCTCCCACTGCTGCCCCCCCAGCACCAAGAATAGAGTGCATCACCTGCCCCAGACTGAGAGTTCCCATCTATACCCTGTGGCTAATAGCCACTGATGGACTTCTGCCCCATATGTTTATCTAATTCCCTCTTGAAACTGTCCATGCTTGTAGCTGCCACCACCTCCTGTGGCAGTGAATTCCACGTGTTAATCACTCTTTGGGTGAAGAAGTACTTCCTTTTATGTGTTCTAACCCGACTGCTCAGCAATTTCATGGAGTGCCCAGGAGGAGTTCTTGTATTGTGAGAAAGGGAGAAAAGGACTTCTTTCTTTCTCTACCTGCTCTATCCCATGCATAATCTTATAAACCTCAATCATGTCACCCATCAGCCATTGTGTTTATATTTGTGATGCAACTCCAGGAAGAGGATGGTATTTCCCTTATTCCAGAACATTTCCGGTCTCCTGGAGACTTGCCCTGATGGGGGTCATTTTTTCTATTTTTACTTAGGCGGCTAAGTTTCCTTTTACGCTTTTTTCTCTTTGTGAATTACATAGAATGTATAACAATGCCGAGGGTGAGGGAAGTTATTCACTATGGAAAGGGATGCTCCAGTCTTGTTTAGCAATTTGTTGTTGATTGGCTCTACCTTGTTGTCTTTCATTGCACTGATTATACTAGTTTCATTACGGTTTGTTTGTTTCCTCATTTCTGATTTAATACATAGAAGGCTTTTACAGTTGCTCCAAGATTTTACTTCTCATCCTTTGTATACCTAACATCCTTATCGATTTTTATGTGATAGTAAGGGGTTAACGTCAATAATGTGTGGCTCTCATTTGTCATGGTAGGTATACTAATACTTAATGAACTTTATCTATCCATTCCCTTATTATTCCCCATATCATTAACTAGTGGGTACAATTTTTTACTTCCTTTAGAAAACTATATCCAATGCAGCTATAATGGATGCTTAAAAACCATCCATTCATAAATGCTCCACTGAAGTCTCTGGTCCTATTAATTTGTATTGCTGTTTCCAAGATTCCTAATGTTATTCTTCATTTATATGTACTTTAAACAATTAATTTATACACTCTACCCTTTCCTTCTAGATTCCTACACTTCCCTATTCTTTGATTGGATTAAAAATCAGACAATTAAAACATTTAGTGAATTAATACATGGCTAATAATACTAAAATAATTTTATGAAATTACAGGGGTCTTAATAATAAAATTACAATTATCAGATTTTAAAGCTGACTAAATCTTAGACCCAGCTGAGCTCTGAAAAGGAGCAAGAGCTGCTAGATGGGTGAATGTTTTTTTTTTAATTTACTTTTTGTGTAGGATTGGCCAAGCAACAAAATTTTATTTCTTGTTCTCGCATTGGGGAAGGGGGCAATTATGTCTCTTGGCCTCATAAAATAAGGGTTGTTTACAGATCCAATTCTATATGCTGCTTGGCCAGCTTGCTTTAGACATGATGTAATGTGGAGTGCCACGGGGGTGATCATCTCACCAATGTTATTTAACATCTATATGTGCCCCCTTGCCCAGTTAGACAAGAGTTATGGGCTGGATTGTCATCAGTGTGCTGATGACACGCATCTCTATCTATTAATGGACGGCCATCTGCCTTCCATTCCTGGAAAGCTGGCTAAGGTGCTGGAAGCTGTGGCTGGATGGTTGCAGCAGAGTCAATTGAAGTTAAATCCATCGAAGATGGAGGTCCTGTAGCTGGTTTGAGGGGGTATGGACATGGGCACCAGGCTCCCCACACTAGAAGGGGCACTTTTGGTGTCAGCCTAGAAATAAGAAGCCTGGGAATAATGCCTCTCTGTCCATGGAAGCCCTACCTCTCCCCCCAAGACCTAGCTACGGTGATCCATGCAATGGTAACTTCCAGGCTTGATTACTGCAACTTGCTCTATGTGGGCTTACCCCTGAAGCTGATTCAGAAATTACAACTGGTGCAAAATGCAGCAGCATGCCTGCTGACGTCGATGCCTGTGTGGGCTCACATTCAGCATGTGCTTTTCCAACTGCACTGGTTACCAGTTGAGTACCAGATCCTCTTCAAGCTATTGGTAATAACCTTCAGAGCCTTATACGGCCTGGGACCAACATACCTAAGGGACTGCCTCTTCCTGTATACACCTCAAGGAGCTTTATGCTCTAATAATCAACATCTCCTGGTGGTCCCTGGCCCCAAAAATGTCTGTCTAGCCTTGACCAGGGCCAGAGATTTTTCTGCCCTGGCCCCCACCTGGTGGAACATACTCCCCATTGAGATTTGGGCCCCGTGGGATCTTATCCAATGTCAGAAAAGCTTCTTTGATGTTTCTCACTGAATCCATTGTTATGTGTTCCCTACCCCGCTTTGCGCATGCGTAGGTATGCAGGCAGAAACGTGGGAGCTTCTTCCCTGCCGCTTTTCCTTATCACGGTGGCCTTGAATGTAGGCTTTGGGCTATTCTTGTGTTGATGAGAATTTTCCAGTCCTGGGAAGGTGTAGGGAGGGGGGAGTTGTCTCCCGCTCATGAAGTATATCTCCCGCCGGGAGTTTCCGCGCGCGCGCTCATAGCTCATTTGCTAGTCACTTTTATGCATCACACTATAAGTTTGCTTGCATTGCTTTTGCCCCCATTCCTGACAATGACCTCCTACTGTGGGTTTTAGCATTGTAATCCAATAAAGCCTTTCTTTTGAAGAGAATGCCTGGACCTACTTGCTTTTAAACCTGACATCCAGTTCCGCAGGACCTGCAAGATGGAGCCGTTTTGCCAGGCTTTTGGTTGAGGCAGTGGGCATCCACATATGGCCTCCTCGAGGTTGCTGTCACCCACTTACTGGTCATCCATCCATCAGTAACTGGCTATATCCATCTGTAGTGTTAGTAAAATTGCTATATTTCTTTATTAAAAGTTTGGGGGATTATGATATTAATGTGCAATTGGCATAACTACAGGATCATGACTTTTATATACCAGAGTCCCACTTTATCCAAGTCACAGAAATAGATGCGAAGACTGGATGACTAAAGCAGTGATTTCTTTACTGAAGGATTCTTAAACTTATAAAATCAAGCATTCCACACACAATACAGAACTACAGAAGCAGAGGTGATTGATAGCTGATAGAGGGGGCCAGTTGTGGGGTGATACCTCCTGTCCAGACATGCAGAGGTCCATGAAGAAGGGATTATGGCCTAAACCCAAAGGGTTTAGGGGTGGACTGCCAGTTGGCATCAGGGCAGAGGCACATGTCTGAGACCATGTGCTCATGGATATAGACATTGGAAAACAATGCAGACCAATGGGCAGCCCTGGGGGCTGGTCTCATGTGAGAACAATAGATTACCTGGGTCAATGATGAGTCCCAGGGGTGTGTGGCATCAGGATGGGCCAGGCCTGGATGTGACCAATGAAGTTCCAGTGAGGCAGAGTTAGGCTTAACAAAAGCCTTCATTAAATCAGCCAGGTGCTGGGTGGGTAGTTGAATGAGTTTTCTGACTACTAACGGTCCTGCTAGGGTAGTTTGAAAAGGTTCCCAAGTATAGACAAAAGATGGGAGATGAGTCCCTGATTAGCATCAAGAAGGATCGTTAATAATTTGAATGCTTGATTGGTTTATCCCAGTATTCTGAGGGACAGAGCAGGAAAGACAAAGAATTTACACATAGACACAGGATGACACAAAAGGGCTGGGTGAGGTACTGGAGAGAAGAGGACTATTCGCTAGGTGGCCTCTGAATAGCTTTTAGAAATGTAGATACTTCATCTGGTGGAACTCATTGTCATTCCATAAGCATATCTCTTGACTGGAAGATTGCCCTGAGGTTGCCTGGCTGAATATGAAATCCCGTTTTGCAGAGTACTCGCAGCCTGACTCTGTGGTTTAAGCTGAGAGTGCATGACTTTTGGGGACTTTGGTTCAGGTTAGAAAGTGGGGTGCCCCTGCTTTGGGGTTACCCAAGAGTAAAAGGCAGTGCCTCTGGCAACAGTACTAATGGGCTAGAATTTTCACCAGTAAGAAGAAGAAGAGGAGGAGGAGATTGGATTTATACCCTGCCTTTCACTACCCGAAGGAGTCTCAGAGCAGTTTACAATCCCTTTCCCTTCCATCCTGACAACAGACACCCTGTGAGGTAGATAGGGCTGAGAGAGCTCTCCTGAGAACTGCTCTTTCCAGAACAGCTCTGAAAGAACTGTGTCTCACACAAGGTCACACCAGCAGCTGCATGTGGAAGAGTGGGGAATCAAACCCAGTTCTCCCAGATTAGAGTCTTCACTCTTAACCACTACACCAAACTGTAACCATTGATTTTAAATGCTTATATTGTGTTTTTAAATTTTATTCTAATTATTGAAATATGGTGTGACCCACCCTGAGCCTGCTTGTGGGATGGGGGGGAAATAAATATAATAAATAAATAAATAATTTCATCTAAGCAGTTAGAGTGGGGGTTTAATAAAGCAGACAGTCTGTCAAACAAACCAGCTTCAAAGGATTGCATAACATCAGAGCCCTCAGCTGTCAATTTACCCAATTTAAAGTGTTTTGAGTTTGTGATCCCCAATTTTTTTTATTTGGTACCTTCTGAATTTCTCATTGTATCTTAGTAGGACAGTTAGCCTCTTTTTAAATCAAGTGAAGAGGCAGGAGATAAGGCTTCAGACATCTGTCATTCTAGAGAGCGACACCAGACGTCTTACTTACATATTTTATTTTTTACTTTTTTTCTATCCTGCCCTCTGTACTGATACAATATCCAACATTGCTAATAACGTAATAGGTATAATATTTGAATACAACTAAACAGCAAGAACATTAAAAGACAGAGTATAAAGAACTTCTAACCCAAATCCAGGCTCCATCGCAAAACCTTCACCATCCAACAAAAGAAGTCAAAGTCCCAGCATGTTGCAGTTTAGAGTGAAATGAAATGAAGTGCTTAAGGCACAATCCCAAACTGTTCTGGTAAGAAAGAAAGGTGGGAGATGGGTAATGAAGTCGAGGTGGCTGAACAGGGAACTCTCTGAAGAGCTGAGACTAAAAAGGGAAATGTACAAGAAATGGAGGGAGAGCCAAATTACTGAGGGTGAGTACAAGAAGCAGGCTCGAATCTGTAGGGATGGTGTCAGAAAGGCTAAAGCGCAGATGGAGCTGAGGCTTGCAAAGGATGCTAAAAACAACAAGCAAAATTTCTATGCCTATGTTCGGAGCAAAAAGAAGAACAGGGATAGGGTAAGCTCATTACTAGGGGAAGACAGTCAGGTCTTAACAAGGGATGAAGACAAAGTCGAATTACTTAACTTTCACTTTGCATCAGTCTTTAACTGTAAGGTGAGCTGTATACAAACTGAAGAATGCAGGGCATATGAAGGAACGAGGAACTGCCAGTCCAGAATAATTAAGGAAATGGTTAGAAAGCATCTAGCTGCCATAAATACTTTCAAATCTCCAGGGCCAGATGGCTTGCATCCCAGGGTGCTAAAAGAAATTGCAGACGTTATTTCAGAGCCTCTGGCTATAATCTTTGAGAGGGCCTGGAGTACGGGTGTTGTGCCGGAAGACTGGAGAAAAGCGAATGTTGTCCCGATCTTCAAGAAGGGAATAAAGACAGACCTGGGAAATTACAGGCCTGTCAGCTTGACATCAATACCTGGAAAAATTCTGGAGCAGATTATCAAACGTTCTGCTTGTGAGCACCTTGAACGGGATGAGTTTTGGTAGTAGCCAGCATGGGGTTATGAAGAATAAGTCATGCCAGACCAACCTTATCTCCTTTTTTGACAGAGTTACTAAAATGGTTGACTCTGGCGATGCTGTGGATATAGTGTATCTAGATTTCAGTAAAGCATTTGACAAAGTTTCTTATGATATCCTTGAGGACAAGCTGGTTAAGTGTGGGCTGGATGGAGCAACCGTTGGATGGATTCATGGTTGGTTGAAAAATCGTGCCCAATGAGTGCTCGTAAATGGCTCTGCATCTACGTGGAGGGAAGTCTCAAGTGGAGTGCCACAGGGCTTGGTCCTGGGCCCGGTGTTGTTTAATGTTTTTATAAATGACTTGGAGGACGACATAGAGGGGATGCTTATCAAATTTGCAGATGACACAAAGCTGGGTGGGATTGCTAATTCTAAAGAAGACAGAGTCAAGATTCAGAATGATCTAGATAGGCTGGAACAGTGGGCTAAGGCAAATAAAATGAAATTCAATAGAGATAAGTGCAAAGTCCTACACCTAGGCACAAAAATTCAAAGGCACAGATATAGATTGGGAGGGACTTGGCTTGACAGCAGCACATGTGAAAGGGATCTAGGTGTTCTGGTTGATCACAAGCTAAACATGAGCCTACAGTGCGATGTGGCTGTGAAGAAAGCTAATGCAATCTTAGGATGCATTAACAGAAGCATTGTGTCCAGATCACGGGAGGTGGTAGTTCCGCTCTATTCTGCTATGGTCAGGCCTCAGGATGATGAGAGGGTTTGAATCCAAGTCTTATGAGGAAAGGCTGAAAGAGTTGGGTATGTTTTGCCTGGGAAAGAAAAGACTTAGAGGGGACATAATTGCAGTTTTCAAGTATTTGAAGGGCTGTCATGTAAACAGGGCCAGCTTGCCCGCTAGGCGATCTGGACACTTGCCTAGAGCACGCCGGCTGCAGAGGCGCCATACCAGTGCTGGGAGGAAAGGGGCGGGGGCTAAAACCCCCACCTCTTCCCTGGGTTGCCTGGGCGCCATGCTACTGCGGAGCACCCAGGCAAGCCGGCGATGGGAGGGAAGGGGTGGTTGTTAAAACCCCTGCCTCTTTCCTGGGTTGTCTGGGCATCCCGCAGCTATGGAGCACCTAGGCAAGCTGGCTTGTGGCTCACCCGCCTCCCCCTCCCCCGGGGGGAAAGGAGGAGGGGGCGGCATGGTGGGTGTCTCCAGGCCCCACTGGGAGGTGGGCATCTGTGCCCGCCTAGGGCGCAGAGCCACCTCGAGCCGGCCTTGCATGTAAAAATGGAGCAGATCTATTCTCTCTTGCTCCAGATTGCAAGACTAGATCTAATGGGTGGAATTTATAAGGGAGTCGTTACCGGCTAGATATCAGGAGAAACTTCCTAACTGTGTTGAGCAGTGGAACGGTCTGCCTCGGGAGGTGGTGGATGCTCCTTCCCTGGATGTTTTCAAGTGGAGGCTGGACGACCATCTTTTGGGTATGTTGTCGGTATGTAGGGCTATCTTTTGGCTATGCTCCTGCAGAGTGCAGGGGTTGGACTAGAGGACCTGCAAGGTCCCTTCCAACTCTAACATTCTAGGATTCTATGAAATCCTTTGGCTGAATCCTCCTTGTGAATGCCTCAGAGGAATTTTCTCCTATGAGAATTTGTATTTGTTTCTCCCTTTTTCACAGAAGATAATTTTTAATAGAGGAAAACAAGCATGTTTGCCCTTCAGGATGAAAAATGCTGGTGGGATCTTGGAAGCTGGTGTTTTTTGGGGGTTAGAAGGAGGGGCTTTAGCTTTTTGCCCCTCCACAGTTCTAGAAGCAGCACCATAAATTAGTAAATATGGCAGAATATTTTTAAAAAATTAACTGATAGGTTAAGATTATAAATTACATAGCGACAGATCCCACAACTGTCTTCCACCCAAGTCTTCCTCTGGTGGAGAAAGAATTCCTCCATTAGAGAATCACCACTGGATGTTTTTCTCCTTTAGAAGTGTAATGTATCCACTTGAGAACATGGGCTCAGGGCAGCCATGTGCTTGGACTGGTTCTAACCGGTCCGCCATGTGGCCAGGCGAAGGGCCTGAGCTTCGCCCCGAAAGACAATGGACTAGAGGATCCTAGCTCCCCTCCAATTGAGGAGCAGGAGATAACTCAATCAATGTAAATAGCAAATCACCGTGTGTGTGTGTGTTTGGGGTGTGGGTTCACTTGGAAATAAAAGCCGGCCTGTGAGCCGGCTTAGGTTGTCTTGTTCTTCAACTAATAAAGTATGTGAGAGCTGAAATCACTCGTCAGTCTCAGTACTTTTCACTGGCGATGAAGGTGGGATGCCAACTCCCTCCCTGAACAATGACCATGAAGAAGAGCATCGCATTGAGCCCAACCGCTCATCGCACCACTCCTGAGCCTCACACCGCTGACCCCGAGAGCAGCAATGGACCGATCACCGCAACCCAAAGCCACCAACTCTCCCAAGCTTCGCACTGAGCCAGCCACTCACCGCACCGCTCCCAAGCACCGCTGACCCCGAGAGCAGCCTCGCTTCCAACACCGCCAACACTATGCCTGAACCGCGACCTCCACGGGTGAATGCGATGGCTGCCAGCAACAAGAGCTTCCCTGCCTTCGACGTCTCTTGTCCCGCACACTGGGAGACCTGGATCGAGACGCTGGAGCATTACTTCGAGATCCATGGCATCACGGATGCGGGTACGAAGAAGGCATATCTGCTACGCTACTGCGGCATCGAGGCACATCTCCTCCTGAAGGACCTGGTGAACCCCCTACAGCTGAAAGATGTGGCCGCCACCTATGAGATGCTGGTCAAGACATTTACCGACCACTTGGCCCTGAAGATCACCAAATTTGTGGAACGAATGGAATTCTTCGCAAGAATGCAGGGCCCCGACAAGCAATCTCTGGAATTCCTGGCCGGCCTACACTGCGCAGCAACTAGGTGTGCCTTCCCCAACCTCACAGATGCCCTTCTAAATCAGTTCCTGGTGGGACTGAAGGAGCCAAAGCTTTGCCGCAGGCTCATCAACCGGGACGACCTCACTCTGGAGGCCGCCATCAAGGAAGTGGCCGCCTATGAGAAGTCCCACATGGACCGCCAGCCAAAGCCGGTCCACCGCCTCCAGGACTCCGGCCCATCCGACGACTCGAATGATGAGGAGGTCCTGCAGGTAAAACGCCGATCGCAACAGCGCACCCCACGCATCAAGGGAGTCCCGCGGCCCCGACGCCGCCCAACGCCTCTACCTGTGCCAGCTGTGGCGATGCTCACGAGCGCCAGACCTGCCGTTTCTGGGATGCCATCTGCAGGACTTGCAACAAGGCTGGACACCTCGCCCAGGTCTGCCGCTCCAAGAGCAAGCGCCTGGGGTCCACTGTCCAACCGGACGCCGCAAGCCTGCACACCATGATGACCCAATGCCGGCAGATGGTATGTAACTTGCCCCCAGACGGCCCGGACAAGGTGCATGTGACTGTCCAAATTGAGGACTGCCTAATGGAAATAGACTCGGGGTCTTCCTTCTCGATAATTTCTGCGGAAACCCTAAAAACGCTATGCCCTAAGGGGGGACCCCGTCTGCACAAGCCACAGGGGTTGAAACTGACGGACTTTAACAAAAACCCGGTGGCGATCTGCAGCTGGGGCAAGTTTCGGGTCCAATTTAAAGGGTTCTCGGGGTTGCTGGACCTGCTGGTCGTGGAAGAGCACCTCTCAAGTCTCCTGGGGTTGTCATGGTTTAAGCCTTTGGGACTCCAAATAGCAGGAGTAAACCGCCTTGGGACCGCAGACTGGGAGGCTGTCTGCCACGATTTTCCCAAGGTGTTTGATGGGACCCTGGGGAGGTACAATGGGACCCCGATATCGCTAGATCTGGACCCCAACGTCCGGCCCATCCGCATCAAGGCATGGCCCCCTCCCATAGCAATGCGGGAAAAAATAGAGGCCGAGCTCGATCGCCTGGTTGCCCAAGGAGTGCTGGAACCAGTTGCGTCAGCACACTGGGAGACCCCCATTGTGACACCGATTAAACCTAATGGGACCATACGCATTTGTGCAGACTACAAATGCACCATAAATAAGGCCCTGCAGGACCACGCCTATCCGGTCCCTGTAGTGAGCCACGTCCTGGCCCTTACGGGGGCCAAGGTTTTCGGTAAACTGGACTTGGCACAGGCTTACCAGCAGCTGCCAGTGGACGTGGCTGCTGCGGAAGCACAGACCATCACCACCCACAAGGGGGCCTTCCGGGTCAATAGGCTACAGTTTGGGGTTTCTGTGGCACCAGAGATTTTCCAGTCTTTCATGGATTCCCTTCTTAAAGGAATTCCAGGGGTCCAGCCCTTTCTCAATGACATAATCATCGCGGTGCCGGACTCTACCACCTTCGCCGACCGGCTGTGTCAGGTCCTGCAGAGGTTCAACGATGCCGGCCTCAAGGTGAAGAAAGAGAAGTGCCTCCTGGGGGTGCCTCGCCTCAAGTTTCTTGGGTTTGCAGTCATAAGAAAATAAGAGAAGCCAATGTTGAATCAGGCCAATGGCCCATCTAGTCCAACACTCTGTCACACAGCAGCCAAAATATACCAGGTGCCATCAGGAGGTCCAGCAGTGGGGCCAGGGCACCAGAAGCCCTCCCACTGCTGCCCCCTCAGAAGCCCCACGGATGACAAAATAAAGGCCATCACACAAGCCCCGGTTCCCACGTCCAAAACAGAACTACAGGCTTTCCTAGGCCTCTTAAATTTTTACCACGCTTTTCTGCCCCTGAAAGCCACGGTGGCAGAACCCCTCCACCACCTGCTAGACAAAGAGGCACCGTGGGCCTGGAAGCCGGAGCATGCGGCGGTGTTCCAGGCGGTGAAAGACTTGCTGGTCTCCAACACTGTACTGCACCACTTCTGTGAGGCTTTACCGGTTGTTCTCGCTTGCAACGCTTCGCCCTATGGGGTGGGGGCGGTGTTGGGGCATAGGCTGCCAGATGGCCGGGAAGTCCCGATTGCCTATTACTCTCGGACCCTGTCTTCTGCGGAGCGTAACTACGCGCAGATTGACAAGGAGGCGCTAGCGATAGTGGTGGGGTTTAAAAATTCCACTACTATCTCTATGGCTGCCCGTTCAAGATCCTAACAGACCACAAGCCTCTCCTGGGCCTCCTCACGCCCGATCGGCAAATGCCACAGATGGTGTCACCCAGGGTTCTCCACTGGTTCATATTCCTGGCGGGGTACTCGTATGTCCTCAACCACCGCCCAGGGAAAGCAATGGGTCACGTGGATGCCCTCAGCCACCTGCCGCTACCCAGCACGGACCCTTGACCTGGCCCCCGCCCACGAAGTCACCCTCCTGGAATCGCTGCCCGGTCGCCTTGTCCACGTCAAGGAGGGGGCCTGTCTCACGGGCTGTTACAATGTTCTCTGTTGGGTCTTGGACTGGGTGGGGAGGGGGTGGCCGACAGCTAAACAAGACCCAGAATTTGCGCCCTTCGTCACAAGGCGCGATGAGCTGTTGACCTATAAGGGGTGCCTAATGTGAGGAGGTAGAGTGGTCATTCCAAAACCACTACAGCTGCGAGTGCTGAAAGACCTACATGAGCATCACCCTGGGGTGGTCAGAATGAAGGCCTTGGCGCGGGGGTATGTCTGGTGGCCGGGGCTGGACCGGGACATTGAGGACTTAGTAAAAAGGTGTCAACCCTGCCAGGCCTCCCGACCCGCACCTCCGATGGCCCCGGAAAGGGCCTGGGAATCCTCTCACCGCCCCTGGTTGCGCCTGCACCTTGACTATGCGGGCCCGTTCCAGGGGCAGCTGTTTTTTATACTTGTAGATGCCTACAGTAAGTGGCTTGAGGTTGAGCCGGTGCCATCCACCTCCTCCCGAGCGGCCATCAGAGCAATGTGGTGGATTTTCAGCTCGCACGGACTCCCCGACACCCTGGTCACTGACAATGGAACGGCTTTCACGTCCGGGGAGTTCCAGGAGTTCACCCGCCAGCATGGAATTCACCACGTCAGCTCGGCCCCATTCCATCCTGCCACCAATGGCCAAGCCGAGTGCATGGTGAGAACGGCAAAGGAGACGCTCCGCCAAACCGAAGGTACCGACTGGGACTTTAGGCTGGCGTCCTTCTTGTTCAGCCAGAGGACTACGCCCCATGTGACTACTGGGCGAAGCCCTACGGAACTACTGATGGGATGACATCTCACCACCAGGCTAGACCGGTTACCCCCCGACTGAGCGCCAGAGCAGGAACCCTCCACTGAAACTCCTGCGGCTGCACGGGGTTTTTTTCCAGAGGACCCGGTGTACGCACGGAACTACGCGAAAGGGCCCCCTTGGATCCCAGCCAGAGTAGTACGGGTCTGAGGCCCCCGATCATATGAAGTCTCTGGAGAGGATGGCCAGATACTGCATCGACACATCGATCAGCTATGCCGCCGTGTGCTACCCCTAGAGCTGGATGAGGGGGAGGAGTGGAATGGGCCAGCTCAACCAGATGCGGCAACAGACGTACCAGAGGAAATCCCCGGGGAATTCAACCCCGGACAACCATCGACCACAAATGACACACCGGGGGAGACGGTGAGCCCAGTCCCGCAGACACCAGAATGGCTGCCAGACCCCAAGCCAGCTCGTAAGGTCACCAGTTCCCCCATGCCAGAACTCCGCCATTCCACGCGAGAGCGGCGGCCCCCCAGCTACTTGAAGGACTATGTGTGTGGGTGTTTATTGGACCAAGGGGGAGGGGTGTAATGTATCCACTTGAGAACGTGGGCTCAGGGCAGCCATGTGCTTGGACTGGTTCTAACCAGTCCGCCATGTGGCCAGGCTTCGCCCCAAAAGACAATGGACTAGAGGATCCTTGCTCCCCTCCAATTGAGGAGCAGGAGATAACTCAATCAATGTAAATAGCAAATCACCGTGTGTGTGTGTGTTTCGGGTGTGGTTCACTTGGGGATAAAAGCCGGCCTGCGAGCTGGCTTAGGTTGTCTTGTTCTTCAACTAATAAAGTATGTGAGAGCTGAAATCACTCGTCAGTCTCAGTACTTTTCAAGAAGAAGGCCTGGTAGAAGACTGCAGAATTCATTTTTTTCCAGAATCCGCACAGCCCCGCCCGTTATCTGCTTTGCTTGGTTTTTGTTGGTGATACCTTTAAAAGGGAGGGACAGTGTTACGAAAGAGACAGGGTTCTTTTCTTCCTGCCCGCAGCTGTTGCTAAGGCACTTCCACTCCCGCCGCCAAACAGCAAGGACTCTGCAGTTCAAATGGATTGTGGTAAATTCTATCTGAGGCTTCTGTTGCTGGTGTTATCAGGGGGAATTCATTTGGAGTGTAAATTCTGAGTTGGGGTGAAGGACACCTGTGTGTTGGATATGAGTTGAAAATATTGATTTCTGTCTTCCTTGCATGGAAGGATGATCAAAGTACTATTATGTAGATTCAGGAGGGAGCAACAGAGCTCCAATTCTATCTCACAGGAGAGGAAACTTATGTGTAAGTCATTTTGAGCCCCCATTGGGGAGAAAGGTGGAGGGAGGGCATAAATGTTGAAATAAATGTGGCTGTCTGCTTCTCTAATGCTGATAGGGCTTACGTTGAGGAAGCATACAAAGAATCAGAATATCAGAATAGCCATGCGTGCTAAAAATTTGTGCCAGAGGTCAGTACTGACCCCAAGTGCACTTCGCTGCTGTTTGCCCCATTGGGGGCTGTATTATGTGTACTAATGAGCTCCGTGTTGTATTTCCATAGCAGAGCAAATATGACTTTTCTCTTCTGTTTCTCTTGCATGTGGGCTTTTAAAATTATGTATGTGTAATACTGAATAACTTGCGAGGGGTCATAGCTCCAGGGCAGAAAGCATGTTGAGGGCTGCGGTCACACAAGAAGGGAGAAAATGCGGGCAGGAAGCGAGGCTGTTTGCCCCGGCTGCAATGATGCACGTTTGCGACATCATACTTCTAGCCGTGTGCCCCACAGTTCCTGATAACAGTAGGTTTTCGTTGGTAGCTTTTAACCATGCTCCTGTGGCACAAAACGACACCCTGCCGACGAGTCCAGGATGCCAGACAGATGTGTCTGTCTGATTACGTCCCTTTAATCTGCAGGGGAATCGCATGTCTGCTGCAGCTTCTGGTAAGTGTGATCGCACCCAATAAGTGTTTTTATAATAGCTCTCTTTCCTTACAGTTTTGTTGCACTACACAGATTCAAAGATGCACTGCAGCATTTATAATAGCTGAATAAATAATTGCTGAATTGGGGTTCAACAGTTGATTTAATTATAATAACCAGAGCTGGTTCTATACAGAAACCTTGTCTTTCGTTCAGTCTGCAAGATGTGAAGTGCAGTTTTGAACGGGCTTGCATTGCCTCAGGACTGTGTAGAGAAGAGAGGGGAGGTTTAACCCCTCAACCTCTGTGAGTGTTACCTTTGCAAACCTGCTCTCCAGGTCTGTCACGACCAATTTAAAGAAGGAAGGATGGGTATATTTGCAGAGCACTCATAGGGTTGCCAGCTCTGGGTGGGGAAATACCTGGAGATTTTGGGGGTGGAGCTTGGGGGGAGGGAGGGTTTGGAGGGAGGGAAAGGACCCCAGCAGGGCCCAATGGCCACAGAGCCCGCCCTCCAAAGCAGCCATTTTCTCCAGGGGAGCTGATCTCTGTCACCTGGAGGTAAATTGTAACAGCAGGAGATCTCCAGGCCCCACCTGGAGACTGGCAACCATAAGAGCATGGGAGCAGGCTTTGAAAAGTGAAAAGGAATGGAGGTTGAAGATTAAATCTCTTATTTCTTCCCCACACAGCCCAGAGGCAACATTTTATGGACAGAACATGCTATATGATCTTTGAAAACTTTTAAAAAGAAGAAAAATAGGGACATGAGAAAATTAGCCTGCTTGATATGGGGGAGGGAAAGCTCTGTGTGTGTGCGCGTGCTTGTGTGTGTGCCTGCAGTCATAGGCGTCAACTCCAGGGGGGCTGGGGGGCTCAGGTTATCCCCGAAATTTCCTGAGCCTCCTCGGGGCAACCAGGCTCACAAACCTTGCCAACCCCCCCCACGCTACCCCCGACCCATTTGGAAAGCGGAGAGTCCCCCCCCTCCTATTTCTGAGACTTCGGATGTGGTGGCAGGAGAGTAGGGCTTGCTTCCTGAAAACTAAGCCCTGCCCCCAGCTCCCATTAGCCCTAAATTGGGACTGGTGGAGCTGCGGGCTTTCAGTGCATTCTGATCTCCTGCAGGAAAAGGCAAGGAGCTGGCCTGACCTCCAGTGTGGGCAGCCATGGGGGGGCGAGCCGAGGGAGGCCTCGTACTGCTTCTGTTGCTGTTTTCCCACTCCTGGAGAGGCAAGCCATGCCAGGAGATTGGGGGGGGAAGCCGGTCTCCATGGAGGAGCTGGCTTGGGGTGGCTGGCTAGGTCTCCTGTGCCTTGTGCTGCTTGTTGTTTTTCCCAGTGAGGCAAGCCATGCCAGGAGGTTGGGGGGGGAAGCCGGTCTCTGTGGAGGAGCCAGCTTGGGGTGGCTGGATGGTGCATGCTCAGTTCGCATTGAGCCGCTCTGGGGTGGGGGTTCTTTGGCTGTGCGTGTGTTTGGAGCGTACTCAGCTCTCCCTGGCCAGCTTGCAGAGACCGCAGGTGACTGAGCCACTCTGGGGTAGGTGGGGTGAGGGGGGAATGTTTGGCTGTGCGCATGTGTTTGGTGCATGATTAGCTCATCACATGTGTTTGGTGCGTGCTCAGCTTGCCCACTGCCTTTCCAAGCTGGCCAGCTGGCTTGGAGAGGCTGCGAGCCACTGAGCCACTTGGGGTGGGGTGGGGGTTGTTTGGCTGGCAGAAGGTGTTCGGAGCACTGCTAAGTTTGGTGGCTTTCCTTGCCTAGATGGCAGGCAAGGGAGGAGCTGGGCTGGCTCCACTCTGGCTCACCTTTGCTGCGCCCGCTTTTGTCTCTCCGGCTGCAGCCTGTTGCTTTTGTACTCAGATGGAAAGAGTGGTTTGCTTTCCCCCTCATTTTCCTGCCTGCAAAGATTGTACTGAAGGGCTCTGATGTAGTCAAATCCTAGTCGTGACTGTGGCCCCTGTGAAGTGGGTGGGGAGAGGGGGAGCCCGCCACCGCCTTCTCCTCCCCCTACTTCAGCCACTGTGACTGCCTGTGAGATATTCAGGGAAGATACCATGGGGGGGGGGGGAGACTTGTGCTCTATCTCTGGAGACAGGGTTGTGTGTGTATGCTGGGGGGGAGGTTTTCATAGTGAGCTCAGCTTGTCTGCAGCTTGAGTCTCTGGTAAGGCTGGCAGGGAATGTTGGGGGGGATGGCAGCGGAGAGCAAGGAGATGTATAACTTTTGTTACCAAGTCCCATGAGCTTCTCTGAACTGTGCCCTGAGGGATAGGTCAGGGACTGCACAGTTCCCTAATGCCTTAAAAATCAGCCTTTTGGGGGTACTTGCACTGCTATCTGAGCTCTGATGAGTGCCCAAGATTTCAATGAAAAGCAAAGAAATACTTGAGTTTGTGAGTTGGTTTTTATACCCCGCTCTTTACTACCTGAAGGAGTCTCAGAGTGGCTTACAATCTCCTTCTCTCCCTCTCCCTCCAACAGACACCCTGTGAAGCAGATGGGGCTGAGAGAACTCAGAGAGCTGTGACTGTCCCAAGGTCACCCAGCTAGTTTCATGTGGAGGAGGAGTGGGGAATCAACTCGTGATGTTGTGCAAAATGCTTAGATGTTAGTGAAATAGTCCTTCCTTATCAAACCAACTTTCAATTGGAAAATGTATTAAACTTATGGAAAGTTGGCTCTTCTGTGCTAAAAGCTGGAAACACCACAGAACAGTCATGTACCCCAAGAAACAAATTTTAGCAATAAGCAGTAAGCCACTTACAGTAATTGGATACAAGAGGACTGATAGGCAAACATCCCTCATCTTTATTCAGAATTAGTTTGCTATTTACAAGTTTTCTCAGTAAGCATTTAGAACAAAGGCAATTTAGGTGTTACACATACCTCTCTCTCACACACACATGGACGCACACTGCTCCTGCATCGTTTTTTAAAATTAAAGACAGTGAGAGATTCAATCATGGCTCTCTAATATCTCATTCAATTTCGCCTTTAGTTTCACAGAAATCAAAAGCTTACTAGAGAGTAAAAAAATAACTGTAAATAAGTTCTGTGCATCCATCTACAGAGCAGCTGCCTTTGGGTGTCTGAGGTTGCTTAGTTCATAGAACAGCTGAGCATTAAGAGCTGGCAGAGGGTGTACACTGGCCTAGGTAATTATACATTTTAAATGCCATCACTAGTAGTGGTGTAGGCCTCACTTCTATCCTTTCTGTAACTTGAATGGATCTGGATGGTGCATTCTCAACCAGGTCTACCAGTCCCCACCTCCATTCAACGGCTGTGCCTCCATATGGCTCAAATAAAGCACACAGGAAATACCTGGAAGTCTTACTATGAATGTCATGTGTACAGTAGTAACAATGAAGTCCAAATTCTGTCAAAACTCCCCCGTTGTTTCATGTATATGTTAAACAGCACAAGGGGACAGAATGGAATCTTGCAGAACCCTGCATACCTGTTTGTCCCCACCCAGGGTCAGCCTGATCTCATCAGATCTCAGAAGCTAAGCAGGGTCGGCCCTGGTTAGTACTTGGATGGGAGACCACCAAGGAAGTCCAGGGCCACTACGCAGAGGCAGGCAATGGCAAGCTGCTCCTAGGCAAACCATAGGGGAGGTGCTTAGCAAGGATGTGACATCACTTTGTGATGTCATGTTCTGTGATGTCACTTCCAGGTGAAAGATTAGGTGATTGCACTTCCAAAACTCCACCGCTTCCAATGATGTCACACCTGCACCAAAACCCCACCCCTTCATATGATGTCACTTTCAGGCCCATGCCATGCTTTGTTTCTGAGACATTGGGGCCTGGCTAGGGGGTTTCCAAGGGTTCCCAGGCCCCCCTAAATTTCTGGAGAGCCTGTTAGCCAAATTGCTCTATTATTTAATAAAGACAGGGAATTATAATTATTAATATGCAATTGGCTTATCTATAGGATCTGACCTGTGTATACCAGAGTTAGAATTCCCAAGCACCCAGGAACAGACACAGAAACTGGGTGGCTAAAATAATGATTTCTTTACTAAATATTCTGAAACATACAAACAATATCCACACAATATAGAACTAAGGAAACAGAGGTGATTGATGGCTTATAGAGGGGTGATACAACCTGTCCAGATGTGCAGAGGTCCATGGATTCTGGCCTAAACTCGGAGAGTTCAGGGGTGGCCTGCCATTTTGGATCATAGCAGAAAAAACACAGCCTAAGGCCATGTGTGTGCTGGGATATAGGCATTGGTAAAGAGTGCAAGCCAATGGGTGGCCCCGGGGGCTGGTCTCAGGTGAGAAAAATAGATTACCTGGACCAGTGATGAGTCCCAGGGGTGTGTGATGCCAGTAGGGGCAGACCTTAGGTATGACCAATGAGCTTCCAGAAAGGCAGCGTCTGGATTTAACAATAGAAGCCAGGTGTTGGGTAGCTAGTTAAATGGATTATCTGACTTACTAACGGTCCTGGCCGGGGTAGAGAAAAGGTGGGAGATGTCTCTGATTAGCGTCAGGAAGTATTGCTAAACATTTGAATGATTGATTGGTTTATCCCAGTATCTTGAGTGACAGAGCAAGAAAGACAAAGAATTCAGACAAAGAATTACTGGAGACAGAGTTAACTGCCAGATGGCCTCTAAACAGACATTTAGAAATGTAGATATACTTTACCTGGTAGAACCCATTGTCATTCCATAAGCATAATCTCTGCTGGGTGGAGGGGAAGACTGGAGGCTTGCTCTGAGGTCACCTTATGAAACCTGAATATGAAATCCCCTTTTGCAGACCACTTGCAGCCTGACACTGTGGTTCAACCTGAGAGTGTCTGGCTTTTGTGGACTTTGGTTCAGGTTAGAAAGTAGGGCACCCCTGTTTGGGGGCTACCCAAGAGTAAAAGGCAGTGCCTCTGGCAACAAGCCCCTTCCTAAATCCCACATGGCTCCACCTCTTTTTCTGGGGCGTGGGTAGTGAGTAGGCCTTCTGCCTAGGCTGGGGCCTAGGCTGTCTGGTTTTTTTTTTTTTAATATAGTTTTTATATAGTTTTTGGTAAGTATTACATATTATCTTTTATCCCGTACATTTCGTAACGGTTTTTATCCCTTCTCCCTCCCTCCTCCCCCTCTGCTTTTCCAATGCTTTAGTCCTTTGTTCCCAGCCACGGGCACAAGGTCTGAATCTTGCACTGAATGTCCTTTCTTCCTTCTGTTGGTAGCCACTCCAGGTAGGTCTTCCATTTCGTGCTGATTGCTGTAGTCCTGTCTGCCCATTTGGTCTTCCAGTTCAGTTTCTCAATTATGTCTGACTGTATGAAATCAAACAAATAATTATGCCAGATTTCTACTGTCCACTTACTCTTGTCCTTCCAACCCAGAGCAATCACTGCTTTTCCTGCTAGTATCATTGCTTTGAATATAGCTTGGTTCTCTTTACTTACTACTGGGTTTCCTATTATGCCTATTAACATTAAATTAAAGTTAATGGACAGTGAAACTTTGCATGTTCTCCTTATAATTTGCAATATTTTTGTCCAAAAAACACTGACCTCTGGGCATTCCCACCACATATGGGAAAACCATCCTTTAGCCTGTTTACAATGCCAGCACATGGGGCTCATTCCTGGGATCATGTTTGCTATTTGCGCTGGTGTTTTGTACCATTTTGTAAAGAATTTATGCTCCATTTCGTTAAATTTGATCACTTTAATTCCCTCTATTCCTTCCATTATTTTGCTTGCCAAGTTTTCTGATATCTGACCTTCTTTGGTCCAAGTGTTCTGTAGGTAAGATATTGTCGTGTCTATATTTGATATCATTTCCCTATAGATTTTCCCTGCTAATCCTTGTTTTGATTTTTGCATCCCTTTGTATAGTTCTTCTATCGGTTCCTCTATCCATATTTTCTCTTTTTCCTTGATCTTATTAACCATACTATATAGGCCTGTTATTTTTAACCAGTGTTGGTTACCTACCTCTTCCACTATCTCGTGTACCGGTTTTAAGTTACGTCCTCTAAACATGTCTTCCAACCTATAATACCCTTTAGTTTTAAGATATTCCCACCATTTATTCTCTTTTATTTCGCTGTATATTAATTCTAGTGGTGTCCATCTTGAGTTTCTTCTTAGCCATTTCGCTTGCCACTTGCTCCAAGATTCTAATGCTGAATGTCTGGGGCCTTTAATCAATTTGAGATCTTTTTTTGTGGCTTTAGAGAAAATCCCGAATCTTCCTATATTGTTGTTTATCTCATTTTCAAATTTAACCCATTTTTGCTCCTCCCCTTCACCTATCTCTAATAGCGACTTTATTTGAAAGGCTTCATAATATCTATTCAGCTCTGGGACTCCCCAACCCAACTCCTCCTTGAGACCATGTATCAACCTTTTTTGAATTCTACACTTTTTACTGCCAAATATCCACTTTCTAATTGCCCTATTCCATTGTTCTAACCTTTTGTTATGGGCCTCTAATGGTATCGTCTGGAATAAGTATGTTAGTTTAGGTAGCCAGAACATTTTAACACTCCTAATTCTAGTAGATATACCAAGAGTTTTATTTTTCCACTTTCTCATTTCATTTTTTATTTTCTTCCATATCGTGCTATAATTCACCTCCGATATTCTATCGATCTTCTTTTGTAACACTGTACCTAAGTATTTGAACTTTTTGGTGCCCATTCCAATATTTGTAATTTTGTTTATTTCTTTTCTTTCCTCTTTGTTCACATTGAGGTACATGATTTCTGATTTAGCCATATTAACCTTTAACCCTGAACAGCATTCAAAGTCCTCTAAGATAATTTTTACTTCTTTTATCGCTTCTTTGGGATTTGTCATAACTACTATAATATCATCTGCAAATAAATTAATTTTTATTTCTTCCTTCTTTACCTTATAACCTTCTATCCTTACACAGTTTCTTATCCTTTCAGCTAGTTGTTCTATTGCTATAATAAATAAGACCGGTGAGAGCGGGCACCCCTGTCGGACCCCTCTCTGGATCTGAAAAGTTTGTGATTTGGCATTATTGACCTTTACCACTGCTGTTCCCTCTCTATATATCTCCTTAATTGCTCTTATATAATTATCTCCTATCTCATGCTTTTTCATAATCTGCCACAAGTATTCCTGAGATAGGGTGTCAAAGGCTTTATAGACATCCAATTTTAAAAGACCTAACTTTTTTTTTTTGACCGTGTTGTAATACGTTTATTATATTCCTAATAGGGTGGGCTATGTTCCTATCCTTTACAAATCCATGTTGGTCTTCTTTTATTATTTTGGGACTAAACTTCTTTAATCTATTTGCCAGCATTTTTGCGAAGATCTTGTAGTCTTGGTTAAGGAGGCTTATAGGTCTGTATGAACCTACTTCTTCAGGGTCTTTATTTGGTTTCAAAATTACTATTATTTCTGTTTGTCTCCATGAATCTGGGGCCCTTCCCCCCTCAAGATTTCGTTGAAGATCATTTGGAGTTCTGGGGCAAGAATGTCTATCATTTCCTTATAAAATTCACTTGTGAACCCGTCTAGCCCAGGGGATTTTCCCTTTCTCAATTCTTTAATTACATCCTTTATCTCTTGTATTGTAATTTCCTCTTGTAATTTGGCTTGCTCATCCTCCTTCAGTGTTATGTTAACTTCCTCTACAAAGTCTGTTGTATCCCTTTTCTTATATAATTTTTTATAGAAAGACTCGAACGCCTCCCTTATTTCAATGGGATGTTGAGATTTTTGACCATTTACCTTTATACTTTTTACCCTTTGTCTTTCCTTCCTATTTTTCAGGTAATTTGCTAGTCTTTTTGCTGAATTTATGCTATTTCTTTGGAATTCGTTTCTCACCATGGCTTCCCTTTTCCATATTGTTGCTGAGTCTAAGGCCTCCAATTGTTTTTTAATTGTTAATATTTGGTTCTGTATCATAGGATTGTATTTTTGCATTAGTTTACTTTGTAGCCTCTCCATTTCTTGGATTTTGGCCTGTCTTCCTAGATGCCACTCCTTTTTTATATTTTTCTCTTTCTTTATACAGTGCCCCCTTATGACTGCCTTTGCGGCATCCCATAGAATATTGGTGGGTACTGTTCCTCTATTTTCCTCAAAATATAGCTTTATCTGCTCAGACATGTATTGTCTATCCCTTTCTGTGGCCATTATTAAGTTATTATATCTCCATGTTCTGGTTGTTGGTTGCTGAGTGAATTCTATTTCAACGCTTATTGGAGCATTTCTTTTGTCCTTTATTTGGGGCATATATATTTACTATGGTATACTTCTTATCATCCATTTTAAACTTTACTAACAGATATCTACCATTCCTATCCTCTTTTTTTCCCATAACCTCTAGTTTAAATTTCTTATGAATCAGTACTGCTACTCCTTTACCCTTGGCATCACCTCTGGCCTCTGCTAGTATCTCCCAAGTCGGATCGTTTAGCAACGGCTTGCTGTCTTTTTTTTCTTATGTGTTTCCTGGAGGCATAAAACATCAATCTTTTGATCTTTTGCCAGCTTAGCTATCCTGTACCTTTTAAGGTTTGATGTTAACCCATTGACATTCAGTGTAAGTAATCTTATTGTTCTATCCATATTCTTTATGATTCTGGACTGAGTTCCCGTGGCCCTGGGATTTTTAAGCATATTCTTAAACTACCCCTTCCCCTTCCCTCCCATCCCTGTGGTAGAGTAGACTTGTGGGGATAAGAAACCTTCCCCCCTCTCCACTTCATGAGGTGCACACATCCCCTCCTCCCCCTTATACTTGTAATATTAACATTAGCTCAACTTATACTTGGATACTTCCCTTTAGGTGTCTTCTTCTAGTGAGTCTGTCCTGAGGCGCTTTTCTCCTCTCTCTGCAGTTCCTTCTTCTGGGTCTGCTTCCCCCTCTGGCTCTTCTTCCATTCCCTCTTCCCTTATGTCTTCAGCGTTTATTCCGAGTTGTTTGAGGAGTTCTTTGGCCTCAAGGGCGTTCCGTGCCATGAGCCTCTTCCCTTCTTGGAATATTATGATTGAAGCAGGGTAGCCCCAGGTAAATTTTACATTGTTTACATATAGTTTTTGGGCATAGGGGCGCATTAAGTTCTTTTGCCTAAGTGTCTCCTGGCAGAAATCCTGTCTCACCCAAACTTTCCTACCCCTGAAGCTCAAGTCCTTCCTCTTTTTTAGCTCCTTATATATTTGTTGTTGTATTTTTTCTCTGGAGAACTTGATAATAACGTCACGAGGGGCTCCTCCCTTGCCTTTTCTTTGCAGGCGGTGAGCTCTTTCAGCGTCTTCTGACTGAATCCTGATTCCATTAGTTGTCAGCCATTCTGTTACTACTCCTTCCAGGTTCCTGGTAGAAACCTCTTTAGAGATTCCTGTCAAAATCAAGTTTGCTCTCCTATTCCTGTCTGAGAGGTCATTTATCTGCTTTGTTAGGGAGCCAATCCTCTGTTCATTTGCCAGAGCTTTTTCTCTGGCAAAATTTGCTGTTTGCTTTATGTCGGCAATTTCTTTCCCTATCTTAGCCATATCTACTCATACAGCCTTAATTTCTTCGCTAATTTTTTCCTGAGATGCTAGGAATATCTTCTGGAGGTTTGCTATCTGTTCTGACAGTTCCTTGATATTTTTTGCCATCCTTAGCTGTTTAATTAAGGCTTAATGAGCTAGGCTCTTGCTGTGTGAGCGTTATCTCACTGAGTGGTTGTAAATAAAGGGTTTTTTTACTTGCCATTTCTAGACTCTGCTGCTCTTTGGTTCCTTCTTATCTTCCCACCTGGTTATATGCCAGTATTTGGCTGTTTACAATCCTTTGAGCTGTAAATTCCTTAGTTTACGGGGGAGCTCGGAGTTTCAGCGTCCGACTTGGTTTAGCGCATGCGTGCCTCTCCCAGGCTGTCTGGTTTTGGTTCCCGATTGTCCTTTGGTTCTGTTGCTTTTGCAGGTTCAATTTTTAAAGTTCCTTGTATTGTTTGTGTTTGCTCTTTGCTGGGCTTGTTGTTGGGTTTTTTTGGGGGGGGGGTTACTAGGCCTTCTGCCTGGGGCCTAGGCTCTGTTGCCTTTTAGTGGTTCTTCTGTTCTGTCACTGTGCCTTTTAGCAGGTTTTGTTGTTGTGTGGAGTGGAAGTCCATCAGTGGCTATTAGCCACAAGGTATAGATAGGGACTCTCGGTCTGGGGCAAGTGAGGATCTGTATTCTTCATGCTTGGGGGGCAACAGTGGGAGGGCTTCTAGTGTCCTGGCCCCACTGCTGGACCTCCTGATGGCACCTGGTATTTTTGGCCACTCTGTAACAGAGTGTTGGATTGGATGGGCCATTGGCCTGATCCAGCATTGGCTTCTCTTATGTTCTTATGACTTTTGGCTTTCAGTTTCTTAGGTGTAGGGCTCTGTGTGCGCTTCTGGTTTAGCAACAATCGGAACCAACAACTCACTTCTTCAGAAGGAAAGTTTATTGATACAGTATTGGCAGACCATCTCTGCTTTAGGTTCTGTGTTAAGACTAAAGCAAAAAGTGTGGGGTGGACAGATATACATGGTTCAAAGGGGTCAGTGGGCGGCATGGAGCCAATCAAGGTAAAAGACAGGGCCCGCCAGAATGTAACGGTCCCACATTCCCAGAGATGATGTTACAGCTAGGAACCAAGGTCAGGCACATAAAGAAGAAGAAGAGAGTTTGGATTTATACCCCGCCCTTCGTTACCCAAGGGAGTCTCAGAGTGGCTTACAAACTCCTTTCCCTTCCCCTCCCCACAACAGACACCCTGTGAGGTAGGTGAGGCTGAGAGAGCTCTGACAGAAACTGCTCTTTTTCAATAACAGCTGTGCCAGATCTTATGACTGACCCAAGGTCACACCAACAGTTGCATGTAGAGGAGTGGGGAATCAAGCCGGTTCTCCCAGATTAGAGTCCACGCACTTAACCACTATACCAAACTGGCTATAAAACATATAGATAAGGGAGTAGCAACAAGACAGCCGGAGAACAGAAACTAAAACATTCCAAGTAGCTCCCCCCACACACACCAGTCGTTATGGCAGTGAGCTGACACCATTGTTAAATAGGTTTTTAATAAAGGTTTCAGGTTTATTTTTAACTAATATTTTAAAATAAATCTCAGTATAGGGCTTTAGCTGTTCTACCTTGAACTGGGCCAGTGCTAGGAGGACAAAAAGAGGCCAGGCTTGTCTTCACCTCATAAAACAGAGGTTTAAGTAGTGTATAACTTTTTTAAAAGTAGTGTGCTGTCTTGTTTGTGTTCTGACTGAACTTTGGTGAAGCCAGGAACTCCCCCCCCACACACACACTTTTAGCTTGTGTGTTTCAATTAGGGAGCACCTGCATTCCTTCACAGGGAGTCAGGCTGGTTCCATTAGAATCTAGATAGGAGTAGTTTAAAACCCTAAAACTTTTAGAAAGATTTACGAGCCATATCTCAAGGACAGTCTTTAAACTATAGTCAGGGTCAGTGTAGGAATTCACTAGTTCTAAAAAACAAACCCAGAAAAAACTGAAGCCTAACCTAGGTTAGGCTCTACTGAAAGAAACAAAAACCTAGTTTTTGGGTGGGAGGGTTTATAAAAAGGTGTGAGGCTGCTTTAGGGTCAGATGATAGTGCAGGTAAATTAGGCGCCTAGTACCCTCCCCACAAGTTAGGCTGAGTTTGGCCAGGGGCAACATGAGCAACAAGAAGGGAACGCAGAGGGACCCTGGGGGCAAGGCTAAGCAAATGGCTAGAGAGGTGGAGGGGAGGGGAGAGCCTCGCTTTCCCGCCCACCTCAATGCAGGACCACAACAGAGCGTCCTGGCACCACTCAGGCCATGAAGAAGCCACGCCTGGTTCTCTTGCTGAGAAGGATGCTCCTGGGGTGGCCCCAGCAGAGGTGTCTGCAGGTGGTGCTGGCACTGGGCAGGGGTCTGCTACTCAGGCAGTCCCTCCTCAAGTCATTGCTGCTGAGGCTCAGTGGCAGGAGGAGGTGCAGCCAGAGCTGTCTTTGGGGTTGAGCTTTGGGGACACGCTGTTTTCAGAAGAAGAAGAGATTGGATTTATACGCCCCCCGCTCTTCACTACCCAAGGGAGCCTCAGAGCAGCTTACAAACCCCTTTCCCTTCCCCTCCCCACGACAGACACCCCCTGTGAGGTAGGTGGGGCTGAGAGGGCTCTTTTTCAAGAACACCTCTGGCAGAACTATGGCTCACCCAAGGTCATCCAGCAGGTGCAAGTGGAGGAGTGGGGAATGAAACCTGGTTCTCCCAGATTAGAGTTCGCGCTCCTAACCACTACACCAAACTGGCTAAGAGCTCACTCCATGCTTCCCCTCCATGCTCAGAGCTCACTCTATGGACTAAGAAGGTTCTAGAAGCACTGGAGGAGGAGCTGGCTGGCCAGCTCACTTCTCTGGTTTCTCTAGGCTCCAGCAGGCCTCCTGAAGGAAAGGGGGAGAGGAGGAAGAGGAAGAGATGGAGGTGGTGCACCCCAAGCACCTGCCATCTCAACCCCTTCCCCCTGCTCAGCCATCTCTTCCTGCCCCCCAAAGACATGGTATGTCTGGCCTGAGCTCCTCACAGGAGGCAGCTCCAGGGATGCCCATGGCTGCTGGTCAGCATGGGTGCCCCTTCACCTCTGAAGTCTGGAACCACTATCAGGTGACAGAGGATCCCCACTTTGCACACTGCCAGCTGTGTAGGGCCCGGATAAGTCAAGGGAAGGACATCACCCATCTCTTGACCTCTGGGCTGCCGAACCATCTGAAGAAGCACCACCAGGCGGTGCTTCTCCAGGGGGAGAAACAGGCTGCTGCTGGGATGCCCAAGCAGACACCACCAGCCAGCCAGGAGGAAGGACCACATGACGGCACACTTGTTCTGCGCTTGTGGGAGATATGTGCACTTCACGTCTGACATCTGGACCTCCTGTCAGGCACACGATTCGTACCTTTCGTTGACTGAGCACTGGTGGCAACCAAGTGACATTTTGGGTGGGGGAGGGGGAACTAGTCTCAGGCAGGGTCAGGGCCACCGGCTGGCTACTGCCAGGCTCTGCTTCACATCAAGAAACTCGATGGATCGCACACGGCGGACAACATCAAGGTCATCATTGACTGTTGGATAGGCAAGGATGTCACCAGAGGATTCATTTACTGTGTGGCCCACCTTCATTTTACTTAGTGGCCCACCAGAGGATTCATTTAATGTGCGGCCCACCTTCTTCACCTTGTGGTCAAGGTGCTTTGGGGTTGGGTTCTGCAGAGAATCCCAATCTGGACGCTGTGACTCATGATTTCCGGCATCTCCTTCAGAAATTTCGGTACATCTTGAGTCACTTCTCTCAGTACGAAGGACACCAATCTGCTGTGTGAGAAGCAGGTGCTGACAGGTGTGCCAGAGCACCGCCTGTTGGGTGACTTCACCACTCGCTGGAACTCCACCTGTGTCATGCTTGAATGCTTGGTGGAGCAGGAGAGCGCCCTGATCTCTGAGGCTGGGATCATTCAGGAAGTGTGCTGGCTCGGACTTCTGGTCTTGGCAATCGCCATGGCAGTTGTCTTCTCCCAGGGCTCTGGGAGAAGCCTGCCAGCGACTGCGGCTGGGCGGGGGCATAATCGTCCGCGCCACCCCAGGAGTCTTTGGGTTGGACTGCAAGCCACGGGGTGCTAGAGAACCCCCCGGTGAGACAAGCTGGAGGAGGGGGCTCCTCCAAGCCCCAACGGGCCCATCATAGAGCAGTTGAGCAGTTGGTCTTCCTGAAGGTCAACTTGCCACTGTTCAGTTTCCTGGTCCTAGACTTTGAGGGTGATTGAAGTGAGCATGCATACTTGTGCCTGCAATCCCCTCTCAGTCTGTGCTGGGAAGCTGGGTTACAACAATACTCTTCCCATGATTAAAACTAGAGAGGCTAGGGAGAAGTAGCAGCCAGGGCCATGACCATTTTGATTGGCACAGAAATGCCCCACCTACCTCCGCACTTCCATCCATCCCATCTGCAGCAGAAATACCTCCACAGAACCCTGGTAGCCGTGCAGCGCAGGATGATGTTGAGGGTGGTGTGTGTATGCACCTAAGTTACACTGCCAGCCACCCAAAAACAAAATTGCATGCTGGAATTGAAACAGCATCACAAAAATTGTTCTACATTTGAACAAGGTAGAGTAGGGTAGATGCCGAGCAGCCAGAAACCAGCAGAACCCACAGGAGCACCGTAAATAATGAATGTAGATGAATGTTGTTTATTGAAAAAGAATTTTCTTTTGCAGGGGTGAGGTGGGAAAGGGAGGGAGAGCCTGTGATGAATGGCAGCTGCTGCACCTATGCTAAGTCTCCTGCACTGAGGCAGGCAGTGATGGCTGGTGTTGGTGTACTGCTGCAAGGGAGGAGGATCAGTGGACAGAGAGATGCTACCCCCTTCCTCTCACTTTCTGAGGCATTAGTGGGCAGGGCTTCTTGTGGCGGTGATTACTAACTTGCACAGGTTCTGCCCCATCAGAGATTCTCTGATTTGACCTGAGTTCTGTTGGGTTTGGCACTGACTGCCATGGTGGCACAGGTTCTTGGGGGCACATTGCACAGGTTCTGCTGCTGGCCTGGCTGGCAAACATGCCCCCTCAGTTTATGCTGCAGAGATCCTCTGATCTGACCGGAGTTCTGTTGAGTTTGGGCACTGTCAGGCTCTTCAGAAAGTCAGTCGAACACCAGGCTTCATAAAGAAGATAGCGTTTATTGAAAGCAGTTCTAAAGGCATGTTAACATCTCATTGTCAGTGTTGGCTAACTCTAAGGAGACACCCACAGTTATACCAGCTTGAAATGCCCATCTACCAATAGTCACTAAGCCCGCGTGCAGGAAAAGGTGCGAAAGTACTAAAGCAGTAAATAACCAAAATGCCCCAGAGCTGTCCCAGACAGAGGAAACCAGAACTGTGAGACCAAGGACATTTGGTGAGATAACAGAGTGCCCAGGCAGTGGAATTCTGAATGTCCTGGGCAACCTGCACACCTCCCTACATTCCAGAGCATGAAAAGTTGCAGACCATCCCTCCCTCCTACCCTTCCATCCATCCAATGTCAGGATTACCTGACAGGCACTGACTGGCACAGTGGAACAGGTTCTGGCGCCACATTGCACTGGTTCTGCTGCTACTGGCCTGGCTGGCAAACAGGCACCTCAGTTTATGCTGCAGAGATTCTCTGGTTTGACCTGAGTTCTGTTGGGTTTGGGCACTGATTGGCACAGTGGCACTGGTTCTGGGGGGCACACTGCACAGGTTCTTCTGCTGGACTGGCAAATATGCCCCCTCACACCATCACCACACATCACTTATTACTTACAGAAAAATTCTTGGGGAGACACTGCCTTTTTCCCATCCCCGTAGGAAACAATGGAGATTTGGGGGCACTCTCTTTGGATACCCCTGAAATTGGACCCCTTGTTCCAATCTTTTTAAAACTTTGGGGGCCTTTTGGGGAGAGGCTCCAGTAACTACAGACCAAATTTGGTGCCTCTACCTCAAACCCCGTCTCCCCCAGCCCCCTTAAAAACTTGTTAGAAGATTTTTGCCATTGACTACAATGGCCCCATAGGATATAATGGACCCGATTTTTTTTGGGAATCCAAAAATGTTCAGATACCTATACTATACTGGTATTCTGATTTCCTGGGAAAAAAATTGGGTTCAATATACCCGAATCTGGAAAAATACCTAATTTTTTCCCCTGTACACCCCTAGTCTCAAGGGGCTGCAATGTTCCGGGAGGCTTCATGGTCCTCCATTTCCCCATGAGGCACGTTTGGCATGAGCTCACATACTGAGAAATGTCCACCTGCATATGGGGCCACCAGAACTGTCTCTAAAGCAGGTGCAGGTACCCAAAATGTTCTGCTAATTTTTTCTCATGCCCTAGGTGTAGAACCTCCCCCTGCAAGGATTTCGGTACCAACAGTTTGCCTCCCCGATACCAGCAACCTTCCCCCTTTTGTTCCAATGAGCCTTCTTTTCAATTCTCTTCCATATCCCACTCTGTGAGAGCCTCTTTGAATTTGTAAATCTATGGATCAGTGTCGAGAGGGGCCCCCTCCTTAGCATGACTGAATGTAACTACTGCCCCCCCCAGCTGGGTAGGCATGAACATGGAGTCCACCACTTCCTCTCTTTGACTAGTGTGCTGGGGAAGGCAGGACAAGGCATCCACTATGAAATTTGACTTCCCAGGGAGGTGCTGGAGGGTGAAACGAAACTTAGAGAAGAGCTCCACCCACCGCAGTTGTTTGGCACTCAAGTGCCTGGGCGTGTGCAATGCCTCTAAGTTTTTGTGATCAGTCTAGACTTCAAATGGCACCCTAGCCCCCTCCAACCAATGCCTCCAGGTAGTGAGGTCTAGTTTAATGGCGGCTGCATCTTTGTCTGAAACAGCCCAATTCTGTTCCACGGAGGAGAATTTTTTGGATACATAGGCTTGGGGGTGCAATTTCCCGTCCTCTCTCCTTTGCAGAATGGGCCCCTCCCATAGCTACATCAGAGGTGTCCACTTGGACTATGAATGGCTGGGTTTCATTGGGATGCTGCAGAATGGGCTTAGAAGTGAACTGCACTTTAAGCCTGTCAAAGGCTTGTTGGCATTTGGGAGTCCACTTCAATTTGATGCCTGGCTAGCTGCCTTCTGGCCCCTTTCCTTCAATTTCAATGTCAATAAGGGGTAGAGCCTCCTGGGTGAAATTTGGGGTGAACGCCCAGTAAAAATTCAAGAACCCGAGGAATGATTGTAGCTGGTGTCGGGTTTGTGGGAGTTCCCAGCCCAGCACATCCTGTACTTTGTGGGGATCCATCCCCAGCCCCTTCCCTGAGATCCAATATCCCAGGAAATTCAGCTCCTCTTTGTGGAACTCACATTTCAAGAGCTTGCAAAGTGTCTCTAGCACTTCTCTGATCAGGCTCACATGTGAGCCCTTATCTCATGAATAAATTAAGATATCATCTAGATAAACAGGGACCCCTTTGTATAAATGCTTGTGCAACACTTCATTAATCAAGTTTGTGAAAAACTCCAGGCTCCCCACCAATCTTAATGGCATTGCAAGATATTCGAACTGGCCCAGGAGGGCATTGAAAGCCATTTTGTGCTCATCCCCCTCCCGGATGCGCACTTGAAAATAAGGGTCCCGGAGGTCCAGCTTGGAAAAAATGTGTCCCTGAGCTGCCTTGGTCAAGAGGTCTTTAATCAGTGGGAGGGGTAAGTATTGGACATGGACACGGCATTTAGACCCCAGTAGTCAGTGCACAGCCTCAACCCCCCATCCTTCTTTTTCCGAAAGAGCACTGGTGCCATGAAGGGGGAGGATGTTGGGCTGATAAAATCCCTGGCTAGGTTTTTATCCATGAACTTTCACAGTTCCTCCTTCTCCATTGGGCTAAGCACATTTAACTTCCCTTTTGGCATTTTGTGGCCCGGCAAGATCTCAATGGCACAGTCTGATTTTTGGTGTGTGGGGGTCACTCATCCGCCTCCTGCTCCTCGAACACCCAGATCAAGTCTCTGTATTTGGGAGGGTTTGGGTCGAGCTCCCCTTGCACTAGGCATACTCACTTCGGGGCAGGGGGCAGTACAGCCCCCCACTCAGGATTCCACTCATGCGCTTTACACCAGAGGTCTGAGTAATGTTTTTCAATGTATCTATGATTGTTGCTACTGTTAGTATCCTTATATGTTAAGACTACATCTAGTTTATGGATGGTACCTCAGTGTTATTATTTCTCTTGTTGCTACTTTTGTTGTTCTAAACGGTAACATGCACAGTATTCTGTTGGTTTACTATTCTATCTATGTATTGTTCTAGCACTTTGAATGTTTCAGTGTTTGCAATGTTATTAATCTTCCCAAAATTTCAATAAACTTTATTGTAAAAGAACTATTGTATATTTAAAAAGCACTATATAAAAAAAGATCTCTTACACTGGACTTTGGAATAAGAACTCAGGTTCACTCGCTTCTTAGCAAAATTCTCTGGGTTTGAAACAATCTTAACACTAGTAATTCTGAGAGTTTTGGTCCTGTGTTTTCAAAGATGAGAAATTAGTATTTTTATTGCAGAAATTTGTATATAATTTTATCTTCAATAACTGTTCTGGTTTTGCATTATTTTTGTGTCTAAACTGCATTTTGGAACTTTTTAAAATTTACAAATTATTTCAATGTATTGAGACCCAATTAGTCTATTGTTTTTTAAATTATTTCTCTACAAGATTCACACTGAAGAAACAATTCAAGGTGGATCCAATTGCAGGTGCCATTTTGTTGGATAGAGCCTCGTTAGGTCCTGGGATGGATTTTTTTTCTCTTCTCTTTGTTTACTTAGCTTATTTTTTGTTATAGTTTTTATATTACACTGTGATGAGATCAATTAAATTTTGTAAAAAAAAAAAAAAGGATGATTTTATTATGTATGTTTTAATTTGCTAGCTGCCTTGGTGGTCCTTCTGAGGGCAGAAAGGTGGGGTATAAATTTAGTATAATAAATTAGTACAACCTTGAGGGAACACATCTGGATCCTGCACAACTAACTGGTTTGCCGTGTAAATGGGCTACATAGAAAGACCCATATTTGCATTGCCTTGTCTCATACAATGTTCTTATCTTGCAGAGAAAACAAAGATCAGAGGTCTCCTTTCAAAGTATCGTGTTCCTCTTGTCTTTGGGCTATGCTTAATACCATCTTTGATTCTGGGATACTTCTGGTAAGCCTTTTATTTGATGATGTTGTTTTCTAACACTGTTCCAGGGAGCCATGTGGGTTCTTCCATGGAACTGCAGCAGGAGCTTTCTCAATGAGAAGGTCAGTCAGTGCATAAGGGATCAGCTTGCCCCTCGCCCAATAAATGCTCAGACTCGGGACAAAAGAAGAAAAATAAAAGTCCAAAAGAAAATAAAAGGATAAGAAGCTCAGCAGGGATTGTAGCACTCTACTCACCCACCCAAAACAAAAAAGCAAAATGGTAGCTAAGCAGAGGTTCAAACACCCCACCACCAGCACAGAGCAAGAAACAGAAGAAGAAAGGAAAGGAGACCTCGCACCAGCTCTCACCACTGCTCTTCCCAAAGTGGCAGTTTCAAGAGGGAAGAGTTTAAAAGTTAGGCTGTCCTTGAGTGATCACAGAGCAATCTTACATAAATTGCCAGCCAAGAAAGTTCCAGAGTTGTGTCTGCTGATTTTATAGTACAATACAAAACAAAACTGAACAGAGAACAAAGCTGCTTTTTATAGCTTGGCTTGCCCGCCTCCAGGGGGTGGCTGGGGATCTCATGAGATCACAACTGCTCTCCTGGCGACAGTGATCAGTTCACCTGGAGAAAATGGCTGCTTCCCCAAGCCCCGCCCTCCTCAGGCTCCACCCTCCAAATCTCCCAACCCAGAGCTGGTAACATATTTATAGCTCCCAGACTCTTACTATTCCAGTTCATTCCAGTTCATTTGATCCCACTATTTTAAGAGAACCGATATGATGGGTCATTCTGGTTGGCTAGAACTAGGCATGTTACACCAGCTACTTCCAGATAATTTTCAAACTTCTGACTCCTTGCAGAGTTGTGCTGCCATCCAAGGAGCCTGCCTGGTGTGAGCAGACCTCCGGGGCAGATCTGTAAACAGGGTCATAAACATTCCTGCTAGTTTGCCGGGTTTCCCTCATGAGACACATGGTCACAACCACTTTCCTCACAGTGTCATTTGAAAATGTAAAGTAGTGGGAGATCCGGTTCAGGGCTCGTCGACAGCAGATGTGAGTCTTTTGAGCTCTGTGTTTCTGCTGATTTCCTATAGCTTTCTAGGGTCCTTTCACACACCTACAGAAGAACTCTCAGAGGGAGAACTTCTAAGCATAAAGCTTTCCCAAAAAGCCAAGAGGGGAAGGCAATCCCTCCTGGTTTGCTTGTTTTTGGAACTGCTTTCAAGTGGGAAGCTGCTACAGGACAGTTGACTAGATGCTGAGCACAAGCCGAACCCAGCTGAACCAACAGAGTCTACAAACAATTACACAAGAAAGCAATTCTTCAACAAAGCTGAGTATCATTTTTGTTTCCTCTTTAAGTTAAGATATCCTATATAGGATCTTTAATGTAACATAACTCCCTAAGACAACATTAGTTAAAAGGGAAAATAAGGTGGGGTTCCCCTTTAAAATGGCCAGTAAATGAAACCAGAACAGCTAAACAAATACAGGGAGGGTAGTTTTCAGTTTATAGTCTAAGGAGCCTAATAGAGCCAGATTTTCTTTTTTTAAAAAAGGTAAAGCAATACTATGATTTATTTTTGTTTCTGTTCCTTTGTTGTCTGTCTACGTTAGTGCCTTCCTCATGGGTGAAACAGAGGATGGTGAAGCAGACAGAGTGACAGAAGCTGACAGAAGCTGGGAGACAAGAGGCAAGAAGCAAGAACTAAACAGAGACTGTGACATCTACCAATACAAAAGAAGAACTAGGGTCATAGTGTTATGGGAGAAAGATATCTATTTAACCTCAAGATAAAAATTAAAGCTACAAGAAAGGTAAACAGAGAGCATAGATAGTATATTAATTAATAATAAGTAATAAGTAGATATAATAACTAATTATAATTCTAATAGTTAAATGGTCTCAGGGACTAGTGGAAATCAGAAAACCTCAACAACATCCCCAAGTCAAACAAGTATACAGAGCCAACTTAGATTTAATACAATGAGTATAACACAAATGCAAATCAAGGACTTAAAGAATTTGATACAAGAAACAGGCAATAAAAACTACAGTTGACACATTACCTGACTTAATTAAAAAGGAAATAGAACCCATACAGCACAAGATGGAAGAAATAGCACAACAGATGAAAAATGACTCTGAGAACATTAAAAAACAGATAATTGAAAATAAGCAAGAAATATTAAAGATAGCTACAACATGCAGCAACACAGAAGACAAGATACAAGACTTAGAACAGGAAATGCAAGAACTGAAAACAAACACAGATAAACTGGAAGATTCACTAATAACCTTAGAAATGGACAGAGCTGCTTTGACACTGAGATGTCAAAACATACTGGAAACCATAGAGAAAAATTTAAGAGAAAAACTAATAGCAGAACAACTAAATGTAGGTACATATGAAGAAGTCGAAAGTGAATAGACACAATGTTTAGGAAAAACTCCTCGTACGCAAGAAGACATAAAATCCCAAGGGAAGTTCATATAAAATTCACAAAAAGAAATATGAGAGATAGAATACTCAGAACAGCTAATGACAATAAAATAATTACCCAAGAAAAGGAAATAAAAATCTTGAAAGATGTTCCATGGAGAATAAGAGAAAGAAGACAAGATTATATAGTCCTAACAAAACTACTACAAAAAATGGAATCACATATAGATGGTTATTCCCAGAGGGAGTACTATTTAATTATGAAGGTAGATGAAACAAAATAGACTCCATACACAAGGCAAACAAGCTTAAAAGAAAGAATTACGAAAATATAAGCAAACAAATTAAAAAGAAGAAGATAAAATAAAGAGCAATAAGGATATGGGAAAAGCAAAAATGAAATTAAGTCTACTACAACATCAAATGAGTTTACTACTGATGCAAGAAATAGCAAAAAAGATAGAATACACAAAACAATATTACTTTGAAAACGCCAATAAACCAACACGGTGGTTAGCATGCAAACTAAGGAAAGAGAGAGAGAAAAAAGATAATCGAAACCTTAAGAAACAATAAAGATGAAGAAAAACATAATATACAAGACTTAAAATGCATAACAGAAAGATATTTTCAAGATTTATTCAAACGGAGCCCACTAAATATACAAATGATAAAAGGATATCTTGATAAATGGAACAAGAAAAAATTCAACGAGAAACAGAAACAAATTTTAAATGAGCCAATTTCAATATGTGAGATTATAGAAGCTATAAGAAAACAGAAAAGAAATAAAACTCCAGGACGAGATGGATTACCCACTGAAGTCTACCCAAAATTTGAAGGCCAAATAATTTTAACAGTATATGAACAGGAAAACTCCTGGACTCAAGGAACCAAGCTATGATAACCTTAATACACAAACCCAACACAGACGAAAAGGAGATAAAAAATTATAGGCCTATATCTTTATTGAACGCAGACTATAAAATATTTGCCACTATAATAGCTACTAGATTGAAGAAAATACTGGTGCAAATTATACATCAAGATCAAGCCGGGTTCTTACGAAAAAGGCAAATTAAAAATAATATTGTTTATTTTAAATGTTCTAGAATATTATGAAATGCACCCAGGAAAACAAATGGCATTAATGTTTCTAGATGCCAAAAAAGTGTTCGATAATGTAAGCTGGGAATTTATTCTACAAAAGCTAGATGCATGGTGTACAATTTTATAAAATTATAGAAGCAATATACAGAAACCAAACTGCAAAAATTATAGTGAATGGTGATATAACCCAAAACATTGACATACAAAAAGGAACAAGACAAGGGTGTCCTTTATCTCCATTGTTATTTATATTTACATTAGAAACTCTGAATGATCTAATACATGAAAAATGATCAGATAACAGGGCTCAAAATAAAGAAGGAAGAGTTTAAATTACAGGCATTTGCTGACGATTTGGTATTTATATTAGAACATCCAATAAAATCAATATCACATCTTATAGAAACAATTCAAGAATTTGGACAAGCTCCTGGCCTTAAAATCAACTATAAAAAGACAGATATCATAACTAAAAACTGTACACAAATATAAAAAACAACTAAAATGGAACTACCTAAAAATGTCAAATATCTAGGCATAATAATATCCAATAAAAATAACACTTTGAAAGAAGATAATTATATGAAGTTATTAACGGAGGTGAAGAACAATTTGCAAAGATGGAAAAATCTTAATCTCTCATTTATGGGAAAAATCGCAACATTAAAAATGAATATACTACCAAGATTTTTATTTCTCACACAAAACATTCCAATTTTAAGATCAACTAAATATATTAATGAATTTGACAAAGTGTGTAAACAATTTATTTGGCAGAATAAGAAAGCACGGATAAAATGGAAAATATTACAGGGGGGAAAAAGAAAGAGGCGTTTTTGGATTACTGAATTGGAAATTGTATTATAAAGTGGCTGCATTTAGTTGGATAAAATAATGGTTAATACTAGAAAATACAAGATTATTAAACTTAGAGGGCCATAACTTACCAGTGGGTTGGCATGAGTATATATGGTATAAGAAGGATAAGATATGCACAAACTTCCAGCAACATTCAATAAGAGGAGCATTGTTAAAGATTTGGAAGGAGGTAAAAGAACATTTTTATGATAAAACTCCGAGGTGGGTTGCACCACTAGAAGCTTCCACAAAATCTACACTGATGACGAAAGATAAATTAGAAACATATGAGACACTGTTAGACAAAGACAAGAAATTGAAAATGGTGGGAAAATTGGCTGCACAAAATACTAAATTAACATGGTGGAATATGGCACAACTAAAGAGTAGATTTAACAGAGATAGTAAAATAGGTTTTTACAGGGAAAAAAATGAATTAGATAAGATATGGCTGTCAACAAACGATAAGATGATACAAAAACTATATAGCTTTCTGCTTGATGATACCATGCAAGACAAAATAGTGCAAACTACCATGGTTCATTGGATGCAGGATTTAGGCTATAATATAGACTTAGAATCGTGGTCCAAAATATGGAAAATCGTAAAATATATGAGAGCTATACCATACAAGGAAAACATATATAAAATGTTTCACAGGTGGCACTGGTCACCCGACAAAATAGCCAAATGTTACACAAATGTATTGGGAAATTGTTGGAAATGTAAAAGAAATGTGGGCACCTTCTATCACATGGGGTGGAGGTGTGAAAAGACACATAAATATTGGATTAAGATCCATAAATTGATAAGAGAAATATTGAACATAGATCTAACTTTTTCTCTGGAGATGTTTTTATTAAATATTCTTCCTGATAGTTGTAAGAAACATGAACTGTATATAATAACTTATATATGAACTTCAGCTAGAATATTGTTTGCCAGATATTGGAAAACAGATAGAATACCTGTTAATAGACAGAATGTTGGAAGTGGCAAGATGGACCGACTAGCTATAGTACTGCAAGGGAAAGATGAAGAAGTACAAATGGATTAATAAGAAGCTGGAAAAATAGACTCAAAGATATTGTAAGTTACATCATACTGTTGTTATGCTATGGAAAACCTAAATAAATATTTAAAAAGAAAAGAAAATGTAAAGCAGTAATAAAAAGGGCCTCTCAGCACGCACAGAGGAGGGCAACAAGATAACATGGAGGACAGATGCAGAAGAGGAACTGTTGACATGAAGGTGTGAGAAAATGACTCAGGCGTTTTTCAGACTGCAGCTGCCTTTCGCGTTTTTGCGGTGGTTCTGACGATTGTGCTATCGGTGGGATCAGTTCAAACTTCCCCCCATGGGATTATCTGTTCTGTCCCCCCCTTTTTTGCGGATGTCCTGAACCGTTTCAGCAGCCTCCTTGCTCCACCTAACTTCCTTGGAACACATGGGCAGGGTACGATCCCCTTACATGAGGATAGCCCCATTGACTTCAGGATGCTTACTCTTGTGTAAAGCGAGGGGGCGATCCAACAGTAACTCTGAAGCAGAAAAAATAATTTATTTGCTCCATCACTTGGACCCTGACATTTTAAAACTGAAAACATGAAAAGAATGTAACAAAAAGAATATTCCCCCCCCCCTGGGGGGGAAGGTGCAAAGAGTCAAGAGACGATCTGGTGGATGGTGGAAATATTCAGATGGGGTGTGTCTCAACTGGAGATCCCCTTACATGAGAGTAGCACCATTGGCTTTGGTACATCTACTCTTGTGTGACACGACAGGGGGACAGGGTCCATGCAGGAGGGGGTGGCAGCAAGCAAGCTCCAACCCTGGGCTTTCTCAGGCTACAGAGGGAGAGCGAGAGCAGACCACACACACACACACACACTCCTGAGGCAGAGCAAAGAGGAAGGTGCCCCCAATGGGAATGGCTGCTTTTTCCAATGTAGGTGCCTTCCACCACTGAAACATTTCACCACCGGCATGCAAATTAGAACACAATGCCCAAACCAGCCCTTTCTGGGTGAGCTTGCACAACAATCCTCAAATGGGGGGAAATGTTCAGATTCTAAGGAAGAGGCTTTCTTGCGCATTCATTTCGCAATGAAAATTAAAAGTACTGAAGAAACCAGTTTTAGAAGAAATGAGACAGCACTGGGACGTTTACAAAGTTGTCTGAACACAAGAAAAAAACACAGTAACATCAGGGAATGAAAATGGAACTTTAAGGCAGTCTGGAAAATTCCTCAGTGTGGTGCTGTGCCTGAGGAGGATACTTGTTCTGGGAAGACCTGGGTTCAAATCATTGCTTGATCATCAGAAGTTCACTGTGATTTTATCATATATGTATTAAATCATTAGCTGCCTTGGTGGCTGAAAAGTACTGAGACTGACGAATGATTTCAACTCTCACATACTTTATTAGTTGAAGAACAAGACAAGAGAAGCCGGCTTGCAGGCCGGCTTTTATTCCCAAGGGAACCCACACCCCAACACACACCACACCCCATGATTGGGCTATTTACAGTGATTGAGTTATTTCCTAGGATTCCAGCTCCCCGATTGGAAGGGAGCTAGGATCCAACAGTCCATTGTCTTTGGGAGCGAAGCTCAGGTCCTTTGCCTGGCCGCATGTCTGACCGGTTGGAACCAGTCAGAGCACATGGCTGTCCTGAGCCCATGTTGGCGAGGCTGGCGAGCAAGAGGAGGTTGGACCAAGAGGAGGCGCGGAGGCGGGGCGACACGACAGGCCGGAGCCTGATGGACTGAGGCTGACAGTGAGCTTGCGCGAACGCGCGTTTGGCCCAGACTCGAAGGTGTCGCAATAGCCAAAAAGTCGTAATAAATCAAGACCAGCGCCAGGAGGACGTTGTCAGCAGACAACAGAACAGAAAAACAACTTGCTACAAAAGGGTGCCTGGTAGGTTAGTCACCCCCTCCCTTGTATGTGGCCCTAGATTAGGACTTGTACCGATGGATATTTGTGTAAACCACTCAGAGAGCCCTCGGAGTTAGAGCGGTATAGAAATTGAAAGTATAAATAAATAAATAAATGTTCTCTAATGGATATATTACAGTGGCCCTTGTAAGGGCAGAAATTATGGTTGCCAACTCTGGCCTGGGAAATTTGGGGTTGGAGCCTTGGAAGAGCAGGGTTTGGGGAGGGGAGGAAGCTCACTGGGGAGTGATGCCAGAGAGTCCACCCTCCAAAGCAGCCATTTCCCCAGGAGGACCTGTTTGCTGTTGGCAGGAGATCAGTTGTAATTCCAGGAGATCACCAAGTCCCATCTGGAGGTTGGCAACACTAGCAGAAAAGTGGGATCAATCTATCTTAGTCTATTTACATCTCACTCTTCCACTAAGGGCAATGTACACAGGTCCCTGTTCCTTCATTTTAGCCTCCCGACGGCCTTGTAAGGTAAGGTGGAGAGAATGAGCAGCCCAAGGAGTGGGAGTGGGAGGCTGAACTCAGAACCTGCTGGCCCTTATTCAAGCCTTTAACTACTCTACCACACAGCCCATGTGGGACTTAAAGGGTTAATTCCATGTATGACCCACTGGAGAAAGGGTAGGATGCAATTCTTTGTCCTACTCTCCATCCAAAATACCCCAACATGGGTTTACAAAAAAAAAAAAGAGGTAGAAATGTCTTTCCTACCTGACAGGTATCCCCCCCCCGACTTTGACATTATCGAATTTATATTGATCATAAAGTTGAGTCTAGCTGACTGGATCTGCTGGTTTGTTGCTTAGTCTGTGATAGCCAGAGTGGAGATTTTTCTCTTTGTAGGCTTCACTACCCTGTACATAAAAAATGATGCTTTTGTTTTTATTGCAGGCAGGTGTCCAAAGGAAGTTGGCTGAACTGGAGGACCTCAGTATTCTGTGAAACACAGAGGTAATACATGCCTGGGTGCAGGGGCCCCTGGGTGGGATGGGTTTCAAATGGGACTGCTGTGAGGCTGATTTTAAATAAGACTTAAGAATGGAAAACACTGCTAGCTTTTACTTCATTTTCATCTCATTCAATTTAATTGCATGGTCTTTTCTTAGCTGACAAGCTATAGCAATAAAGCAAAACATCTTATATTCTAATAGCAAAGTCAGCCAATCTTTGGTTACTTAAATCCGGTGACTGGAGCTGTGAACAGGAAAGACAGATCTTTCTACAAACCTGAAAAGGACCCCAGGTTCGCAGAAAAATGTGAAATCTAAACAACATACATTGTGGACTTGAGAAGGATCTGAAAATGACAGATGGAGTGCCTGGAGCTTTAAGCAGCAGACTCCCTCAGGGGCTGTGGTTAGGCCCCCACAGTATCCTGGGCTGGGTTCTGTCAGTAACAGGCAGGGGGAGTAGCCAGGGCCCTTTCCAGGCCTATTTTGGCCTTTGAGGGAGGGCTCGTTAGGGCCAGGTGTAACAGTTCTCAAATGTTGCTATGCACTGTCTGTAGGGGATGCTTTCACTGCCTTTATGCAGCACGTACACTTCATATATGTTTGACATGACATCATCTTCATGTCCTTGGTTAAGCCTTGGTTTTCAAACTCTTTTATGGATTGTGGGTGTCTCTGTCCTAGACACCTGTGCCACAGGTGGATGCAGTTGCCGTGACAAACTTGTGTAGTGAATACTGTGGTGGCCTAGCAACGCCCACTGAGGGAATCTGTTGCTTAAAGCCTCCTCATTTGGTAGGGTGAGATGCTTCTTCACAATTCCTCCGAGTATAATCTCATATCCTATTATGTACTGAGATCGAGACAGCGTATTGAACAAGTGATTTCTTTATTAGCTCAGAACACAACAACACAACACTTAGAACAATCCAACTATTTATAGTTTGAACCAGGGAAACCCCTGGAACAATAACGTCCAATCACTGATGAGTGTTTGTGGCCAATGGGAATTGTTCCCGTCGAAGGTCAGAGTCTATCCGGATTGGTTTGTCTACAACAATGGCCAATCCAGTTGCTTAATTTAGGATGCCAGCAGTCTATGGAGCTTGTGACCAAAGGCCACAGACTAGCCTATCTCCAAGTCCATAAATTTGCACTGCTGCGCTGTCTTCTGAAGTGCCATCACATAATCAGCAATCGACTCGCCTTGGACCTGGTCAGACTTGTGGAATGCGTGTCGACATGCAATTTCAGAAGGCTTGGGTAAAAAATGTTCATGAAGCTTAGACTTTGTTGTGGTGAAGGTGGTATCCTTGAGTTCAGCCAGCACCACTAATGTCTGAGCCACGTCGAAGTTATGTTTTCCACAGACGCTGAGGAATGTCACTTTCTGGAGACTTTCATTAGTTATTTTTTGAGCAGTAACATAGAAGTCAAACTGGGAGACGTAGGTGTCCCAGTCCTCTGTAGTCACATCAAATGGTTCGAAGTGGCCCTTGGCGGCCATTGTAGTTCTGCACTGGAGTGGTAGGTGGCTGTATTCTTCAAGTTGCTCCGGTGGGCCAAGGCGACAATTCTGGTGGGCCTGCTGCAGTGACCACCTCAGGTTCTGTGGGGCTGCCTACCCACACAATCCCATCCTCGTCGCCAGTATTATGTACTGAGATCAAGACAGCGTATTGAACAAGTGATTTCTTTATTAGCTCAGAACACAACAATACAACACTCAGAACGACCAAACTATATACAGTTTGAACCAGGGAAACCACACGCCCCTGGAGCAATAACATCCAATCACTGATGAGTGTTTGTGGCCAATGGGAATTGTTCCCACTGAAGGTCAGAGTCTATCTGGATTGCTTTGTCTACAACAGTGGCCAATCCGGTTGCTTAATTTAGGATGCCAGCAGTCTATGGAGCTTGTGACTGAAGCTCAGGCTTTACATGCTAAACAGATACCCTAATACATAACACACCCCTTCTCAATCTCACATTGGTTTCTTTTAAATTTCAATGCAAGACCATTACTGGTGAGGTGTTTCACAGATAGAAGGCTTCCTTCCAGTTCTGGAACATGCAGGACATTTTTCACAAGGAGTTCACATATTCCTTTAGACAACCCACAGCACTTTAAGAATCCATACCCAGTTTCTTCTGTGGTGATGTTTTTACACCTGCAAGGAAGAGCTTCTCCTCTGTGCTGAGATCAAGATCTGTGAAGAATTCTTGGCTGCTTGTCATGTAGCTTGTGGCGCCTGAATCAATGTACCATCCATCTGGCGTGTTGCTCTGCGTAGCTTTTAGACATCCACTCCATCCTTCATTTGACAGATCCACTTCCAGCTTTCTTAGCCTTTTCTTTGGGTGATTCTGTGATTTGTTTCCTCTGTCTAGCTCTCCAGATTGAACTATTCTTTTTCAGATGTCCAGCCTTTTTTGCAGCAGTAACAAACCCTGGTCCCTGTTGCGTGCTTTATCGCCTCACGTACCTGAGAGCTGTTTCTGGTTTTTCAGTGCCTTCACCTGCTTGTAGTTCTTTTCTGTGATTATACTCACCCATTAATTTGCCCTTAACATATCCAAGTGTTAGGTCTGCTTCTGGTCTGGTCTCAAGGGCACTGTTGAGTGGGTCATAGGACTCTGGAAGACTGCACAGTAATAGCACCACTATCTGATTGTCTTTTATTTCTTCTCTAAGCCCACACAGCTGTCCCACATTTCTATCATGGCATCGTGCACATCTTGCTCTCTGCCAAGTCTCATTTTATATGGTTTATACAGCAGATATAGCTTGCTCTTTAAGTTTGAATGCTCATGTACTTTCTGGTGGTATGTCATGATGACAACCATGATGTTTGGCACAATGTCCCTATAGATACTGTGGTAGTGCGGTGGTGTCAGGAAGTGGCAACCCTATCTTCATCCCCATTCAAGCTGGTTCCCCGGATCAAGTGAATGGATGAGGTGCTGGAATCAATCATTGTACCAAACTGGCTTCATTACAGGACAGGACAGGACAAACAGTAATCTGATGCAAAACCTGGTAGCAACTAGCGACCATTGCAAAACATTGGTAAACATGGAGAGAGCTGGAATGCAGGATCAGCAAGAGTACAACTAAACCGAGTGGCACAGAACAACAACAACAACAACAGTTGTGCCAGGCTGCAATAGCTCTATCACATCCTTGCCTGTATCTGTAGCCATGTGGCGATGGCTGACTGCAAAGCCCTGCCCTCCTCTAAGTGTCTGTCATCCTCCACTCTCCCCAGCACATCCCCTGACTCCAGGAAGACCATGGGTGTTGCATCCTCCACCTGAACAGTTACCACATGCCCGCAGTCCTCACATAGGTTGTGTAGAATGACGCAGGAGGCAATGACCGCATTAATGTTCTCTTCCTGCACTGAAACTAATGTTGACAGGAACCGCCACTGTGCCTTGAGCTGGCCAAAGGCATGCTTCATCACATTCTTGGCCTGACTGTACACCTTGTTGAAGCATGCTTGCAGTGGGGTCAGGTTCCTGCTATAAGGTGTGATGAGCCACCTTCTCATGGGGTAGGCAGCATCCACAACTACGAGTGGCGGCACCTGGACACCTTCGATAGTGATGGTGTTGTTTCCTGGGACAAACTATCCAGTGTCCATGGTGTCTATGGCATTTGAGCATCACAGAATGCGTGCATCATGGTTCTTTCCACGAAATGGCTAATATGATTGATGGTGGCCTGCAGCAGGATGGAGAAGAACTGTTTGCGATTGATTAACTCTGTTGCCTGGTCAACAGGTGCACAGATTGGGATGGGAGAAGCATCCGTCATGTGGACACACTGTGGGAACCCCAAAGCAGCAAAACCTCTCATTGATGGGGTCCAAACTGGCAGAGACTGACCAAGAGAGAGATCTTGAAGTCGTAGTAGATAACTCAATGAAAATGTTTAGACAGTGTGCAACTGCAATAAAAAAGGCCAACGCTGTGCTGGGGATTATTAGGAAGGGAATTGAAAACAAATTAGCCAGTATCATAATGCCCCTGTATAAATCATTGGTGCGGCCTCATTTGGAATACTGTGTACAGTTCTGGTCACCACACCTCAAAAAGGATATTATAGCATTGGAAAAGCGCAGAGAAGGGAAACTAGAATGATAAAAGGGTTGGGAAACTTTCCCTATGAAGAAAGGTTAAAATGCTTGGGGCTCTGTAGCTTGAAGAAACGACAGCTATGGGGTGACATGATCGAGGTTTATAAGATTATGTATGGGATAGAGCAGGTTGAGAAAGAAGTCCCTTTCTCCCTTTCTCACAGTACAAGAACTCGTGGGCACTCAATGAAATTGCTGAGCAATTGGGTTAGAACAGATAAAAGAAGAAGAAGAGATTGGATTTATACCCCACCCTTCACTACCCAAAGGAGTCTCAGAGCGGCTTACAAACTCCTTTCCCTTCCCCTCCCCACAACAGACACCCTGTGAGGTAGGCAGGGCTGAGAGAACTCTGACAGAAACTGCCCTTTTTCAAGAACAGCTGTGCCAGAACTATGGCTTGCCCAAGGTCATCCAGAAGGTGAGAGTGGAGGAGTGGGGAATCAAACCCGGTTCTCCCAGATCAGAGTCTGCACACTTAACCACTGCACTACAGAAGAAATAGTGGGGGGGACGGGGACGAGATGCTTTCTGCAAGTCCTTGTGGGCTCTCATTTGTTTTATATTTTGAAAAATGATAATTATGACAGTAACTTAATTTTGTCCACTGGATTCTTCATTATCTGCTTATACAGAAACGAGGCTGATCTCTTGGATGGTTTACCAGAAATAGCATTACCGAGGTACTGTTTTGTGTTACACTGAACATGGGAAAGAGCTGTCACTGTGTGGTAACGTACATGCTTTGAACCTGGTGGGATCTCTGCCATCTTGCATTGTGGAGCTGGGAAAAACCTCCTGACTGAGGCATTAGAGAGCTGCTGCCAGAAAGTCCTGGGGAGGATGGGTCACTGGTGTGACTCCGCCAAAGGCAGGATGTGCGTAGGTCGTGGGTCCTGTGACTTGGTGGCAGGCACCTGCATTGGATGCAGAAAGTCCTAGGTGCAATTGCCGACCTCTCTGATTAAAACAGTCTTGGTCTTCTAACCCGAGACCCTGAAGAGCTACTGCCGGTCAGAGGAGACAGTGCTGAGGGCCAAACTCAGTGTGCTGGTTTTTTAAAAGTTGAATTTGAGAGTCTGTGATGACTCATTTAATCCCTGTTTTAAGAAGGTAGCTGGTCGACAAGGGTTGGCCTTCCTAGTGCTGGAGTATCTGAAAGTTCTCTCTCTGATATCTTGAAAGAGTTAGTTAGAACCTGTGCGGCATCCAGTGGAAGAGGTTCCTGGGACAGGAGAGGACGGTTTATGCATCACGAAATGACCTGAGGTTTTGCACATAGGCATTCACGGGGCTCCTTCTTTCTTCCTGTGTTTTAGAGTTCAGTAGCCAAAGTCGTCATCTTGGAGTAAACATCAGCTAGAAAGTTGTAGCTAAATAGACAGATATTTTTTTATCCTCCCTTGTAATCCTTCCTATTCTTTAGTAAACTTTCTTTTAGCTAATTTACACGCATGTGCTGCGTTATTGTTTTTATGTGCCAACACCTAGCCTTATTCAAGAGTGGCAAACAGGGATGGGTTGGACTTATGGCCCTAGTATTACTTCTGTCTGCACACCATCTCTAACTGAATGAAGAAAGAAGATCACTATGAGCACTTCCAGTATCAATTGTATCTAAGTTAATTGTATAACTGTTTTATCTTGTTTTTAACTGTTTTATCTTGGCACGTGGTGCTGCTGACTGTTAGCTGCCCTGAGGCCGCTCGCGGGGAGGGCAGGATATAAATCTAATAAATAAATAAATAAATAAATAAACCACAGCCCTAAACCTGGCTAGCCCCTGGACAAAGGAAGAGCACAGATGTCAACATCTGCATTTGAGGCTGGTCTCTTAATAGCTCTGGGCCCTGGGATTTGCCCAGTTACCCTTACCTCTGCTACTGGCTGGGAGAGGCTGCTGGGGGATGGGGGGAGAGGAAAGCCTTAATACAGCGGGGCCGATAAAGTTAAGTTGGCTGTCAGGTGGGGAAGAGACAGAGTTGCCAACCCTAGGTTAGGAAATTCTTAGAGATTTTGGGGTAGAGGCTGGAGAAGATGGGGTTTGAGGAATGGAGGGAATACATAAGGGAGAATATAGGTGATTGTGCCCCAAATTTTTAGACAAGTCGTGCAGAAAGACCTGCAGAGACCTTTTCTTTTTACAATAATGGATATTTTAAAATGGAGTCTCCCTGAAGTTTCAAGCCTTATTTGGAAACTGGATCTTTGACATAACATATGTTGACTTGCAATGATACTGACGCCATCTGGTGGCCCTATGTTAGAACTGCTTCTAGTGAAGAAATTCTCTTCTGTACAGAAATTATTAAATCATTAAAAATAATATTAACTTTTTAATATTTGCAACTGAAATTACTAATTATATTAACATACTAATCTTAACATTTAACATTTTTATTATTATTCCTTTCTGTTTACCTCTATCCATCTTGAAATAAAGTCTCTCTCCTTTTTTGTTTTTTATATACCCTTGTTTTTCCTTCCCCTTTTAATATAATTCTTTTCAAAGTTTTTATATCAACTTATATATTATAGAAGATTATATGAAATAAGAAATTAATTACTATTAAGTTTGTTGAATGTACTGAAATATTTGAAATATTCCTTCTAAAAAACTCTGGAATTATTGAATTATACATTTTGAATGAACTATTGCATGATTGTTAGATCTGTGCATGTCAAATAGAGGTTTAACTTGCAATTTCAGATTTTTAGGAATATAGAAAGTTTATTAGGCTAATGGAATAGCAAATGAAAAGATTGTATAAAATATTTAAGATGGACTTGGCTTGACAGCAGCACATGTGAAAGGGATCTGGGTGTTCTGGTTGATCACAAGCTAAACATGAGCCTGCAGTGTGATGTGGCTGTGAAGAAAGCTAATGCAATCTTAGGATGCATTAACAGAAGCATTGTGTCCAGATCACAGGAGGCGGTAGTGCCACTCTGTTCTGCTATGGTCAGGCCCAGGGGTCTTTTCGGGCTGGAGCACTGCAGCTCCGGGGCGGCCTGAAGAGGCCCGTCTCCGGCCACCTGGGGCACTCGCTGGAGTGCTGCAGCCCCGGGGCAGCCTGAAGAGGCCCATCTCCGGCCTTCTGGGGCCCGCGCTGGAGCGCTGCGGCCCTGGGGCAGCCTGAAGAGGCCCATCTCCGGCCTCCCGGGGCCCGCGCTGGAGTGCTGTGGCCCCGGGGTTGTCTGAAGAGGCCCGTCTCCGGCTGCCCGGGGCCCGCACTGGAGCACTGCGGTCCCAGGGAAAGGCATTATGGTGCCGGTAAGTGAGGGATCTGGGGGGTGGGGGCTTGATGGGGAGATGGGAGAGCCTTCCTCCCTCTCCCCATCTCTTTGCCCTCTTTCTGTCCCTCCTTTACTTCTCTCCTTTCCTTTTCTTTCCATCCCTCCTTTCCTTCTCTCCTTTCCTTTTCTTTCTTTCCCTTTCTTTCCTTCTTTCCTTCTCTCTTTCTTTCTTTCCCTCCACTCTTTCTTTCCTTCTCTCCTTTTTCTCTTTCCCTCCTTTTCTTCTTTCCTTTTCCTCTTTCCCTTCTTCTTTTCTACTCTTTCTTTCCCTCTTTCCTTCTCTCTTTTTATTCCCTTTCCTTCTCTTTCTTTCCCTCTTTCCTCCTTCTGTGGCCCAACTCTTCCCCCCTCCCCCGCAGGCTGGCTGGGGAAGGGAAGGGGAGGCTTTTGAAAATGCCTTCCCCCCCTTTGCTTCCCCTTCTGACATCATGACTGGTGATGTCAGGAGGTGTGGCATATGCTAATGAGCTATTATGCCATACCTTATGCTAATGAGCTCCTGCAGCTCTTTTTCTAGGAGATGGGCCTCTTCACCTGGAGTCCTGTGTCCAGTTTTGGGCACCACATTTTAGGAAGGATGTTGACAAGCTCGAGTGTGTCCCGAAGAGGGCAACCAGGATGGTGAGAGGGTTGGAATCCAAGTCTTACGAGGAAAGGCTAAAAGAGTTGAGCATGTTTCGCCTGGGAAAGAGAAGACTTAGAGGGGACGTGATTGCAGAAGATGGAGCAGATCATTCTCTCTTGCTCTGGATTGCAAGACTAGATCTAATGGGTGGAAATTAAAAGGGAGTCATTACCGGCTAAATATCAGGTGAAACTTCCTAACTGTAAGAGTGGTTGAGCAGTGGAACAGACTGCCTCAGGAGGTGGTGGATGCTCCTTTGCTGGACGTTTCCAAACGGAGGCTGGACGACCATCTTTCGGGTATGTTGTAGGGCTATCTTTCAGATATGCTCCTGCAGAGTACAGGAGGTTGGACTAGATGACCTGCAAGATCCCTTCCAACTCTGACATTCTATGTGTCAGGTGTAAAATCAAGTAGATCCAGTCATTCTTGCACAAAGAAAGGTTTATTAGGATTAACTTGCTAAAACCCACAGTAGGAGGTCATTGTCAGGAATGGGGAGCAAAGCAGAGCTGGCTAACTTATAGTGTGATGCAATGAAGCGCCTAGCGAATAAAACTTGAGCACTCGCGCGGGAACTCCCGGCGGGAGAAATACTTCATGAGCGGGAGACTACTCCCCCCTCCCCTTGCCTTCCCAGGACTGGAAAATTCTCAGCGAAACAAGAATAGTCCAAAGCCTACATTCAAGGCCACCGTGATAAGGAAAAGCGGCAGGGAAGAAGCTCCCACGTTTCAGGCTGCATAGCTACGCAAGCGCAAAGCGGGGTAGAAACATAACACAATGGATGCAGTGAGAAACATCAAAGACATCACTTTCTGACATTCTGCCCCTCCCAAAACTCCACCCACCCACCACTCAGGAAGGAGCGAACAGGGGCCCCCCAGGTTTATCAGGGTATCGAGCGTGAAAGTCTCTAAGGTGATCAGGAGCATTGATATCAGAAACTTTCACCCATTCCCTGTATTGGGGCCCAAAGTGTACCCATTGCACCAGGTACATAAGTTGTCCACGAAGTATCTTAGAGTCCAAAACATCAGCGATCTCATAGTGCTCTTCACCGTCAACCATCAGAGGGGGGAGGATCCAACGTCTCAGGATGCCCTTTAGTTGGGGGAAAGGCCGGCTTGAGAAGGCTGTAATGGAAAATTGGATGTATTGCTTTAAGAGACTTAGGCAAGTCTAGTTGTACAGTTACTTGATTCACACATCTTAGCACTCGGAAAGGACCAATATATTTCCACGCCAATTTTCTGGATTGTTGCGCTAGTCTTAGATTCTTAGTTGAGAGATAGACAGAGTCTCCCGGTTGTAATTTCCATCCCCCGGCCCGTTTCTTATCTGCTTGTTTTTTATATTGTGCCTTGGCCTCATTCAAAGTCTCGATAATTAGGGGCCAGGAGTCACGGAGAGTTTGACACCATGTCGAGGCTTTCCCACCAGTCTCACCAGGTTTTAAGAAAGGAAGAGGGGGCTGTCATAGCCCATGGCAGCTTTGAATGGTGACATTTTCGTGGAAGCATGCCATGAATTGTTGTAAGCAAACTCCGCCAATGGCAACAAATCTACCCAATTGTCTTGTTGATAATTAGAAAAACACCTTAGATATTGTTCCAACGTCTGGTTCACCCTCTCCGTCTGACCATCAGTCTCAGGGTGATAGGCAGTACTAAGCGCACGTTCAATACCCATTAGAGTCATTAGCTCAGACCAAAATTTGGAAACAAATGGAACCCCCTGTCGGAAACGATCTTGAGGGGCAATGCATGCAATTTGGCAATGTGTTGAATGAATGCTTTGGCCAGGCCTTTTGCTGTTGGCATACTGGGGAATGGTATGAAGTGGGCTTGCTTAGAGAATAAGTCCACTACCACCCAAATAACAGTCATATGTTTAGAGGGGGAAGATCAGTGATAAAATCCATGGAGATTACTTCCCAGGGTCTGCTCGGGGTGGGTAGTGGTTGTAGGAGGCCTGGAGGTTTTCCTGGTCTGGCTTTACAACGATTACACGTTGGGCAGGACTGTATATAACGAGACAACTCTTGCTTCATTCTGGGCCACCAGAAGCTCCGTTGCAGAAGTCTTAAGGATTTTACATATCCAAAGTGGCCCGCAGCTTTTGAATCATGAACTGTGCGCAAAACCTGGGCTCGGGTAGCTTCTGGAACAAACATTTTATTTCCCTTGTACCAGCAGCCATTAGGATCACACTTTACATCATCCCTGGCTTGCAACTCCCTCGTCTCTGGTGGGGTGATGTCAGATAAAAACTGCTTTTCCCAATTCAATGTATGGATGTGACTTATAGGTGCCTGTTTAGCTTTACGGGTTACAACTGCACCAACTAATTGTTCCGGGGTGAACATAGATTCCCGAACTTCGACCCTCTTAGAAAAATGCTGAGGAAGGCGAGAGAGAGCGTCCGCTAAATGGTTGGCTTTCCCTGGGAAGTGGTGCAGGGTAAACTGAAATTTGGAGAAAAACTCAGCCCACCGGAACTGTTTGGCATTTAGATTCCGGGGTTTTCGCAATACCTCAAGATTTTTATGATCAGTCCAGATTTCAAAAGGTATTCGGGACCCCTCTAACCAATGTCTCCATGTGATCAAGGCTAAACGGATAGACGCCGCTTCCTTATCCCAAATGGGCCAGAATCTTTCTGTGTCATTAAATTTTCTCGACACATAAGCCAGGGGTTGTAGCTGCTTTTGAGCATTCTCTTGCAAAATCACCCCACCCATAGCAGTGTCTGATGCGTCTACTTGCACTACGAATTTCTTTGTTTCATCAGGGTGGGCTAGTATGGGCTCAGACGTGAACAATCTTTTAAGTTGTTCAAACGCTTGCTGACACTGCGGAGTCCAGTCCAACGGGGCTCCGGGGACCGAAGCCTTAGATCCCCTCCCCTTGGTTTTTAAAAGTTCCGTGAGGGGAAGGGCTACTTGGGCGAAGTGTGGCAGGAATTGACGGTAAAAGTTGGCGAAGCCGAGAAAACTTTGGAGCTGGCGCCTGGTTTTGGGGGTTCCCATCTCAACACATCCTGGACCTTTTTTGGGTCCATCTCCAACCCCGCGGAGGATATGCGGTATCCCAAAAAGTCAATGCTCTCTTGGTGAAATTCACATTTTGACAGCTTAACAAACAGTTTGTGTTCTAAAAGCTTTTCCAATACCTTCCGCATAAGGGTAGTGTGGGATTCTTGATCCGGGGTATAGACCAAGATATCATCTAAATAAACAACCACTCCTTTGAATAAATAGGGGTGTAACACTTCATTGATTAAGTTCATGAAGACCCCTGGTGCCCCTTGTAACCCGAAGGGCATCACCCGGTATTCAAATTGCCCCAGCGGGGTATTAAATGCAGTCTTGTATTCATCCCCCTCTCTAATACGAACCCGAAAGTAGGCATCTCTTAAGTCCAGTTTAGAGAACACTTTCCCTTTTGCCACCTCAGCCAGTAGGTCTTTGATGAGGGGCATCGGGTAGGCATTGGTAGCAGACACTGCGTTAAGTCCCCGGTAATCCGTGCAGAGTCTGAGCCCCCCATCCTTTTTTTTACAAAATAAGACAGGTGCTGCAAAAGGGGATGATGCTGGCCGAATGAATCCACGGGCCAGATTTTTATCAATAAATCGGCGAAGTTCCTCCTTTTCACTTGGGCTCATGGCATAAATTTTCCCTTTTGGTAACTTTTGACCCGGAAGGATCTCAATTGCACAGTCGGAGTTACGATGGGGGGCAACTCATCTGCTTCCTCCTCCTCAAACACCCGGGTTATATACTGGTAATCCTCAGGGATGCGGTTAAGTTCCTCCGTTGCCAAACAAGCTCGCGGAGGTTCATTACATGGGGGATTTCCCCACCCGGGGTCCCAGTTGTGATCTGTACATTTTGGGGAGATAAACTGTACCTCCCCTTCTTCCCACAAAATATACGGGTTATGTCCATGTAACCAGGGGCTACCCAATACTAAAGGAAATTGGGCTTGCGGAGCTATTACGAATGAGCGTAGCTCCCAGTGGTCACCAATGCCTATTCTTAAAGGAACAGTCTCAAATTGGCATGGCTTTTTCATCGGAGACCCATCCATCTGTGTGAAAGTTATTGGGTCTTTCAGGTGAACCACAGCTGCCTCCAACCCCAAAACCATGGAAGGGTTTATGAGATCCCTCCCGCACCCTGAGTCAATGAGAGCCCGGACCCGAATGTGAGTCATCATCGCTGGATTCATCACCAAAACAGTCACAAAGAAGAGAGAGGGGTAGTTGCTCACCATTTTAGGCACCTCTGGTGTTGGGTCCTGCTGTGTAGCGCCGTTCACCAACAGGACCATCTCATTTCCCTGCATCTCACTCTCCTCCTCTAGCATCAAGGTATCCACTTGGTCGGGGCTAGCAAACAGAGCCCGTGTGTTGCGCGGTTTGGCGGTACCTTTTCTTGGGGTAGAGGTTGCCCACCTTCTAGGCTCTTCTTGTGGTAGAGCTCTATTGGGATCCCCTTTCGGGCAGGCAGCGGCGAAATGCCCTTTCTCCCCACATCGCAGGCAGAGCCCCTGTCGCATACGCTGATCCCTCACGCCACTTGGGGTGGAAGTTGGTTTGGGTCTGGCCTGGCCCGCCGCAACACTTGGACGATTGTTACCCAAGGATAGATCCAGCTTCATCATTTGCAAGCGACTTTCAGCCTTCTCGGCTTCCTCCATCCACCCCTGGAGGGTACGAGGTTGTTGAGAGCTGAGAACATTATTGCGGACGTCAACTGCCAGTCCCATTCTATATTGTTGGGCCAACACCGCATCAGTCCAGTCTCGAATTTTTACAGCATGCCTTTGAAACTCCCTGGAGTACTCCCGCACTGAGAGTTTGCCTTGTCTGAAAGTGCGAAGGAAGGCTTCAGCTTTTTGGGCCGCCCCCGGATCTTCAAAACGATTTCTCAAAGCCCACATGAAGTCATCCACATTCCCCAACTCCTCCGCCTCCAGATCATGAAGGGCTACATACCAGCTAGTAGCACTTCCCCGGAACCTGGATGCAATAAACTCCACCTGCTGTTCTTCATCTGGGAATACATAGCCCCATCTTTGTACAAATTTTCCAACTTGTAATATGAAAAAGGACACAGTCTCTGGATCTCCATCAAAAGTGATCTCAAGCATGTCTTTGGGGCGGATTACCGGGGGGCCGGCGCCATGATCGGTACCGGCTGCATGAGGGGTGCTGGAGCCGGAGGCTGAGGTGGAGGCACAACTGGCGGCTGGACAGGTCCTGGTGGCCCTGGCCCTGCTCCCGGTACTGGGGCTACTACTGGAGGTGGGGCTGGTGCTGGCTGGCCCGGCCCTGGCCCTGGTGGCGCGGGTTGGCCTGGCCCTGGCCCTGGGGCCGCTGGTTGGCCCGGCCCTGGACCCGGCGGTACTGGTTGGCCTGGCCCCGGGCCCGGAGGAGGAGGAGGTGGCCGTCCCGGCACCAACGGTGGCGCCGGGGCTGGAGCCGGTGCTGGGGCAGGTCTGGGTTGTGTCAGCGGATGGGCTCTAATAGCTTGGTCCATCATCTGGGGTAGGGACTGCATTAGTTTACTCATATCCCTTACCAGCCGTCGGGTATCCTCCTGGATAGAATCCATGCGGGCATCAGTGTCCTGGCTGGACCCCGTTCTGGGAGATCCCCGGGACACCCGCCCTTGGGGAAGACCAAAACTACCTCTGGGATCCAGGAGGCTGTCACGGCTCTGGCTTCCCGGCATAGTCCAAGTAGTCTGGGTAGTGTCCAGCAGGTTCTTAGTCCAATCGCGCGATCTGCGAAATGTCACCCCTTTATCCCAGGGTGTTGGGACTCCTGGCACATAGGTTCGTGGAACCGCACCACCCTGACTTGGTATCAGCCCGGCCGGGCTGTAGATCGGGAGCGCGTACGTGGCTCCAATTGTGCCAATCGATGGTGGGGTAGCCAACACGGCTGCTGAATAGGCAGTTGGCGTCGTCACCACTGTAGTTGTAGTCACAGGAACCACGGTGGTAGTCGGAATGGTAACCACTGGAGCAGCCACAGAGGTAACGGGAGCCGTGGCTCCCAATGCAGTAGTCACTGGAACGACACCTGTGGCTCCCGCCGTAGTGATCGGTGGAACTGCCCCGGCGGCTCCCGAGGTGGTAATCAACGGGACTGCGCCCGGGGCTCCCTTTTCCCGCCCCGCTCATCGTGGTGGATGGCGGTCGTCGACGGTGAGGGAAAGATGTTGATTCCTGACAATTTCTGTCAGGTGTAAAATCAAGTAGATCCAGTCATTCTTGCACAAAGAAAGGTTTATTAGGATTAACTTGCTAAAACCCACAGTAGGAGGTCATTGTCAGGAATGGGGAGCAAAGCAGAGCTGGCTAACTTATAGTGTGATGCAATGAAGCGCCTAGCGAATAAAACTTGAGCACTCGCGCGGGAACTCCCGGCGGGAGAAATACTTCATGAGCGGGAGACTACTCCCCCCTCCCCTTGCCTTCCCAGGACTGGAAAATTCTCAGCGAAACAAGAATAGTCCAAAGCCTACATTCAAGGCCACCGTGATAAGGAAAAGCGGCAGGGAAGAAGCTCCCACGTTTCAGGCTGCATAGCTACGCAAGCGCAAAGCGGGGTAGAAACATAACACAATGGATGCAGTGAGAAACATCAAAGACATCACTTTCTGACACTATGACTCTATGATTCTATTTAGACAAAACAACATGCAAAGATTCTAATCAATGGAGTATTATCAGAGGGATTTCAAATAGAGAAAGGAACACACCAAAGTTGTCCTCTATCACCACTTCCATTCATTCTTGTGTTGAAAGTGTTTGCAGTCAGGATCAGACAAGACCCAACATAGAAGACTTGAAAGTTGATGGAGAAGAATTTAAAATAAAAAGCTATGCTGATTATGTGGTTTTAACAATTCAGAATCCCCACTTGTCATTACATCATATAAGATGATGTAAGAGAGCTAGCTTGTTGTAGCGGTTCAGTGTGCGGACTCTAATCTGGGAGAACATAAACATAAGAACATAAGAGAAGCCAATGTTGAATCAGGCCAATGGCCCATCTAGTCCAACACTCTGTCACACAGCGGCCAAAGATACCAGGTGTCATCAGGAGGTCCAGCAGTGGGGCCAGGACACTAGAAGCCCTCCCATTGCTCCCCCCCCAGCACGAAAAATAGAGTGCATCACCTGTTCCAGACTGAGATTTCCTATCTATACCTTGTGGCTAATAGCCACTGATGGACTTCTGCTCCATATGTTTATCTAATTCCCTCTTGAAACTGTCCATGCTTGTAGCTGTCACCACCTCCTGTGGCAGTGAATTCCATATGTTAATCACTCTTTGGGTGAAGAAGTTTGATTCCCCACTCCTCCACTTGCACCTCCTGATGTGACCTTGGGTCAGTCACAAGCTCTGGCACAGCTGTTCTCTCAAGGACAGTTTTTGTCAGAAGTTCTCTCAGCCCCACCTACCTCACAGAGTGTCTGTTGTGGGGAGGGGAAGGGAAAGGAGTTTGTAAGCTGCTCTGAGATGCCTTTGGGCAGTGAAGGGCAGGGTATAAATCCAATCTCTTCTTCTCTGCTATGTTGTTGTTCAGTCGCACAGTTGAGTCCAACTCTTCGCGACCCCATGGACCAGATTATGCCAGGCCCTCCTGTCTTCCACTGTCCACTGAAGTTTGCTCAATTTCATGTTCGTTGCATTGATGACACTGTCTAACCGTCTCATCCTTTGCCGTCCCCTTCTTCTTTGACCTTCAATCTTTCCCAGCATCAGGGTCTTCTCCAGTGAATGCTCCCTTCTCATTTGGTGGCCAAAGTATTTGAGCTTCAGCTTCAGGATCTGGCCTTCCAGGGAACAATCAGGGTTGATTTCTTTTAGGATTGAATGATTTGATCTCCTTGCAGTCCAAGGGACTCTCAAGAGTCTTCTCCAGCACCATAGTTCAAAAGAATCTATTCTTCGGTGCTTGGCCTTCCTTATAGTCCAACTCTCGCAGCCATACATTACTATGGGGAATACCATTGCTTTGACCATGCGGACTTTTGTTGGCAGGGTGATGTCTCTGCTTTTTATCATGCTGTTTAGGTTTGCCATCGCTTTCCTCCCAAGGAGCAGCCGTCTTTTAATTTCATGGCTGCAGTCACCATCTGCAGTGATCTGGGATCCTAGGAACGTGAAGTCTGTCACTACTTCTACGACTTCCCTTTCTATTTGCCAAGGAGTGATGGGGCCAGATGCCATGATCTTAGTTTTTTTGATGTTGAGCTTCAAGCCCACTTTTGCGCTCTCCTCTTTCACCCTGAGCAAGAGGCTCTTTAGGTCCTCTTCACTTTCTGCCATCAGAGTGGTATCATCTGCTTATCTGAGGTTATTGATCTTTTCCCCAGCAATCTTAACTCCAGCTTGTGATTCATCCAGGCCGGCATTTCGCATGATGTACTCTGCATATAAATTAAATAAGCAAGGTGACAATATACAACCTTGTCATACTCCTTTTCCTATGCTAAACCAATCAGTTGTTCCATATCCGGTTCTAACTGTTGCTTCTTGACCCTTGTACAGGTTTCTCAGGAGACATGTGAGGTGGTCCGGTACTCCCATCTCTTTAAGAACCTGCCATAGTTTATTGTGATCCACACAATCAAAGGCTTTAGCATAGTCAATGAAGCAGAAGTAGATGTTTTTCTGGTACTCTCTTGCTTTCTCCATAATCCAGCAAATGTTGGCAATTTGATCTCTCGTTCCTCTACCTCTTTGAAACCCAGCTTGTACTTCTGGCAGTTCTCTATCCACGTACTGTTGCAGGCTAGCTTGTAGGATCTTGAGCATGACCTTGCTAGCATGTGAAATGAGTGCAATTGTGCGATAGTTTGAACATTCCTTGACATTGCCCTTCTTTGGAATTGGAATGTAAACTGACCTTTTCCAATCCTGTGGCCACTGTTGTGTTTTCCAGATTTGTTGGCAAATTGAGTGCGGCACTTTAACAGCATCTTCTTTTAAGACTTTGAATAACTCAGCTGGGATACCATCACCTCCACTAGCTTTGTTGTTAGTAATGCTTTCTAAGGCCCATTTAACTTCGCTTTCCATGATGTCTGGCTCGAGGTCAGTGATTATACCATCGTGGTTGTCAAGGACATTGAGGTCCTTCTTGTATAGTTCTTCTGTGTATTCTTGCCATCTTTTCCTAATCTCTTCTGCTTCTGTTAGGTCCCTACTGTTTTTGTCCTTTATCATGGCCAGCTTTGCATGGAACGTTCCCTTGATTTCTCCAATTTTCTTGAAGAGATCTCTAGTCCTTCCCAATCTATTGTTTTCCTCTATTACTTTGCATTGTTCTATATAATCTTCTATATCTCTTCTATATAATAAAACAAATTTGAGAAGTTTAGGTCCTTCTTGGGATACAAAATTAACAGAAAAAAAGCTGAAAATAATTTCAAAATATCTGATGAAGCAGTAATAGGAAAATGACTAAAATTTTACAGGATGCGAAAAAACATCAAATCCAGTTAAATATTTTGGAATAAATCTGACTGGCCAAACCTCAAATAATATTAATCTGATGGTAATTTTACAAACTTAATTGCTTAATTTTAATTCTAATACAAACAATAACTTCTCTGTAGGTAGCCCTGTTAACTCCTTAATAACATTAAAATTAACTTGAGAGATCTTAGGAGAAAATGAGATCATATAACCTCAATCAATAAAATAAAGAAACAGCATAAAATTGTATTACATGTACTGCTGTTATAAGAAAGATATTGTGCTTTAGGTATATCCTCACTTTTCACACTTATGCAACTTCATAAATAAATTAAAATTCAGAATATTAATTTATGTATAACATCATCTCTTGAAATTCTTAATTGGTTTTCTATTTACATAGCTTGGTAACTGCCATTGTTGCATTTATCTTTCCAGTTGTCTCGGTTTGGGCATTCTTCTCTTTCTCAAAATTATCCATCCATTTTATCATGCACATTTTGACTTGTTCTGTCTCAGTGTCATATTGGAGTAAACTTAACCTCTATCTTTCTCTCTTTCAGAATGGTTTACACAAAACCACAGCTCTTTAATCCTCCGTAAGTAATATTTTCAGCACTTTCAGCAACGACTGTTCTGAGCACCTGCTGAATTGAGCCCCATGCCTTCTGGGAAGGAATTAACAATTCTGTAGGCTAGGAAAAGTGTAATCTGTTTGTGTATCTTTGTAATGTGTTTCTGAAAATGTCTTCTTCCCCCACAGGAAAAGCAATGTTCTTACAATGACTCCCTGGTTTGCTCCAATCATTTGGGAAGGGACTTACAACCTGGATATCTTAAATGAGCAGTTCAGACAAAGCAACATGATTGTTGGACTGACAGTATTTGCTATCAAAAAGTGAGCATGACTTAACTAGAACATGACTAAACTAGAGAGGAAAGCAGGCAGTGGGTGGAGACAGAGGACAACCTTGGCATGTTCCTTTTTCTATTTGAAAATCCTCTGTTAATCCTCTGGGAGCTGAAGTGGGTCTTCTCTCCCTTCAGGGTTATGATTGTAAAATCTTTTTCAACTATTGTCACAGACTGAAAAGAACTCCAGCAGATAATCTTGCCAGCCTCTGTTTTTTTGAAAGCTTGAAAGACCCTAACTGGCAATCCTGTCCTTATATATATTTGAATTTTGGTTTCACTACATTCTATGCTTGCCATAATTGATTTGGCTCAAGAACTGGCAGTCAGAAGACACTGACCAGAGCTGACTGGCTGCTTCGCAAAGTCCCGCCCACGTCAGCCCCGGTCAGTGTTTTCTGCTCAGTCTGCTCCAGTCCTTCGACGGGAGAGGACTGTCTGGAGTGGGAGCACAGGGACAGGCCCACAAGGCTGAGGCAAGTGAAAGAAGCCCTTTTCCGCCCCCCCACACCATCCCCTGGGCCTTCTACGAGGGGACTAGGCCCAGAGAACCCTTTTCCACTCCCCACACGCCATCCCCTGTGCCTTCTATGGGACACTAGGCCCAGAGAAGCCCTTTTCCACCCCCCACACGCCATCCCCTGGGCCTTCTATGGGGGCAGTAGGCCCAGAGAAGGCCTTTTCCGACCCTCCACACCATCCCCTGGGCCTTCTATGAGGGGACTAGGCCCAGAGAAGGCCTTTTCCGCCCCCACACGCCATCCCCTGGGCCTTCTATGGGGGCAGTAGGCCCAGAGAAAGCCTTTTCTGCCCCCCACACACCAACCCCTGGGCCTTCTATGGGACACTAGGCCCAGAGAAGGCCTTTTCTGCCCCCCACATGCCAACCCCTGGGCCTTCTATGGGGCACTAGGCCCAGAGTAGCCCTTTTCCACCCCCCACACGACATCCCCTGGGCCTTCTATGAGGGGACTAGGCCCAGAGAAGCCCTTTTCCGTCCCCCACACGCCATCCCCTGGGCCTTCTATGGGGCAGTAGGCCCAGAGAAGGCCTTTTCCACCCCCCACACGCCATCCCCTGGGCCTTCTATGAGGGGACTAGGCCCAGAGAAGGTTTTTCCCGCCCCCACACCATCCCCTGGGCCTTCTATGAGGGGACTAGGCCCAGAGAAGCCCTTTCCCATCCCCCACACGCCATCCCCTGGGCCCTCTATGAGGCACTAGGCCCAGAGAAGCCCTTTTCCACCCCCCACGCCATCCCCTGTGACTTCTATGAAGGGACTAGGCCCAGAGAAGGCCTTTTCCGCCCCCACACCATCCCCTGGGCCTTCTATGAGGGGACTAGGCCCAGAGAAGCCCTTTTCCATCCCCCACACGCCATCCCCTGAGCCTTCTATGAGGGGACTAGGCCCAGAGTAGCCCTTTTCCACCCCCCAAATGCCATCCCCTGGGCCTTCTATGAGGGGACTAGGCCCAGAGAAGGCCTTTTCTGCCCCCCACACGCCAACCCCTGGGCCTTCTATGGGGCAGTAGGCCCAGAGAAGGCCTTTTCCACCCCCCACACGCCATCCCCTGGGCCTTCTATGAGGGGACTAGGCCCAGAGAAGGCCTTTTCTGCCCCCCACATGCCAACCCCTGGGCCTTCTATGGGGCACTAGGCCCAGAGTAGCCCTTTTCCACCCCCCACACGACATCCCCTGGGCCTTCTATGAGGGGACTAGGCCCAGAGAAGCCCTTTTCCGTCCCCCACACGCCATCCCCTGGGTCTTCTATGGGGCAGTAGGCCCAGAGAAGGCCTTTTCTACCCCCCACACGCCATCCCCTGGGCCTTCTATGAGGGGACTAGGCCCAGAGAAGGTTTTTCCCGCCCCCACACCATCCCCTGGGCCTTCTATGAGGGGACTAGGCCCAGAGAAGCCCTTTTCCATCCTCCACACGCCATCCCCTGGGCCCTCTATGGGGCACTAGGCCCAGAGAAGCCCTTTTCCACCCCCCACATGCCATCCCCTGGGCCTTCTATGAGGGGACTAGGCCCAGAGAAGGCCTTTTCTGCCCCCACACGCCATTCCCTGGGCCCTCTATGGGGCACTAGGCCCAGAGAAGCCCTTTTCCGACCCCCCACGCCATCCCCTGGGCCTTCTATGAGGGGACTAGGCCCAGAGAAGGCCTTTTCTGCCCCCCACACCATCCCCTGGGCCTTCTATGAGGGGAATAGGCCCAGAGAAGCCCTTTTCCGTCCCCCCCACGCCATCCCCTGGGCCCTCTATGGGGCACTAGGTCCAGAGAAGCCCTTTTCCACTCCCTACACGCCATCCCCTGGGCCTTCTATGAGGGGACTAGGCCCAGAGAAGGCCTTTTCCGCCCCCACACCATCCCCTGGGCCTTCTATGAGGGGACTAGGCCCAGAGAAGCCCTTTTCCGCCCAACACGCCATCCCCTGGGCCTTGTATGGGGCACTGGGCCCAGAGAAGTCCTTTTCTGCCCCCACACGCCATCCCCTGGGTCTTCTATGGGGGGACTAGGCCCAGAGTAGCCCTTTTCCGCCCCCCAGATGCCATTCCCTGGGCCTTCTATGGGGGCAGTAGGCCCAGAGAAGGCCTTTTCCATCCCCCACACGTCATCCCCTGGGCCTTCTATGGGGGGCACTAGGCCCAGAGAAGGCCTTTTCCACCCCCCACACACCATCCCCTGGGCCTTCTATGGGGGCAGTAGGCCCAGAGAAGCCATTTTCTGTCCCCCACACACCATCCCCTGGGCCTTCTATGGGGGCAGTGGGCCCAGAGAAGCCATTTTCTGTCCCCCACACATCATCCTCTGGGCATTCTATGGGGGCAGTAGGCCCTGAGAAGCCCTTTTCCCCCACACACTGCCTACTGCCCCCATAGAAGGCCCATGGGATGGTGTGTGGGGGACAGAAAAGACCTTCCCTGGGCCCAGAGAAGCCCTTTTCTGCCCCTCTTCTCTTCCTTTCCCTCTTTTCCTTTCTTCCTGTCTCCTTTCTTTCACTCTTCCTCCCCTTCCTTCCTTCCTTCCTTCCTTCCTTCCTTCCTTCCTTCCTTCCTTCCTTCCTTCCTTCCTTCCTCTAACCGTCTCTCCCTTCCACCTCCCTCCCTTCCTTTCTAGGGCCCGTTGTCTTCCACCACAATGGGCTTTGCTTCCTAGTCTAAGTATAATACGGTCCTTCAGATGTATAATTTGCTGGATGTTGTCTGTGGAAACTTTCAGGCCAATTTTGATGGCAAAGTGCAAATATGCACACATGATGCCAGCCTAGACAGAGAAGTTATACTAAGAAATAAATCATCTCTTTGGTATAAATTAATTAAAGTGGATCACCACAGGGCACATTATTTGACTAAAATTCCTTTCCTCAACTTGTGTTTAGCTTCTACATCCCTCTGCTTCCAAACCATGCAAATCGCAGTGCTTGAAGGTTAATATACCAAAATACCAGCAACTGAGCACCTTTGCATATGTGGTGACCCAGGCACTGAAGATCTGTGTCATTACCTGCTGTATTGCCCACTCTATTCATCCCCAAGAAATAAGTTTCTTGGCACAATCTTAGATAAATTGGGCCCCTGCTCCACAGCTGGGAAAGTTATAACTTTACTTGCAGAAGTGGAGCCAGAGTATTTGGACAAGGTTGCACTTTTTGCCCCAGTGGCAAAGAGAGTTCGAGTCAAGTTGACTAAGTCTTTGCCAGCTAAATAGCCACGGCTATGTCAAGGTATAAGGTCCTTGCTCCAAACCCTATATTCATTCTGTATGTTTTAGTTTTTATCTTATATAACTTTAAGAATATAGCAAGTTTTATGCTTGACACATCTTATATTTTTAATCCTGGTGTTTTAATGCAGATTTTAGTTTGTATTTTATAGCTTCTATTGTATTGGAATTGAAATATTCCATTGATAAGAACCTTCACATGTTGTTTTGTATAAGTGAGCATGACTTAACTGGAGAGGAAAGCAGGCAGTGGTACTGAGGTCTGGCTCTCTCAAGTCTGACCTTTCATGCCTATGAGAATTTATTCTTTCTGCTGGTGGTCTTCCCCCCTTCTCTGTCTCATTATGGAGGCATAGTGGGGAAAGGGTGTGCTGAATGAATGACTCAAGCACAGCTGCTGCAGGGACATGGCTGCCCTGCTTGAAAGTCTGATCAGAAGGTTACCAGACCAAAGCTGTGAGTCATGCAGAGACACAATAGGCAGCCTACTCTGTCAGTGAGGCATTATCCTGACTTTCTTCTGTGAAACACAAAGTGGTATACACATTGTTCCCAGGAGGTTTCCATCCCAGGTATGGGTCCAGGATATCTCAGTGCCTCCATGTTGCCTCCTCAGGACCAAACTAAATGCAACATTGGGCCAACCTGTGAACACCACCATTTTAGCAGTGAAAATAGCTAGGTTATCTCACTGCCTTCATTTTGGACAAGAAGCCTGCATTGGGTGCCCCCTTGATATATGTTGATGTAGATCTAAGGTGTGTGAGAAATCCCCGACACAAATGGCACTTTCCTGTCCCCTGGTGCCTTCAGTCTCTAGTGCTGCTGGGAAGAGGTAGAGGTGCAAACTCCATCTGTCCAGCTAAAGAGAAGTCCCACCACAATGAGATCCCTGGTGTTGGTGCTGACTGCTCAGTAGCACACTTCTCAGGGAGGGGCTCTGGGTGGTGGAGATGGTAAGATGCAAGGATTGGGAGAGGATATTCTACATCATTATCCTCTCACTGCCTTCATCAGTTACAGCTGATCCCTTATTATTTTCCTCAATCTGACTTGGGTCTTAATTTTCTGTTATTGTCTGGTGCCTTGGAATGTCATAGGAATATTCTAAATAAGATGGCTACATTCAAGCATTCTTTCAGTTTTGTAGAAAGGAAAAAACACACATAGGACCCCTTCCCCACTATCTATATAAACATTTGACAACTTATGAGGTTCACTGTGATGGTGTTTCTTCTCTGAACAAATATGTGCAAGTGACTCCCAATTATTTCTGGACAGTTCCCTTTTGTGTTCATATTCCGTAACTAATGATAAACTTATTTCTGTTTTTCTAGGTATGTCATCTTCCTCCAGAAGTTTCTAGAAACCGCAGAGACTTATTTCATGGTTGGCCATAGAGTGAAGTATTATATCTTCACTGATAGGCCTGAAGCTGTTCCTAACATAACTGTCAAAGCTGGAAGGGAGATAGTCCCTCTCAGAGTTGAAAACTATCCCAGGTGGCAAGAAATCTCCATGCGTCGGATGGAGATGATCAGTCACTACTCTCAACAGCGCTTTATCCATGAAGTTGACTTTCTGGTGTGCGTCGATGTAGACATGCGGTTTAGTGACCATGTTGGAGTAGAGATTTTGAGTGAGGTATTTGGCACAATTCACCCGGGTTTCTATGCCTCTGAGCGCGCAGCATTCACCTACGAACGACGTCCCATCTCTGAAGCTTACGTTCCCCGAGACGAGGGCGATTTTTACTATGCGGGAGGCTTCTTTGGAGGAACTGTGGCTGAAGTTTACAAGCTCACCAAAAAATGCCACAAAGCCATCATGGCTGATAAAAACAAAGGCATGGAGGCTATCTGGCAGGAAGAAAGCCACCTAAACAAGTATTTTGTGTATCATAAACCAACAAAAATACTTTCCCCAGAATATGTTTGGGACAATAATTTGGGTAGCCCACAGTTCCTCAAGAAAAAGAGATTTCTGGCTGTCCCTAAGAACCATGCTGCAATCAGAAACAAATAAAACTCACACCTGAAATGATAGCCAGATCTTTTCTGCAGAATGAATATTTGAAATAAAATATCATTATTTATAACAAAAGGGGCTTGTAGTTAAGTGGTGTTTATCAACCCATTTCTTTGTTCAAGGATGGACAGAGTTCCTTAAAGGGGTAAAATTGGAATGACTTTCTAATATGCAAATGAAACAGTTCAGCGTGTATTTATTATTGGCATCCCACTATTCATACATCTCCCCAAACTGGTCACATCAATCCACCCTCGTCTCAAGCATACATAAACCACCATTGGTTGGAGCCCGCTTCATGAAGTATATAATGTGGATCATCAGTTGGCGCATATATATATATATATATATAGATAGATATATATAGATATAGATATAGATATAGATATATTGCTGTAATCATTAGCAGTGGGAATCCACCTCATGCATCCTATAAAGTTTTTTCTGAGGGACTTCCAGCATCGATCACTAGTATGAGAGATGTCTGTAGTGTGATCTTCTGCCTCCCTGCCCCTCTTTAAATGGAGTCTATCTGATCTATTTGTGTATGAGGAGTTCAGGAGAAGCCAAAGCTAAAAAGTCAGGAAATGGATGACAATCTCAAGCATTGAAGGAATATTTTAAAACAGGAAAGTTGACAGCTAAGAGCTCCGAACCCGGTCAGCTGGTATCTAAAATGGTGGCTGCTGAAGCCTCAGATCCATCAGATTGTACCCCTGTCAAAAAAAATCATTTGAAGCTGGTATTTTCAACAAACTATGTATTTTACTTAAACCACTGACTTGCTTAAATGAAATTTCTTCATCATTAAAATAAGTCAGCCAAACAGTTGATACAGCGATTGAAATGGGAAGCACAATACAGGGAGAATTCCATTACCTCAAAGAATGGGAGCTTTGGCTGTCATAAAAGTAACGATCTTAGGGAATAAATCATAAGAACCCAATTTAAAATTTAGGGACTGCAGAAAGGTAATAATAGTTGAGGAAATCAGGAATGGCCAACCACCTGTGAGGTGCAGCAATGCTGTTGGCCCAGCCTCCCCGATGGCTTCAAACATGTCCCCCCCTATTATTTCCCCTTTAATTAGCCAATTTAGGAGGAAATGTTCGAGGTGTTTCAAATACAGTTTACATATGGTGGAAAGTAGACTGATAAGGTGGTAGTTTCCAGGGAAAGCCGAATTGCCTTTTTTGTATATTGGGCATATTAATTATCTGGCCAATTATTGGCTGGTGTCCAATTTGCCCTATTTGGGCAAACTTATTGAGAGGGCGGTAGCGTCACAGTTACAGGGTTTTCTGGATGATGCTTCTGTCCTCGATCCCTTCCAGTCCGGCTTTCGCCCGGGTCACGGGATGGAGACGATGCTGGTCGCCTTGACTGATGACCTCCGTAGGCATCTGGATGGGGGTGGTGTGGTGGCTCTGCTGTTGTTAGATCTGTTAGCTGCATTCGACACAGTCGACCACCAGTTGCTGACCCACCACTTCGCTGACGTGGGGATTCAGGGGCTTGCCCTTCAATGGTTTGTCTCTTTTCTCCAAGGTCAGGGACAGAAGGTGGTGATGGGGATCAGTGGTCTCAGAGACACCCCACTGAGTGTGGAGTGCCTCAGGGGGCCGTGCTGTCCCCGATGTTGTTTAACATCTACATGTGCCCCCTCACCCAGATTGCCTGGAGTTGTGGGCTTGGGTGTCATCAGCTCTATCTGATGTTGGGCAGCCGGTCGAACTCTTCCCCGGATGATCTGCATCGGGCGTTACAGGCTGCGGCTGGATGGCTCAGACTGAGTCGGTTGAAACTAAACCCAACAAAGACGGAGGTCCTGGGCCTGAGTCAGATCATTTCAGGGTTGGGGCTCCCTCTCCCAACCCTCGACGGGGTGCCGCTGGTGCCAGCATCGGAGGTTAGGAGTTTGAGTGTGCTCCTGGACTCCTCTCTAACGATGGAGGCCCAGGTAGCAGCCACTGCCAAGTCGGCCTTTTACCATCTCCGGCTCGCTCGGCAGTTGGTCCCCTTCCTTGACCGCGATGACCTGGCCACTGTGATCCATGAGACGGTCACCTCAAGGCTAGACTACTGTAATGCTCTCTACTTAGGGCTGCCTCTGTCGCAAATCCGGAAGCTGCAGCTGGTGTGAAATGCTGCAGCCAGGCTGCTGACGGGTCTCTCTAGGAGGGATCACATTCAGCCTGTGCTGAAAGCACTGCACTGGCTGCCAATAGCGTACCGGATTTGCTTCAAAGTGCTGTTTTTGACCTTTAAAGCCCTATATGGCCAGGGTCTGGCCTACCTGAGGGACCGCCTTTCCTCATATGTTCCCCCAAGGGCACTTCAACCGGGGAGCCAACACCTCCTGGAAATTCAAGGCCCCAGGAACGTGAAATTTGCTGCCACTAGAGCCAGGGCTTTTTCTGTGGTGGCTTCTACCTGGTGGAAGGAGCTCCTGGAGGAGATCCAGGCCCTGCAGGACCTTGCTCAGTTCTGCAGGGCCTGTAAGACGGAGCTCTTCTGCCAGGCTTATGATTAGGAGCTGCTGCCATCACTACTCCATCATTGTTAGCCATGTGCCATCGCACCACTGCCATCTTCGGTGCGGGGCGGCCCTGGAAGGAGTGGGGATGACAATCTACTGTTCAGCTGCCGGGGATTATGATCTGCCCCATCTTGTTTTAATATGCTTGTTTTAACAATCTTGAATGTTGGTCTATATGTTCTATTGGTTCTTATACTATTTTAATGTGTTTAAGTTGGCATGTGTGCCCCATTGTAAGCTGCCCTGAGCCTCTGGGGAGGGTGGGATACAAATCCAAATAATAAATAACTAAATAAATAACTGGGATTTGGGGATAGTCCCATTGTGAACAGTAACGGTAAACAGATTTGCCAGTGGGACAGCCCACCAGCCCATTTTTTTAAAAAAAGTTCAGCGGGAATTCCACCTGGACCAGGGGCCTTACCAATCTTCAGCTCAGGGCTTACAGGAGGCCAGTCTGGAACAGCTGAAAGAATAGATTCTTCTTCATGATCAAATGAGTTATTTGGGTTATTAAACATTTCAGAGTAATAATCGACCCATTTTTGAGGAGCAGGTGTAATCATAGCAGGAGCTGCATTATCTTTCAAGTAACCAGAGACTGTTGGCCAAAAGAGTTTATAGTCTTTAGCTTTTTTTTTTTTTTAAATACAATTTATTATTGGATATATCACATGTTCATAAAATTTAAACAAACCAATACATATCCATTTTTCTTTCTCCCTCTCCCCCCAAATAAGGCTTCCCGCACTGCTCCAACCCCCTTGATATTTCTCTTATACAATTACATTTACTACTAAACATATTTCTTTTACTAATGGTAACAATTCAAAGATCTAAGTCTCTTTCCACTTCTCCTCAATAGCTGTCAAAACAAATCAAACCACGTTTTACATCCCAATTCTTCAACAAGTATTCTTGAAAGTCTTTCCAGTCTCCGAAAAAGGTTTCGTCTTCTTCATTGTTTAATTTTCTTGTTAATTTGTTCATTTCTGCCATAAACAACGTCTTTTTAATCCATTCCCATGTTTCAGGTACTTTATCTTGTTTCCAACATTGAGCAAAAGTCAGTCTAGCTGCTGTAATCAAGTACCATAGTAGTGTTCTCTTGGCTACATTTATTTCTTCCATTTTAAGACCTAACAATAACATCTGTGGGTCTTTCTTAAAAGTACATTTCAAAATTTTTTGTATCTCATTGTGGATCTCAGTCCAATACTTTACTGCTTTATCACATGTCCACCACATATGGTAAAAAGACCCTTCATGTTTCTTACATTTCCAACATTTGTTAGACATACTTTCATTTATAATAGCAATTTTTTTAGGCGTCATATACCATCTGTACATCATTTTATAACAATTCTCTTTAACATTTACACAACTTGAAATTTTCATTGACTTTTTCCACAAATATTCCCAAGATGTCATTAATATCTCATTATTAATATTTACCGCCCATTTTATCATTTGCTCTTTTACAATTTCGTCCTCAGTATACCATTTCAATAAAACCTTGTACAGTTTAGAAATCATTTTTTTACCTTTCTCAAGCCATACAGTTTCAATTTCAGTGTTATTTTCTCTAAAACCATATTCTCTTTTATCAGTCTTAAATAAGTCATAAATCTGTCTATACTTCAACCAATCATATTCAAATTCCACATCAAATCTGTCTTTTAACACAAAGTTTTTCCCTTCTAATTTTAAAAGACTTTTATAAGGTAGCCAATCTAACCCTTGATTTCTTGAATATGGATTAATCACTTCTGCTGGTACTATCCAAAGTGGTCTTTCTTCTGAGAAGAATTTTCTATATCTCATCCAAGTCTCGAACAGTGATCGTCTTATGAAGTGGTGTTTGAAAAATTTATCTATTTTTACTTTTCCATACCATAAATATGCATGCCATCCAAACTTGTTATCATGCCCTTCTAGAGCCAATAACTTTTTATTTTCTAAATTAATCCACTGTTCCAACCATGTTAAACAGACGGCATCATAATACAGTCTTAAATTTGGTAGTTGTAGACCTCCTCTTTCCTTTGCATCACATAAAATTTTCATTTTAATCCTTGGCTTTCTTCCTGCCCATACAAATTTCGATAGTTCTTTCTGCCACGTATCCAGTATTTTCCTTTGTTTTAATATTGGAATAGCCTGAAATAAAAACATCAAACGCGGCAAAACATTCATTTTTACAGTTGCAATTCTTCCCAATAACGATAGATTCAAGGTATCCCATTTCTTCATGTCTTGTTGAATCCTGTGCCAAACCTTTTCATAGTTATTTTTGAACAAATCAATGTTTTTCATGGTCAATTCAATTCCTAAATATTTAGTCTTTGTAACTACTTCACATTGAATTTTCTCTTGAAGTTCTGTTTGTCTTTGTTTCGTCATATTTTTGCACATCACTTTGGTTTTACTTTTATTAACGTAGAATCCCGCAACTGATCCAAATTCTTCAATTTTTTCCATCAATTGTGGTATTTTGTCGATTGGATCTTGAATCATAAACATTACATCGTCTGCAAATGCCCTGTATTTATATGCAAAACCTTTCACTGTGAGTCCTTCAATGCTGTTATCTTTTCTTATCGCTGTCAATAATATTTCCAATATCCAAATAAACAACAACGGGGATAACGGGCAGCCTTGACGTGTTCCCTTTTGAACTTGGAAGAAATCTGTTCTTTCTTTATTTATATTCAAAGCTGCTCTCTGTTCTGAGTAAATTGCCACAATCATGTTTAGAAAAGACTGTCCTATATCCATTTTTTCAATAACTTGCAGCATAAACTCCCAATTTAAATTGTCAAAAGCTTTTTCCGCATCTAAAAAGAGGAATCCAACTTCTTTTTCTGGATGTTTGTCATAGTATTTGATTGCATCAATCACCACTCTTAAATTGTCTCTAATCTGTCTATTTGGTAAAAAACCAGCTTGTTCTTCCGCTATAGTATCTTTCAAATATTTTTTCAGTCTTTCCGAAATAATTTTCGCAAATAATTTGTAATCATTATTTAATAGCGATATTGGTCTATAATTCTTTACTTCAGTTAAATCCAAACCTTCTTTGGGTATCAATGAAATATTTGCTTCTTTCCATGAATCTGGGATCCGTTTAGTCTTTCTTATCTCATTCGACAGAAGTACTAAAGTAGGGGTTAGCTCCTCCTTAAATTTCTTATAAAACTTTGCTGTAAAGCCATCTGGACCTGGAGCTTTGCCCAACTTTGCGTCTTCTATTGCCATTGTCACCTCTTCCTTTGTTACTAAACCATTTAATAACTCTTTAATTTGTTTTCCCAGTTCTGGAACTTCAATAGTCTCCAAATATTTCTTAATTTTCTGTTGGTCAATTCCTTTCTTTTTGAACAGTTTGGCGTAGTATTTGAAGAAGACTCTTTTTATACCTTTCAAATTCATAACATCCTTTCCGTCTTCAGTAATTTTACTTATAAAATTCCTTTCTTTTCTATTTTTCAATTGCCACGCTAAAAATTTTCCTGGTTTATTTGCACCCTCAAATGCTTTTTGCTGTAATTTCTTCAGATTCCAATATAATTCTCTATTTAGTAGAACATTCAATTGATCCTGCAGAAAGTGGATCTCTTTAATAATCTTTTTCTTCCCTGGCCTTTTCTTTAATTCCTTTTCTTTTTGTCTAATTTTTTCATGAAGGTCGTTTTGTTGTTGCACCCTTTGTTTTTTATCTTTAGAATTCAAAGAGATAAGCAAACCTCTCATTACTGCTTTGTACGTGTCCCATATGACTTGTATATCAGTACCTTTATTTAAATTCAGTTCAAAAAAGCTTTTCGTTTCTTTTTTTAAAGTTTCATTGATTAATTTTTGATCCAATAAGTCCTCATTAATTCTCCAATATAATTGTTTAGGTTTTTCTTTAGATATCCAAAGTAAAGGGTTGTGATCTGAGTTGGTTTTCGGTAAAATTTCTATTTTGTAGGTTTTTTGCGCCATCTCCTCTGACATCCAAATCATATCGATTCTAGAAAAGGAGTTATGTCTGTTAGAATAAAATGTATAATCCTTTGTCTTAGGGTTCCACTTCCTCCAAACGTCTTCTAGTTTCTCTTCCTTCATTAACTGGAAAAAAAAATTTGGCAGCTTTCCAACCGCCTCTCCACTTGCTTTGGACTTTCTGTCCAATACATTGTTCACTGTGCCATTGAAGTCTCCGGCAAGGACTATTTGATGATAATTTAAACAGTCCAACTCTTTAGTCAAATCATTAAAAAAGTCTCTTTTGCCCCATTGGGTGCATATATATTTACAAGCAATGTCTTTTTTCTATTCATCATTAATTCCATGCCAACATATCTTCCTTCTTTGTCTGAGAAGATTTGTTTAGGTTCCAATTCTTTGGTAATGTATATCACTGTTACAGTCTTTAGCTTTGATTACATTCAGCAAATAGTCCCATTTTTGTTCACAGAATTGTTTTCCCTCCCTTAAAGATAAGATTATAGTAAATCTCTATGTTCAAAGTAAGACTTTAAATTGTGGATGTTATTATTTTGCCTATAAGTACTAAATAAGTCACTGAGAAGTTTTTTTCCCCATATTCCTGCACTCCAAATCAAACCATTGAGTATAAGTAAAATTAGGTATGCAAATCGTTTTATCTATAGAGTTACCTGAGCACAGGATGCATTGGCATCCTCCATAGAGCATGTTTTAGCAATAGTTGTTCTAAGTTCCAACATCCTATCAGATTGGAGTAGGCAGAGTAACTCCTTATCAATGTGGGTAGTCTATTTGATTCTTTTCACAAGACTCTGGGAGGCAGTGTTGGAGAATAAATTTATCAACATTTGAGTTATAAGGAAACTACATTGGAAAGTCAGCTGAGGAGGTGAGTGATCACTCTCAGAGTGAGCTCCAGTAAGAAAAGAGCTAATCATTGGGCATAAATCTAAAGAACTAAGATGGTAATCAATAACACTATTGCCTCTTATTGAGGAGTAGGTAAATTCATTTGCATTTGGGAAACTAGATGATCCATTTAAAATATTAAGATCATAGGCAATACAGAATTCCATGAGCTGTAAACCAACCTCGTTGTAGAATATATCCTTAGAAATAAGTGTATCGGCAAGGGGTAGGGGTAAGTGATCAATCCCCTCAAAGCCCAAAGGGGGAACAAGATTTTGATTGCTTGGTCCTGTTCATGCATTCTTATCACCCATTATAGGGAGTGGGATAGATGGAAACGCTTAAGTAAGGAAATAATAAAATTGGATAGTTTACTCCAGCAATTTAGAAGTGTTGGTCCATCCTCAGATGGAGGAAGGTTAACATTGTCTAAAATCAGTGTGAAGTTAGCTAGGCCAATTAACGGACCTTGAGCCAAGGGCAGACAAGAGCCAAGCAAAGTTATTTCAGAATATCTATTGGCTTTAATCATAATTGTTAGCCCAACTTTAAATCTGCCCCTAGTGGCATTTCTATGAGTAGCAAGGCTGAATGAGAGAAATCCAGGGAGACTAACTTCTGGCACTGACCAAGTTTCTTGATGTAGAATGCAATCAAAGTAAGTAAGAAAATCAATAAAATCAGGATCACTTGACTTATTCCTCCAATCAGCAATATTCCAAGATATAAAGTGTAAATCTCTGGTTGGGGGCTTTTCAGAAAGTCAGTCCAACTCTACAATTCAATCAAGCAGTTTTTGGGTTAGGGTTAGGGTTAGGAAAATAGATTTTTAGGAAAATAGATTTTTATTTTAAGTAAACCATTCTACATAACAACAGCAAATACAAAGCACAACTTACAAAACTAGTGAAAAACAATCAAAGAAGATAACAGTATTTCAAATAACAGTATTTCAAATTACAGAGTACAAAATTCAGAGTACAAAATGCAAAATGCAAAGTTTTCAAGTACAGAGTACAAAATTTCCAACATACAGAGTGCAAAGTACAGAGTGCAAAGTGCAGAATACAAGGTTTTCAAAATACAAAGTCTTCAAAATACAAAATACAAATTTTCCAAAATACAAAATACAAATTGCAACATTTCAAAAATGTTTCGAAATACAAAATGCAACCTTAATAAAAGTTTAAGCTACAGAGTATAAAACATCAAACTACACAGTACGAATTTCAAATTACAGAGTGCAAAACCCCACAAACAAATACAAATGACAGGGTATAACATGTTAATGTGATAAAACATCTATGCCCTCACCAAGAAAAACCCACCCAATAAAGCCCACCACAGATAAATCAATATCCCGGTGAATAAGAAAACCACAGCCACACCCGTTGTGGCGATAATAACCCTCATTTCTCCCTGAGAATCTCTCGTTATTTCTCTGGAATACAGGATGTTTCCACGACGACTCTAAAATAAAATAAAGCATAAGCAACTAAATAGAAAATCATGAGCCGTCGAGGTAAAAAGCAATAATACAATACACTTGATGAGATGGTGCCCTCGATAATTCACGGCACTGGGGGATTAACCTCAGCGTACCAAGCCCATCGGGCGGAGAAAGGGGCTGCTTTAGTATGTCTCTGCTCCCATACCCTCACTTTCGAGATGTAATCTAAGGCGTATCGAAGGCTATTCTGCAATGGGGTCATCACGCAGGAATGCAGTTCCGCCCTTCGATCCCTCAAGATGGTATGGATCGTGATCAGATTAATCAACCGCACGATGGACCAGGGGGGTTTCTGCTTCGGTACGCCCGACACTCACGATTTTACCGACACCCGGTTCTGTCGCGTCATTGGCCAGGGCTCTTTGGGTGCCCCATAGCCCGTCTGAGGTTCGTGCCCAGAAGCTAACATTTCCCAGTGCTGGCCTGAAAGGAAGGGCCAGCCTAAAGACCTTGCTACTCCCTTCCAAAGGCACGCTGCTGGCGGACATGTCTTTATGGTATGTTCCACTGTTTCCAGTGCTATGGGACTCATCCCCTTGGGACATCCTACCCGTCGGCAAGAGGCCTCCTGTCGCCCCACGGGGGTACATAAGAACATAAGAACATAAGAGAAGCCAATGTTGAATCAGGCCAATGGCCCATCTAGTCCAACACTCTGTCACACAGCGGCCAAAATATACCAGGTGCCATCCGGAGGTCCAGCAGTGGGGCCAGGGCACCAGAAGCCCTCCCACTGCTGCCCCCTCCAGCACCAAGAATAGAGTGCATCACCTGCCCCAGATTGAGAGTTCCCATCCATACCCTGTGGCTAATAGCCACTGGTGGACTTCTGCTCCATATGTTTATCTAATTTCCTCTTGAAACTGTCCATGCTTGCAGCTGCCACGACCTCCTGTGGCAGTGAATTCCATATGTTAATCACTCTTTGGGTGAAGAAGTATTTCCTTTTATCTGTTTTAACCCGACTGCTCAGCAATTTCATAGAGTGCCCACGAGTTCTTGTATTGTGAGAAAGGGAGAAAAGTACTTCTTTCTCAACCTGCTCAATCCCATTCATAATCTTATAAACCTCGATCATGTCACCCCTCAGCCGTCGTTTCTCCAAGCTAAAGAGCCCCAAGCATTTTAACCTTTCTTCATAGGGAAGGTGTTCCAACCCTTTTATCATTCTAGTTGCCCTTCTCTGCACTTTTTCCAATGCTATAATATCCTTTTTGAGATGTGGTGACCAGAACTGTACACAGTATTCCAAATGAGGTCGCACCAATGATTTATACAGGGGCATGATGATACTGGCTGATTTGTTATCAATTCCCTTCCTAATAATCCCCAGCATAGCGTTGGCCTTCTTTATTGCAGCTACACATTGTGTAGACATTTTCAGCGAGTTATCCACTACGACTCCAAGATCTCTCTCTTGGTCAGTCTCTGCCAGATCAGACCCCATCAATGTGTATTTATATTTAGGATTTTTGGCTCCAATGTGCATCACTTTGCACTTGGCCACATTGAACCCCATTTGCCACGTTGACGCCCACTCACCCATCCTCAACAGATCCCTTTGGAGTGCCTCACAATCCTCCCTGGTTTTCACCACCCTGAACAACTTCGTGTCATCTGCAAATTTAGCCACATCACTGCTTACTCCCAATTCCAAATCGTTAATAAACAAGTTAAAAAGCATCGGACCGAGTACTGATCCCTGTGGTACCCCACTGCTTACCACCCTCCACTGAGAAAGTTTCCCATTTATACTCACTCTCTGTTTCCTATTTATAAGCCAGTTTTTGATCCACAAGAGGACTTGTCCTTTTATCCCATGACTATTGAGCTTACTTAGGAGCCTTTGATGAGGAACTGTATCAAAAGGGGTCTTCTTCTTGGCTACGACATATAGTATCTGGCGGTAAAGGCGCCATCTCAGGTCCCTCAACATGGAAGGAATGGACTTATCCGTGAAATTGGACAACGGAAAGGTGTGATTCCGGAGGTATCCGGACAGCGAGAGTTTGGCGCTTCGACCCTGGTCGTATGGGTCCATCTTGAGCCGTTTGAACAACATCCAGTACAGGGCACCCACCGACCCTGGCCGGCTCCGGGAGGCCTTGCGGATATCTCGAGCGCACACCCCATGCCGCTGGATGATGACCGCAGCCTCCGCCACGAAATCTGGGAGGGTGGCCTTAATGCGCGCCGTCAGATGGGTGATTGGGAGACCCTCTACCCACCATCTCTCTCCCCATTTCATCTGGGACGAGCTCTCCCGGAAGAGGAGCCACGGTAAAGTCTCCTCCGGGGTCTCGTGCGCGTCCCACTCCAGACACAGCATTTCCTCGCAGTTCAGGGAGAGAAATTTTGCTAAGAACCATAGCTCCAAGTTCAAGAGACCCAAGCCTCCCTCCCTGTGCTTACGCTGGACCACCGTCCTGGCGAGGGGGAAAGTGGCCATCCTTAACACCCACTTGTATAACTGCGTGGTAACCGTCTTCATCACCTCCAGAGGAGGAGGGTAGACACCCGCCAGATAATTTGTGGCCGGGATGCAATACGTGTTGAAGTAGGTGATTTTCTGGGCGGTCGTCAGACGCCAATCCTTCCACTTCTTCAGTCGACTCTCCACTTTGTCCCGCCAGACCATCCAGTTCACCCTCCAGGCTTCCCCTTTCAGAGTGAAGAGGATCCCCAGTATCTTTATCGAGTCCATGGGCTTCAGATCGTCCTCTCGCTCCGACGGATCACGAACCGACGTCATAGGCTGCACTGTGATGTTTCCAGCCGCTCCGTCCAGGACAAAAATCCGGCTCTTCGCCTCGTTGGTTTTCGCCCCAGACGCCCTCTCGAAGTCGCGAATATGATCTTTAATCCTCTGGAGGTCTTCGTCGCCCCTGAGACAGAAGTAAGCGTCATCGGCGTGTGCCATTGAAATGATTCTGGATTCTGGAAATGCCCGTAGGAAGAGCCCACGGAGATGTCCATCTGCCCACACCGCCTTAAGGAGAGGCTCCAGAGAAAGGACGTATAGGAGAGGACTGAGGGGACAGCCCTGATGCACCCCTTTCGCCACCGGGAAGGCTCTGCCCATATTCCCTCGGAAGTAAGGAGAGATGTGCGCGCCATCATACAGAGCCCTCACCACCTCCACCACGAGTTCAGGGATGCCCTGCTTCAACATGACCTTCCAAAGATAGTCGTGGTCAACCATATCGAAGGCCTTGGATTGGTCTAGTTGCAACAGCCACTGCTCCTTTCGGCTCTCCCCGACCTCATGGAAGATCTGCCGAAACAGACAGGCCGTGTGGATCATCCTTCTACCGGGGACGGCGCTGGTCTGGCCCGGCAAGATAAGCTTATAGGCGAGCTTCTTAAGTTGATTGTTGATCACTCTGACGAATATGTGGTAATCGACGTTGTTCAGGGTGATCGGTCGCCAATTCGTCATCAACGTCAGATCCCCGCTTTTGTAAAAAAAGATCATAATCCCTTGCAGAAAACTCTTCCCCACCGTCCTCGTCCGCCATACGCAATTGAAAATTTCCGTTAGGAGCGGTAAAAAATATCCTTTCAGATCTCTATACATCCCATAAGTGAGGCCCATTTCCTGATGAGGAGCGCAGCAGAGACCTCCACCACAGAGATCGGGGCGGTGAGGTTTTCTAATTCCCCGGCGTCGTAGGACACATTCCCGATCCGGGTCCGTTCCAGATAATCTTCCATTGCCCCTTCTCTCTCTGGATCCAGACGGCGCGCGGAGTACAAGTCCTCGTAATAGGAAGCGGCGGTCTCCAGCATCCCTCGGAGCGATTGGGAAGGTTCCTCCTGCTCTCCGATCCGCAATCCCTCCATCCTCTGCTGGGCCACGGGAACCCGATCGCGCTCCCATTCTCCTTTTTTAATCACCGGCCCTGTCGAGCCGGCCATCTGGGAAGTTTTCCGTCATTCTCTCTGTTTACGTTGGTATTCCCTGATCACGTCCTGGGAATCTCGGAAGCGTCGTCGGTCGTGAGGGAGGCCCTTTGCCATCCTCCACCTGATCGTTAGATTGCATTGGATCACCGCATGGTATCTACTCAGCTCCCTAGACATCTCCGCTCGTTGGGCTCTCTTGCAGAATCGTCGGATTGTCTTCTTAGTCATATCCCATCACTCCAACTGATTTGTGTCTCCCCTAGACATCTTACAAAATTCCAATGCCAGGATCACTTCCATCTGGAGGTTATAGGTCACCACATCCCGGTCTCTCAACAACCAGCACGGCTTGACTCGTTGTTCGGGCTCGGAGGGACCTATCGCTAGTGTCACATCTACAAGCGTGTGGTCCGACCACGGGGTGATCACCAATGAGGAGAGAGCAAAACGGGGGCCCAGATCCTGTCCAGTTGGCTAACCATGATCGGGTGAAAATACGTAGCCAAGCAATCCTCTGGTAGTTGACATGGACACTGGAAGGCCATCCTATGATGCGTGGGCAGGTAATCCAGTTGATTGGTCGATTGAAGAGTCGAATCGAGGAGACGGTTCGTATCCGCCAAGAAACTCCACAGCAACTTCTCCTCCACCGTGAGGGGTTTGCCCTGCCAGTCCGTTGGTTTTCTCAAATCGATGCGGTTCGACATCTCCAAGCGGATATTAAAGTCCCCCAACACGATAAGTTCTCTCCGCGTCTGGGTGTACTCTTTCAGCATCTCCCACAGATTCAGGCGTCTCCATTTATTGACCGGCGCGTAGAGCGCGCAAAGTCTGTAAGCACGAGTCATCATACCGTCTTCTCCGTTCCCATCAAAATCAACGACGAGCAGGTGACCAGGGCTTGCTTCCATCACCCGCCGGATTGACCAGTGAGAGGCATGACTGGCCAGGACTGCGGGGCCCCCGACTCCTTCCACCAAAGACCACATCGAAGGTCCCCATGTCCACTCCCTCTGCGCACTACTCTGGTCTCGGTGAGACATGATTTTTGTCTCCTGCAGGACAATGAAATCAGCCCTCACCTTGCTCAAATGGAAAAAAACTTCCTCCCTCCGACTCGATTGGCGAAGACCCTTACAATTCCAAATAGCAAGTCTGAGGCTCATAATGAATTGAAGGTTAGAGTTGTTAAAAGGGAAAAGTTCCGAGAACCAAAGAAAAGAATTCCAGGCAGACTTGAGGATTGAATAAAAGCACTCAATTGACACTTTAATTAGTGAAAGGCAACTTACAAATCAGAACCAAACAGGAGCCGAAGAAAACCCAAAACCAAACCTTCGAATAACGAAATTCCGACCCCTTACTTACAAGAAAACTAAAGTCAAAAAATGAAAGGAAGGTCTCCTAATTGGCTTTGCTTAAGGCCTCTGACACTTCCCCCAACTTGCTTTTTAACAAGTCTAGATTTTCTGAGATTGGGTTGTCTGAGAATGAATTTTCTTTTAAGTGACCACTCTGTGAGGTCTGTTCAGTATTTACAACCGACAGATCTTGTGTCTCAACAATCATTATTATCTCAGATTGAGTTTCCCTTGCCTCTACCAAATGTTGAGAGAAATGCTCTTGACGACATGTTTCTATAGTCTGAAGAAATTCTGCCTGGAGTGCAGTTTCATGCTTAACATGGGTCTTAGGTCCTTGAACCTTAGCAGGTGATAATTGAACATTTGCTTGCCTTACAAAAATTTCTTCCTGACACAAGGACTCACTCTGGTCCCTAATCAAAGATCTTTTGGACAGGGGTGACTTTGCTAGGCCCATCTGCTCTAAATGCAAATCATAAGCTGTCTTCCCCTGGTCAACTGTCGGATCAGGGCTTTCCCCCATCAATTCCTCCACAGTAATCACTCCTGTTTGTGTACATATAAACCTCCTGGAAAAGGCATAACTTTGTCTTCTAACAGCCATGTCACTTTGCAGACGAGATTTTTCTCTCATATCACTTTTAAAGGACGTTTTCCCCTCCCTCTACTATTTCCCTCCATAGTTATTATTGGTATTACGTTTTTCCCTCCATAGTTATTATTGGTATTACTGGGGATCCCTGTAACTCTTGAGAAAATTCAGGAGGCTGAAGAATATCCTCAGGCACTTGAGTCATTATTTCTAATGGCTCTGAAAATTGTGTGGACGATAAAGTAGCCACAGTTAAATCAAGAGGAAAGTCCTAGGGGGAGCCATCCAGTTTAACAATAATTTTCTTTAAATCTTCCTGCTCTGAAAATCCACTTAACGTGGGAAATAACGTTTCTCTCAATCCCTGCATTTCTCGGGACTCAACACTTTTACAAGATTTTCCCTTCAAGAACTTTTCATCCATTAAAGTAAGCTGTACAGACTGTTTTTGGAAAGTGTCTGCAGCTTGCAATGGCAAAAAGGCCTTAGTTTCACTTTCCATTGAATGCATAGGGGAGCTTTCCGGTGATTTTTGGGGGTCCCCCCATCTGGGGGGCTCCATACCCCACTCAGTAGAGGGGGGGGACTTCAGAAAACGATGCCCTGCGAAAATTCGAGTCAAAACAGTCAAGAAATAAGGTTTTTACTTACAGAAAAGTTGAAAAATCACAGAGCTCTTCTGACCCATGTCTGCTCCAGGAGACAGGGTTCTGGTTCTGGTTCGGGTTCAAGTTCCAGGTTCCGGGTTCGGGTTCGGATTAGGGTTAGAGTTAGAAAAATAGGGTTAGGGTTAGGGTTAGGAAAATAGATTTTTTTTTTTAGGAAAATAGATTTTTATTTAAAGATAACCTTTCTACAACCAAACTTTGCAATAACCAAACTCCAATACAAACTGTGCCATAACCGAACTCAGATACAAACTTCAAATATCAAATATCAAATATCAGTACAAAGCACAAGGTAGAGAATACAAAATACAAAATGCATAATACAAAGTACTAATGTTCAGAATGCATACAACAAATTACAGTTTCCCCACAAAGAAAACCATACATATCCATCCATGTCCATAGACAAGGTACAATCTTCAAGTTCCTTCCTTCACTCCTTCTGAACTGTCCAGGAATCTTCCATGTTGCTCTGGCAAAGAGACTAGGGTGCTAATATCAATGTTAGCAGTTGTGAGTTTTTGGATCAAGTCATCTATAGTATTGTTAAGCTGAGTCACTTGAAGCTCTATGGCATCCATAGAGGTTTTCAATTGGTTTCTCTTAAGGCACAAACTCTCCACTTGAAGAGGGTCTATAGAAGAGGCAATGGCCAGATCTAAGTCACGAATACTATTAGTATAAAAGGTCAAGTCCTGCAGGGATTTACTTAGCAGGCCAGATGCTTCTTGCAGTTGAGATTTGTGCTCTGCTAATTCAGAGGCCACCCCTAAATTGGGATGCTGAGGGGGGTACATACCTGTATCACCCTGACCCTGATGATCAGAAGGAGTGGAGAGAGGAGAAGCCCTTTCCTGTTCTGCCTGTGATTGAGAAGCATCAAGGCTGTCAAGTGCAGTCTCAGTGACCATATGTTCAGACTCAATTTCTTGAGAACCAACTATTTGGGCTAAAGTAGGATGTCGAGCCACTGGTTGTGCCTTTACAGATGGTTCAGCAGAAAATTGGGAATCTATAGCTTGTGTCATTTTAATTTGGTAAAAGGGATGTGCAGAATCTCTATCATGTTGCTTAGAATTAGTTCTCTTGGATATTGGGGATTTGGCCAAATCCATCTCAATTTCCAGATGCTTTTCATAACACCTCAATCTCCTTTCAGCCTCTAAATCCTCAGTTTCAATCACTTCCCTTTCCATGACTGTACATTCTTCTTGACTACAGATAAAATTACTAATAGACTCAGCTACTTTGTGCACTGAATCTAAACATGTTGAAGTTGGTTGGGATGGATCAGGCCTTGAATAATTATGATCTCCCATAATTACAGCATTGGGATCTTCCTGTTGGTGCTTAAAAGCAAAAATTGGAATGACGGGGGAGGTTTGAAAAATTTGTGCAGTCATAGAAATTTGGGGATTTTCCTCTGGAGTTTGGAAAATCTCCTCTGGAACTTGGGGCATCTCCTTAGTAGGGTCACAATCTTCCCCAGGTGAACTTAATACTGTAACCATTGTTGAAGGGGCCCCATCCATAAGTAAAGGAAAATGGCTTACCTTCTCAGCCAAGGGTTCTGGGGATCTCATAGAAGGATCATCTTCCATCTCTAAAGGCGTCACTGACATCCCTTCCACTTGCAAAGTGGAGATCTCTGCCTTAGAAGTCTCCAAAAGCTTTCCTGTGACTGAGATATGCACTGTCTATCTTGCAATGAAGATTGAACTGCTGAGTCATCTCCATTCAAATCAATGGGCGAATTTTCGGTCCCAATTTTGGGGTCCCCCCCAGCCGGGGGGGGGCTCCATATTTACTCAGTCAATGGGGGGGACCTTCACTAACACCCCCTATCAAAATCCGAGTGAAACGAAGCCAAAAACAAAGGATTTTTACCTTGAAAAGGCCTCAAAACACAGAGCTCTCCTCAAACACGTCTGATCCTGGGTGTGGTTAGGGTTAGGGTTAGGGTTAGGAAAATAGATTTTTTATTTTAAATAAACCATTCTACATAACTACATCCAATTACTACAAATACAGTATCGCATGTCATACATAAAATGCAAAGGTAAATATAAAAATCAATACAGAGATAAAGAGAGAAAAACACAATTAGTTACAAATGAATACACTTACAAAGGTAGTACCAAGCATGGGTGCAAATTATAAGTGCAAAGTATAGATACAGGACCAACTACAAAGTATAAAATTGTAAAAACCAAATATAAAGTATAACCATGGAACATAAGTATAAGTATAAGCATAAGCATAAATATAAAGTATAAATATAAGTATAAGGTATAAGTATAAGTACAAAATGTAAACAGAGCATAAATACAAATTATAGATCATAAATACAAATTATAGATCATAAATACAAATTATAACATATAAATTATAAGTTATAAATATAAGTACAAATTATAAATATAAGTACAAATTATAAATACAAAGCGTAAACGCAAAGTGAGGATACAGAATAAAGTACGAAGTACAAAGCATAAAACCAAAATAGAATGTACAATATCTATCTTATCTTGCATTATAACTGACATAGTTTGTATACCTTATAATAACTCTGATAACTTCCAAAATCTATACGTTTATAACTTTATAACTTGCATAACTTTTATAACTTTTAAAACTTTTATAACCTTTTATAACCTTTATAACTATTATAATCATCATAGCTTTTGTAACTATCAGAACTCTTATCACTTTTATAACTCTTATAATTCTTCTGCCCTTAACTGTAAAGTTTATACTTTTAGCTCTGCCGGCTTTATCAGTTGAACAACGATAGACCTCAGAACCTTCAGGTTACAGTTCCACGTTCAAGCTAAGTGTAACATCCCAGCCTCGTCCGCCAAACACTTGGCTACGGCTTAACGTGGAACCCAAGGATCTCGTCTGAACAGTTCAGATGGTTACAAAGGGAAACCACCCGACAAAGCCCACCATAAATAAAAGGTTATCCCAGCGAACAAGAAGGCCACCGCAACCCCTGTTATGGTCATGAGGATCTTAATTTCGGTTCGAGACACTCTCGGCGCCTCCCCAACAGGCTCTTCCACTCGGTGCATCTAAAGGGAAGGGACAGGAGGAAAAAGTAAGAGAGCAGGAGGGGGTCTCAGAGTCCAGAACACCACTCGCACCCTAGGGAAGGGGGGGGAGGGGGATGGTTCGTTCGTGCCCCTTTGAGTTCTCCCCCTGTCTATGGGACCGGAGGGTTGGTCTCCCTGTACCATGCCCAGCGGGTGGAAAAGAGGGATGCTTTGATGTGTCTCCGTTCCCACGCCCTCACCTTCCCCAGGTAGTCCAAGGCATACCGGAGACTATTCTGCAGTAACATCGGGACCCGTGAATGTAACTCGGCTTTCCGATCCCGCCAGATGGTATGAATCGCCACGAGATTAATCAGACGTACTACAGGCCACGGCACTCTCTTCCGTCTCGAGGTCCCGGGGAGTCCTGACTTCGGGTCCCGCAACGACTTCGGCCAGGGTTCTCCGGGCGCCCCGTAACCCGACTGCGGTTCCCGTCCCGACGTCAAGACTTCCCATTGTTGGGTCGCAATAAAGGGCCACCCCAGTGTCCTCGCCAGTAATCTCCAGAAACGTTTTACCGTCGGGTACGTGGAGATGGCATGCTCGATCATCTCCGGGGTTTCGGCCCCCCCTTCCGGGCATCCAACCCGTCGACACATGAGTTCCACCTGACCCGCCGACACTTTGATTTTCGTCCCCACGCATAAGATCTGGTGGTAGAGGCACCATCTCAAGTCACGCAAAGCGAAAGGGATCAGTTTGTCCATAAATGTCTCTATCGGAAAGGATTGATCCCTCAGGTAAACCGAGAGTGACAGTTTAGCCCTCCGTCCTGCATCGTATGGATCAGTCTTCAGCCTCTTAAATAAAATCCAATACAGCGTCCCGGCTGAGTCAGATTTCATTCTAAAGGCGTCTTGGACATCCCGGGCACCCAATCGATGACGTTGTATGAGTACTGCAGCTTCCGCCACAAAGTCCGGAAGGTCGGCCTTGATGTTTGCCGTCAGTCGAGAATCAGAAGGCCTTCCCCCCACCATCTCCTTCCCCACCTCGTCCGTCCCCAACTCTCACGAAAAAGGTGCCAGGGGAACGTCTCCTCCTGCGGCTCATCTCCGTTTCGTTCCAAGCGCAAAATCCCGCCGCAATTTAGGGCCAAAAACTTCGAGAGGAACCACAGTTCTAAGTTCAAGAGGCCCAGTCCTCCCTCCCAATGCTTCCATTGGACCACCGTCCTAGCGAGAGGGAAGGTGGCCATGCCCAGAATCCATCGGTAGATACGCGCCGTCGTCCTCTTCATGACCTCCGACGGGGGGGGGATAAATGCCTGCCAGGCAGTTCGCCGCCGGGACGCAATAAGTATTAAAGTAGACGATCTTCTGGACCGTCGTTAAGCGCCAATCTTTCCATCTCCGCAAACGGTCCTCGACCTTACGCTCCCAGCAATCCCAGTTCTCTCTCCAGGCATTCCTTTTCAGCGAAAAGAGGATCCCGAGGATCTTTATCGACTCCTTCACTTCCGGCTCGCCTCCGTTTCCTTCCAACGTATCGCCCCTCGGTGTCATGGGGTGCGCTCGAATAGTCCTCTCGGCCCCGTCCAAAATGAAGATCTTAGATTTCTCCTCATTAGCTCGGGCCCCGGATGCCTCTTCATACTCTCGGAGATGCTCCTTGATCCGCCTTAGCTCGCCGTCACCTCTCAGGCAGAAGTAGGCATCGTCGGCGTGTGCCACCGAGGTAAGCCTGATACCCCTGGAGTTCCGTGGAGAGATGCCGTAGAGGCGACTATCTGTTCGGATCTTCCACAACAACGGTTCTAGTGACAAGACGTACAGGAGAGGGCTGAGCGGGCACCCTTGGCGTACCCCTCTCGCCACTGGGAAAGCTTTCCCGAGGGTCCCCCGTATATAGGGCGACAGCCGCGCTCCGTCATAGAGGGCTCTCACTACTCTGATCACCAATTCGGGGATCCCTCGTCTCCGGAGCACTGACCAGAGGTAGTCCCGGTCGACCCGATCAAACACTTTGGACTGATCGAGCTGTAATAACCAGTGCACCTCCTGGTTCTCCTCAATCTCATGAATCATCCGTCTCCCCGGAACGGCGCTGGTCTGGCCCGGCGAGATCAGCTTATGGGCGAGATTTTTAAGCCTATTGTTGATTACTCTAGCCAGAATCCGGTAATCAACATTGTTGAGGGTGATCGGCCACCAGTTCGTTAAAAGGGTTGGATCTCCTCCTTTGTGTAGGAAAATCATCACGCCTTTTAAAAAACTCTTCCCAACCGTCTTCGTCTGCCAAATCCTGTTGAAAATGTCCGTAAAGATCGGTACGAAGTATTCCTTCAAGTCCCTATAGATCCCGTACGTGAGACCGTCCGGCCCTGGTGTCGATTACCTTTTCCCTACAAGTAGGGCGACCGTAACTTCCTCCGTTGAAATTGGGGCTATCAGGTTCTCGAGTTCGCCCACATCAAAGTCAATCCTCCGCATCCCAGCCTGCTCCAGATAGATCTCGGTCGCTGCTCCTCGCAGTGGATCCGGTGCACGCGCCGCATATACCGTTTCATAATAGGCGGCCGCTGTGTCCAAGGCATCCCGAATTGAGTCGAAAGGTTCATCGTCGGATGTGAGCTGCAGTCTTTCCATCCTTTGGTGGTGGGTGGGATGTCGATCACGCTCCCACTCCCCTTTCCGTATCACCGGCCCTGTCGAGCACGCCTTCCGAGAGAGTTCCCGTCGCTCCCTCTGCCGTCGCTGATACTCCTGAATAGTCTCCCGTGCTTCACGTAAGCGCCGTGGGTCTCAGGTAAGTCCCGACGCCATCCTCCACTTGATCCCCAATTCACATTGGATCGCCAAGTGATATCGACTCACCTCCCGGGATACCTCCGCCCGTCGAGCCCTCTTGCAGAACTGCTGGATCGTTGTCTTCATCCTGTCCCACCATTCCAGAAGATCCGTGTCACCCCTCGACCGTGTACAGAAATCCAGGGCTAGGATTATCTCAATCTGGAGACTGTAAAGAGACACATCTCTATCTCTCAGTATCCATCTGGGTCTCCCTTTCAGTTCGGGCTCCAAAGGACCTGCGGTCAGGGTCACGTCTACAAGAGCGTGGTCCGACCACGGGGTGATCACCAGGACCGCGTTGATAGGGGAAAAAGTAGCCGGAATCCAGACTCTATCGAGTTGACTGACCGTCAGCGGGTGATAGTAAGTGGCCACGCAATCTTTCGGCAGGTGGTATCGCCGGAGAAAGGCTAATCGATGATGAGTCGGTAAATAATCGAAACGATTGATCACCTGCAACGTTGAATCGGTGAGAGCATTGCTGTCCGCCAAAAAACTTCGAAGTAGCTTCTCCTCCACCATGAGAGGCTTCTCTTGCCACCTTCCCGGTTTCCTCGGGTCCATGCGATCGGACATCTCCGAACGGATATTAAAGTCACCCAGAATGAAGAGTTCCCTCCGAGTCCAGGTATGGTCCTTCAGGACTTCCCACAACTCCAGCCGTTTCTTCTTGTTGACCGGCGCATAAAGTACACAGAGTCGACATTTCCGGTCCAGTCCATATCCTCCCATCTTTCCGTCCACATCCAGGACCAACAGATGTCCTGGACTCGCCTCCACCACACGTCGGATCGACCAAGCAGCAGCATGCCTGGCCAAAACCATGAGGCCGCCTACATCGTCTCCCGTCAAGGACCATACGGAAGGTCCCCACGTCCAGTCCTTCTGCGCTTTACTCCTATCCCGGGGAGACTGGATGTTCGTCTCCTGTAGCACAATGAAATCGGTCTTCACCTTACTTAAGTGAAAAAAAAGTCTTCCCGGCGTCCGGGCTGACGAATTCCTTTGCAGTTTCATGTAGCTAGTCGCAGTTCCATAATCGGTATAAAATTAAAATCTGCGCTTAAGGAGTCGGCGAAATGTCCTCTCAAATGAATCAAAATGGAACGGGTCCGATTCACTAAAAAAGATGGGGGAACCAAGGCTCAAAAGAATGAAGAAAGCACTCAAAAACCAAAAGGTCCAAAACAAAGGAAGAAACTTTAATAGGTAGAACCAGAAACTTTATACAGATCAAGAAGCTCAGATCATCGATTATGTCACCCTACATCAACGAAACATGGGTTGCCCCGGTTGTTACTTGTTTTCCGCCCCCTCCCGATCCCCGGGAGGTGCGGCCTTACTATGGGACGAGGTACCCTCCATCGGGTCCTCGGTATCCGTTATGTTAGGTATGTTATAAGGAGGTGGGTATCTGTGACGTTCTTGTAATAGAAAGGCCTCCTGATTGGGGGGTATGGAGAGGAGCGAGGAAAGTCCATCTTCAACCTGATCCCTAGCTGTGTCCCCGATTTCCATCTCGGCTGCCCCTTCCCAATCAGAGGTTCCCTTCCTACTTCTCTCACATTGCAAGATAAGGATCTTATTCTGAAAAAAACGCTGTCTCCTTCTAAGACGTTTACATTCCGCACGAACCTGTCCAGATAACATACTCGTTGGTTCCTCTCAACACTCCGTCATGTCATCTCCTAACATAGACCTCTTCAGCTTAATATCCTCGATTGTAGCCCTAGATAGATTCAGTAGCTCATCTACCTCCTTCGGGGTTAGATCCGCTATCAACTGTGATCTCGGTTCCTCTTTCCCTTTCTGGATCCCCCCGGCTTCTCTCTGGTCCCCTTTCTGCCGCAATTCCGACTTATGAGAGTCAGGGTTTCGTCTGCAGATCCGGTGATCTTGTTCCTCATGTCCAGTCGCAAGACCGGGTTCGTTATTACTATCATCGGCCTGCCCTCCTCTCCGCTCTCCTCTAGCCTCTAGGTCCGATCCTACCTCTCTCTCCATCTCCTCTCCCAACACCTCAAAACGGTTGGAAGCAGGTTGTCTCAGGACTTGGTAGACCCCATCGAACACCTCCCCTCTCTGCCTCTTCCCTTTCTGCTTCTCTTTACCAACCAGAGTCCATCCCTCTTCCTCACCTCCCATTCCTCCCGTCGAAGTGGACTCTTTCTCTAAAGATCTCCCAAGAGACAAAGAAGGGGAAACACCCTCACCAGGTGGGGGGACGTCGGTCGCCACCCACAGAGTCTTCCCTCCGAAGTACGTCGGTGTGGGATTCCCTGAACCTCACGTACGCTCTAGGGAAAGAACGATTGTATTGAGCCTCCGGACATAGGAGGTAGGTGTGGCCGTGAGTCCTACATAAGTTACAGATCACTCCTTCCTTACACTGAGTTGAAACATGTCCCCGCGCCCCACAGAGGGAGCAGAGGGGGGATGCACAATGTTGCCGGATATGGTCGTAGCCGCCACATTGGAAACAGGCTGGCGGCTGACCGCTATATCTGGTGATCCCTCTATCACTGCCCAAAAAGAAATACTTCGGCAGATGCTTGAGGTTGCTCCTATTATCCCTTTGAAGGGAGATTACAGCCTTGTATTCCCCGCCCCAGACACCCCACTGGTTCACCTGTTTGCGAGGCGGTAACAACACCTTACAGTGTTGCTGCAACCAAAATTCCACATCTCGTTCCGGTATGTTCGTGGTGCGGAACGAGATAGTCAAAACTCTCGATTCTCCCCTGAACAATGGTACTACATCATATTCCACTAGGAGGTCCGGATGGTGTCGAATCGCCTCCCTAATCCTCACCCACCCTTTCTGATAAGCACGTTCCAAAACCAAACAAAGGTCCGATTCTCGTAGCCCCGGGGGCATGATCACTGCCAGTATATCCTCCCTCGGGATTCCCAAAAGGTCTAAAATGAGGGAACCCACCACAAACTCTTCTGTCAGCTTATGAGGGTCCGTGCCCTTATACCGGAACCTCAAAACGTAGCGCTGACGGGGATCTGGATCTTCCTCTTCCCCAATCTCCAAAAAGAAATCCTCCAGAAAGTCCTCATCTTCCCTTCTCTCCCTCTCATAATCAGTTTGTCTCCATGGGAGTTCTCTGGTGTCTCTCGGGGAGTTCCCCCCCCTAGAGCCGTCAGGGGCCTTCTCTCTAGCCCCTTCTCCCCTCGTCCCACCCTCCATGGCGTTCCCCTTCAAAACTTGGGAGTAAGATAAGGATTTAGGGCCTGTTCCCATCCTCTGAGTTCCTAAAATGCTTACCTCCTCCCCTGCAGGTTGTCGAAGGTTCTTTCTCTTTTCATACCCTCTCTGAATTATTTCTGACCCTTCGGTCCTAAGAGTCCCCTTTGCACCCTGTATCTCCCCGAATCTTCCTTTCCCTTTTGCAGGACCAGTGTCCTCGCTTAGATGGGCCTGACCTAGCCGAAGGAGAACCTTACTTGTTAGTTCTGATAGAGAGTAAGCACGAGGTCTTTTCTTTGCTTTCTTACCTCCTGTTTCCCATGTCCCAACTTCCATCTCTTCCTCTCCTATAGGTTCTCTGTCCCCTCCTATATCCGGCCCTGTGTCTATCTCCTTCACAGCTGTGTCCGGTACCAACTCTATTTGTACTCTTTCCCCATGGCTCTCATTAATAGCCTCATAGCTCATGGTAGTCGTAGAGACCTCCATTCCTGGACCATCTCCACATAAATCAATTACTGGTATAACATCAGATAGATCACTCTGACCTTTGCCCAGATGTTCTGGACTCTCCGGGGAAAGGTTTATATTAATACAAATAGGAGCAACAACCTCTTCAACAAGAGGTTCTCGAGTCTCAGGGTCCGTGGCATCTTTGGCACTTACAGTAATCGGAGTCGCCACGTTCAGTGGTCCTTGCTCATTACTCTCGCTCCTCATAGAATGTGACCTCCGAGTGTCTTTCCTCGTCACTCCTCTTTGAGGTAAAGGTATCACTGGATGAGGAAAGTTCTGGTAAGTATGAGTCGGAGATACTGAGCTGGGTCTAGTGTCCATCACTCTTCGTTCACACGACTCCACAGCTGGGTCTGAGTCTAGTATCGTCATCTCTCGCTCTTCGATCTCGATCTCTGATGATCCGTCGCGAGATACCACCTCCAACACAGTCTCCATTACTATCTCCGCCATTTTCCTCTCTTCAGGGGATTGCAAACGTGGGGGAACTATAAAGGGGGAACAAAATCGGGGAGAAGCAAGTACCCGAGAACTAGTACACATTCTCCCTCCTTCCCCTGAGATCTTTACATCCCTAAACCAACCAAGTCTATCCTTCACTTTATCTTCCCTCGTCTCCTTCCTTCTATCTTCCCCCGTCCTCTTCCTAGGGCTCTTTGGTTCATCTCCCTGTATCCCCTGTGTTCCCTCAATCTCCGACTCCCTCATAGAATCATCTTCGCCCTCCCCCCCTTCCGTACTATCGGTCAGGGATTCAATCCCAGAGAGATCCCCATATCTGTTGTCTGTTGTGTTTCTATAACTCATATAGCCCTCCCCCTGTCGCTCAGGGTTCCCCTCTACAGTCAATATGATCCCCTTTCGGGTTGATGTCTTCCGTGATTCAGAAACCTCACCGGTTTGCAGGGAGTTCTGCGACTCAGAACTCCCCTGTTGCGGTTGATGAGCCCCTTCGTCAACCACTCCCGGCATCAGCACGGCCACCGCACTCCTCGCCTTTGCTCTCATCTCCTCCGCCTCCTCCAATACGGTCTCCCTCTCTTGATGTCCTCTGCTGCTCCTCGCAATCCTCCCAGGGTCTTCATCCGAAGCCTTGCTCCTGGCCCTCTCAGAGGGTCCGCCCTGGCCCCTGAGGTCATCTCTCTCTCTCTGGCCCTGCAAAGTATCTTTCAAAAAGTCAAAAGCAGTAACTTTCTGGGCCTCCTTAGTTTTCGCTACTTTGGTCATCTTAATTGGTGTTCTCTTGGGTAAGGACTCACTAGCTTGAATATCTTCCAATTGTTGTTTCCAAAGCCAATATTTTTCTTCCTTCAGTCTGTCTGCCCTGATCTTTAAGATATGGATTGCCTGTAGGCACCAGTCTGTCCACTCTCTTGGAGACAATTCACAAGGTCTAAGTTTCAGGTCAGCATATATGTCAGTTACCTGTCCCAGTACAGCAGCATCCCAAGAGAGAACAATCTCTTTCAGAATTGTAGAAAGACCCTGTTCAGTAAGCCACACCGGGTAGTTCCCTGCTGAGGTCCGTACCCTTCACCCTACTACCAAGTGATCGACCACCTGTATCGAAAGTGATCTCGCATAGATCACCCTGTCCATATACTTTGGGCTCCTATCCCCTCTATTAGTCAAAAAATGAAGTAATACTGTCTTGAAATCCGTCAAGAGATCCAACATAAAATCTCTACTTCTCTTGTCTACTGCAATTGTCGTGGCTTCCGGCAGGCCCAAGTGGGCCAGAATGAAGGCCCAGAACTTGGCCATATCCACTTGTCTTAAATTTTGGGCCGTCAACAATTGAAACCCGTCAGACATCGGGGCTGATTTAAAGACTGACCATTCCTGGGTTAGTCGAGTCTCTCTAACTATTTTACGGTTTCCTCTAACTGAACTGGAAGAGGCTCTCCAATTGTCCCGTACAACAGACACATTCGGGACATTGGATGTTTCTGGTCCTAAGTTCTCTTCCGAATCCTCCTCTGTCTCCTCCATCTTTCCTTTAAGCATGTCTGCTAACTCTTCCTTCAAAGCCGATGATAGAGTATAACGGAAAGAAAGAGTGGACTCACCCTCTCTTTGTCAAATTTCCGGCTCTCTCTCTGCCAGGTGGGTTACCAGAGATAGATCTCTCTTCTTAGTCTCGGGCAAATCATGTGATATCTCAGACTCACTGTGTTGAACATTCACTGCATCTTGGATCTCCAACTTCTTCTTCTTCTTCGCAGGTTTCTGTTCGGGTGATGATTCTCCCATCAGGGTCAGCTGACTGCAAACTACTTGGTAAGTTGAAGAATCATCTGGTAATGACACTAAAGTACTGATGCCAAAGATCTTACATTTGTCAACCAAAGTATCCATTTCCGTATTTAGGTGATTTACCTTAGTTTCTGTGATTTCCACTAGAACTTTAAGGCGATCTCTTTTTTTTGCTAAGTCCGGTAGAGCTATGGGATCTGTTAAGGTCGTCATCGCTATATCTAACTCTTTGATCTCGGCATTATAATGAACTAGATCTTGCAATGCCGTCCCCAAAGCTTCAGATACTTCTCTAAGCTGAGTTTTAACTAAATTAGATTTCCTAGAACCAGGGTGTTCAGAATAAGAATGTTCTTTTAAAAGACCACTCTCCTCAACCTGCTCAACATTTTCCATAGACACACCCTGCGGTGTTGTCAAGCTTGCCATTTTAGGATGATTTTTCTCCACTTTATCCGGTGTCTGAAAAGCCTGGTCTTGTTGACTAATTTCCCTACCCTGTATATCCTGTATATTTTTTATTTGTACAGTAGTGTCACAATAAGTATGAGCCTCCTGGCTCTGGTTCATACTGGATGAAGATTGGACACTAATCTGTTGATCAATGGTCATAACTTGGGTTTCAGATTCAGTCATGGTTTTCCGGAAAAGACTCTTTGATAAAGGAGACTTTGCTAACCCCATCTGGCATTCCAGGTGTATATCATAAGCAGATTTCTCCTTATCAATTGTGAGACCAGAATCCTCTGTCCCACACTCTTCCACTGTTATCACCCCTGTTTGTGTACACACAAATCTTTTTGAAAAAAAAATAACTTTGCGCTGTAACAGGTGTTTTAATCTGTGTAAAATGCTTGCATCTCTGAGTTGTTACTCTCAGGCAAAATCTCTCTCCTAGGTATTATTGGAATGACTGGGGAAATTTGTAACTCTTGAGACTTTATCTCTGTCTGAAGGAAATCCTCTGGCAATTGAGCCATTATCTCCAATGGTTCTGAAAAGTTAGTAGAGGACAGTGTTGCCATAGTAAAATCAAGAGGGTACTCTTGAGCAGAAAGGCATGGTCTAGTATACGTATCCTTTAAAATTTCACGTTCAGAAAATTCACTCAAAATGGGGAACAAAATCTCCTCTGGGTCCTCTGCTTCCCGCAGTTCTACACTTTTATAAATTTTTCCTTTCAAAGACTCATCACACACTGCAGGAGTCAAAGGGGACATTTTTGGAAGCGTTTCTGCAGTCTTTTCAGGTTGCAGGGCCTTAGTTTTGCTTTCCATTGAAAATATAGGCCGATTTTCCGGCGATTTTTGGGGTCCCCCCAGCTGGGGGGCCTCCATTTCCCACTGAGTGTGGGGGGGACCTTAGCAAAAGAGACCCCACGAAAATCCGAGTCCAAACGACTGAGAAAAAGGTGTTTTAATCACAAATCCGATGAGAGGACAGGGAGCTCCTCTGATGCACATCTGCTCCAGAAAGCAGTTAGGGTTAGCGTTAGGGTTAGCATTAGGGTTAGCGTTAGCGTTAGGGTTAGCGTTAGGGTTAGCGTTAGGGTTAGCATTAGGGTTAGCGTTAGGGTTAGCGTTAGAGTTAGCGTTAGGGTTAGCGTTAGCGTTCGGTTAGCATTAGGGTTAGCGTTAGGTTGAGTGTTAGGGTTAGCGTTAGCGTTAGGGTGATCGTTAGCATTAGGGTTAGCGTTAGGGTTAGCGTTAGGGTTAGCGTTAGGGTTAGGGTTAGAGTTAGCGTTAGCGTTAGGGTTAGCATTAGGGTTAGCGTTAGGGTTAGCGTTAGGGTTAGCGTTAGGGTTAGCATTAGGGTTAGCGTTAGGGTTAGCGTTAGGGTTATCATTAGGTTAGTGTTAGGGTTAGGGTTAGGGTTAGGAAAATAGATTTTTTTTAGGAAAACATCTGTAAAATAAATACAGATGGTACAAAAAACCACAAATCAAATTACAAATCAAAAAACAATTTAGGTACAAGATGCAATTCAAGTACAAGTACAAAATTTATATACAGTTCAGATACAAGATGCAGTTTAAATACAAAAACAACTATAAGGATATCAGGCAATACAAATACAGAGTGCCAAACACAACTTATACCTCATGCCCTTTAACTCATAACTCGTAATTTATAACTTACCACTTCTAACTTATAACGCTTATAACGCTAATAACGCTACACAGGTGAACAGGTAGAATACTCTTGCTGAACCTGAGAGGGAGGTATCTATAGAGGGAAACCACCCGCGAGGGCCCACCATAGATAAATCAGTATCCCAGCGAAAAGGAACACTACGGCGATGGCTGTCATGGCAATGAGAAGTTTAATCTCCATCTGGGAAACTCTCAGAACTTCTCTGGAGTACCGGCTTCTGCGATGGCCCTAAAATAAAGGAAAGGAGGCTAAACTGAGATTCCTAACGGCCGTTCAGGTACCTATCGATAGCACAGTGCTGGTGCCCACACAAAAGAAACTAAGCCCACCCGATCTACGGTACAGGAGAGTTGGTCTCCCTGTACCAAGCCCAGCGGACGGAGAAGGGGTTCGCCTTAGTGTGCCTTCGATCCCACGCCCTCACCTTCGAGAGATAGTCCAGGGCGTATCGGAGACCCCTCTGCGACGGACTCGCCACCCGGGAGCACAGCTCAGTTCTTCGATCCCGTAAGATGGTGTGGATCGTGATCAGATTCACCAGCCGTACGATGGACCAGGGGGGTCTCTTCTTCGCTGTACCCGACGCTCGCGGTCTCGTCGACCCCCGGTCCCAACGCGAATTTGGCCAGGGCTCCCTGGGCGCCCCGTAGCCCGACTGCGGTTCCTGCCCGGAGGTCAGAGTCTCCCAGTGTTGGTTCGCAAGAAAAGGCCATCCCAGAGACCTCGCCACCGCTTTCCAAAGGCGCGCCGCGGGCGGACACGTCTTTATGGCGTGCTCCATGGTTTCCGGCACGCCCGGGCCCGTCCCCTCGGGGCATCCGACCCATTGGTAGAGGACCTCCAGTCGTCCCGTGGGAACCTTCTTCTTCGTCCCGATGTACAGGATCTGGTGGTAGAGGTGCCATCTCAGGTCCCTCAGGGCGTAGGGGATGGATCTGTCCTCGAAGTTGGCCAGCGGGAACACCTGATCCCTGAGGTAGGCGGATAGCGAAAGCTTGGCGCTCCGTCCTCGGTCGTAGGGGTCCGTCTTGAGGCGCTTGAGGAGCATCCAGTACAGGGTTCCCACCGAGCCGGGCCGACTCCGGGACGCCTCTCGGATGTCTCGAGCGCACACCCGGTGCCGCTGGATGACGGTCGCGGCCTCTGCTACGAAGTCCGGGAGGGCGGCCTTGATGCTCGCCGTCAGACGGGTGATCGGGAGGTCCTCTTCCCACCATCTCTTTCCCCATCTCGTCTGGGACCAGCTGTCTCGGAAAAGATGCCACGGCAGGCTCTCCTCCGGCGATTCGTCCGCGTTCCTCTCCAGGCGTAGCATCCCCTCGCAGTTCAGGGACAGGAACTTCGCCAACAACCATAGTTCCGGGTTCAGGAGACCCAGACCTCCTTCTCGGTGCTTCCGCTGAACCACCACCCGGGCGAGCGGGAAGGTAGCCATGCCCAACACCCATTTGTATAGGCACGCGGTGACCGTCTTCATCACTTCCAGGGGAGGGGGGAAAGCCCGCCAGGTAGTTTGCGGCCGGAACGCAGTACGTGTTAAAGTAGACGATCTTCTGGGCGGTCGTCAGGTGCCAGTTCTTCCATTTCTGCAGCCGGCTTTCCACCTTATCCCGCCAGGCCGACCAGTTGCCTCTCCAGGCCTCCCTGGCCAACCCGAAGGAGATCCCCAGGATCTTTACCGTCTCCACGGTCTTCGGGCCATCCTCTTCCGCGGATGGGTCGCGGGCAGGCGTCATGGGGTGCACCGTGATGCTCTCCAACAGGCCGTCCAGGATGAAAATCCGACTCTTCGTTTCGTTGGCTCTCGCCCCGGACGCCCCTTCGAACTCGCGGAGGTGGTCCTTGATCCTCCCCAGGTCTCCGCCGTCTCTGAGACAGAAGTAGGCATCGTCGGCGTGCGCCATCGAAATGAGTCTGATGTCCGGAAAGGAGCGTAGGGAGACCCCGCGGAGATGTCCGTCCGCCCGGACCGCCCGAAGGAGGGGCTCCAGCGAGAGTACGTATAGAAGGGGGCTGAGGGGACAACCCTGACGTACGCCTCTCGTCACCGGGAAAGCCCTGCCCAGGCTCCCACAGATGTAGGGGGAGATAGTCACCCCGTCGTAGAGGGTCCTCACCACCTCCACCACCGCCTCGGGGATGCCCTGTTTCAGCATCACCTTCCACAGGTAGTCCCGGTTGACCATGTCGAAGGCTTTGGATTGGTCGAGTTGTAGGAGCCACTGCTTCCCTCGGTCCTCTCTGGTCTCGTGGAAGATCTGGCGTAACAGACAGACCGTGTGGGTCATCCGTCTGCCCGGGACGGTGCTGGTCTGGCCCGGCGAAATGAGTTTGTGGGCCAGTCTCTTCAGGCGATTGTTGATCACTCTGGCGAAGATGCGATAGTCGATGTTATTCAGCGTGATCGGCCGCCAATTCGTCATGAGCGTCGGGTCCCCGCCCTTGTGCAGAAAAATCATGACCCCCTGTAGGAAGCTCTTCCCGACCTTCCTCGTCTGCCAGATGTGATCGAAGACTTCCATCAGGAGCGGCAAAAAATATTCCATTAGGTCTCTGTACAGACCGTAGGTGAGGCCGTCCGGTCCCGGCGTCGAGGATCGTTTTCCGACCAGAAGCGCGGCGGAGACCTCTTCTGCGGAGATCGGGGCGATGAGTTCTTCCAGTTCCACGGCATCGTACGGTACGTTTCCCATCCGGGCCCGCTCCAAGTACTCTTCCGTTGTCTCTTCCCGGGTCGGGTCTGGATGACGTGCAGAGTACAGGGCCTTGTAGTAGGAGGCGGCCACCTCCAACAACTTCGGGAGCGACTGCGAGGGTTCCTCTTTTTCTGTGGCCCGCAGACCTTCCATCCTCTGCTGGGGCACGGGGGCCCGATCACGCTCCCATTCCCCTTTCTTTACCACGGGCCCCGTCGAGCCGGCCATCCGGGAGGCTTTCCGTCGTTCCCGCTGTCTCCGCTGATACTCTCTGATCACCTCTTGCGAGTCTCGAAACCGTTGACGGTCGTGAGGGAGCCCCGTCGCCATTCTCCACCTGATCCCGAGATTGCATTGGATCGCCGCGTGGTACCTGCCCAACTCTCGGGATATCTCTGCCCGCCGGGCTCTCTTACAGAACTGCTGGATCATCCTCTTAGTCCCGTCCCACCACTCCAAGAGGTCCGTACCGCCCTTGGTCCTCCTGAGGAGCTCCAACGCCAGGATCACTTCCATCTGGAGATTGTAGGCGACCACGTCTCTATCCCTCAGAATCCAACGAGGCTTGCTCCGCTGTTCCGGCTCACAGAGACCCCACGACAGAGTCACATCCACAAGGGCGTGGTCGGACCACGGGGTGATCACCAATGAACAGGCGGTGGGAGAGAGAGAGGCGGGGGTCCAGATCCTGTCCAGGCGACTGACCGACATCGGATGGTAATAGGTGGCCTTACAATCCCCGGGCAGCTGGTAACGGCGCTGGAAGGCCATTCGGTGGTGCGTCGGAAGATAATCCAGTCGGTTGACTACCTGGAGGGTCGAATCCGTGAGGCAATGGGTGTCTGCCAAGAAGCTACGCAGTAATTTCTCCTCCGCCGTGAGGGGTTTATCCTGCCAGGCCGTCGGTTTCCGCAGGTCGATGCGGTCGGACATCTCCGACCGGACGTTGAAGTCTCCGAGCACGAGAAGCTCTCGCTGAGTACGAGTGTGGTCTTTCAGGGTTTCCCACAGACTCAAGCGCCTCTGCTTATTGACTGGTGCGTAAAGTGCACACAATCTGTAGTCCCGGTTCTTCTTGTCGTCCTGCATCCGCCCGTCGACGTCGACGACGAGTAAGTGACCCGGGCTCGCCTCTATCATGTGCCGAATCGTCCAACAGGAGGTCTGCCTGGTTAGGATCGCGAGACTCCCGACCCCCTCTTCCACTAAAGACCACACCGAGGGACCCCACGTCCAGTCTCTCTGTGCCTTGCTCAGGTCCCGGGGAGATAAGATGTTCGTCTCCTGTAAGATGATAAAGTCTGCCTTCACCTTGCTCAAGTGAAAGAAGATATCCTTTCTTCGGCTCCATTGGCAGAGTCCTCTACAATTCCAGGTGGCTGTCAGGTAGCCCTTCCATGATGGATGGAGGGGAGGGGAGGTTGGTTCTGGGCGCCTTAATGGCGTGACAGGCGGGAGGTTGGAATCCGGGGAGTTGTTGATTTACGCTCAGGGTGTGAGAAAGGAATGTGGCTCTGGTCACCCCTATCTCCAGCAGCCTGGACATTCTGACCTTGAGGAGTCAAGCTGCGAGTTCTACTATCGCTTGCATAGTTGTAGCTGGCTGTAAATAATGGGGGCGATGGGAACTTCATTAGCGTAGTAACTTTCGATTTCCCAGTCGCATGTTATTCTTTGTTTGGTAGAAGGGGGGGTCCCCATTCACCCCCTTCCCTGTATAACCGCTTGCTTTCTGTAACCAAGTCATTCTGAACAAGATACCTGTTTCAGTGATCTATCTATTGCAGCTTAATAAACGCTATCCTTGCTTGCATCACAAGGCCTGGTGTTTTTGCTGACTAAGTTAGGACTTCTGACAGTTTGTTCAGAATCTTCATTAACTTTCGGGACTGGTCGTAAACCCGCTATTCCAACATGAGTGGCGGAGAAGAAGACACTCTCCCGATTGAAGAAGAAAAGGAGAAGAAGCCTCCCGGGAAAGACGTACCCAAAGAGACCCCTGACACACATGTGCCGGGACATTGGGGTCTGGAGTACGACTTTGGAGGGCCTTATGGAGACCCGTATGGGGCAGCCTATGGGGGGTGACCACCCGAGTTGGACGCAGACGGGACTGGGTGAAACCCCTGGCTGAAACCCATGAGACGTGGTTTGGGACCCCGAGAGCTTCCATGGGGATGAGCCACCCCGAGAGGTCGGTCCGAAAGCTGATCACGGCGGAAGCCCTGGAAGAAACCGGCCGGGACCCCGAGACCTTGGAGAGGTCCGTGGTGAGGAGGACATGGAGCGGAGAGCCGAGCCAAGACCGCCTGATGCGCTTCCTGGACGAATCCCTCGCCCGCATCCCACAGATGATCGCGGAGGGAATCCGGGAGGAGCGAGAGCGGCAGAGGCGCGAGGAACCACCAGCCCAGGTCCCCCCGATCAGCGGCCGGCGCCGGACCAAGATCAGGGGAACGTGCCGGCCGGCCCGCCGGAGCAACCAGCGGGGCCAGGACCGCATGGGCCGCCGGGGCAACCACCCCCTCGTCCTTGGGGGTTCTTGCCGCCCAAGCCTACCGAACTCCTAGACGCTGACTTTGATGGAGACCCCGAGAAGTTCCCATTCTTCCTGGTGCGAGCTGAGAGGTTTATCGAGACCTGGGGCCACCTATTCCAGAGAGAAGAGCGGATGGTTGATGTCATAGCAGCCCACCTGAAGGGAGCGGCAGCTGACTGGTATGTGGGGCTCCACCAAGACGACGGGCGCGAGCTGAGGGAAATCGACGCGTTCATGTGGGCCATGAAAGAGCAATTTGAAGACGTGCATTCTACCAAAGCAGCCAAGGCAACGATCCGAAGCCTCAAACAAGGCGCGAGGTCGGTGAGAGACTACACCTCGGAGTTCCGCAGATGCACCGCCAAACTCCGAGGGGAAGGAAACCTCCTGGACTTCTACAAATGGGGACTCAATGCAGAGATCCGCCGGGAAGTCACCAGGAATCAAGACCCGAACACCCTCACCGGATGGATTCAAGCCGCCATCACGATGGAGAACCGGCTGAAGACCATCAAACTGGATGATGCCGCAGCAATGGCCAACAGGGGCCCTACACCGACCGCGAGAGGGAAACCACCTGCTCCGAACCCGAAGCCGAGGGACGGTACAAGGGAACTCAGGATGAAGCAAGGTCTGTGCCTCAAATGAGGAGAAGGGGGCCATTTCGCCGCGAACTGCCCGACGTCTTCTGCGTCGCCCGGAGCATCGAAAGGAGTCAAGAAGAAGTCTGACACATCCACACCAAAACAGGTGGCGAAACCGAAGGGGGCGAAAGCTCTGCAAGCTAAACCGCTCAGCGAGGCATCCGACTCATCTGATGGCGAGACCGTGCCGCAGGGAAACGAGCCGGACCTGCTGTAAACAGCGCTGAACAGCAGGTCCCACACTCCCAGGCGCAGATCCCGGTGAGCAAACCCCCTCTCTTTTCTTTCTCACAGTGACTCTAATGGACCCGGGTCTATTGACCCATGTGAGAGTACGAGCTCTCATTGACTCTGGGTGTGGGAGAGACCTCATCAACCCCACACTAATAACGGGACTAGGGGCAAAAGTTGTTAAATTAGCTGACCCCTTGATTTTTACTCAAATGGACGGGTCCACCATGAAAGAACCCTGTAAATACGAGACTATACCCTTGCGGGTGGGACTCGGGCAACACTGGGAGGAAAGACCTTTCGTGGTTACCCCTTCAGCTCGTTTCCCCTTGGTTCTAGGGAGTCCGTGGTTTTTTGATCACGATCCTCACGTACTATGGGGGAGGGGAAGGTAAATTTCATCTCCAAGAAATGCAGATCCCACTTATGGAAGAAGGAGTGGGGACCCATGGCAGGGGGCAACTCCTAGTGACGGCGGGGGTGGCGGACGCAGAGCTGGAAGGTATTCCCCCGAGTACCGCGACCTGGCCCCTGTTTTTGGGGAGGAGGAGGCCGATGAGCTACCCCCCCACAGGAACTCTGACTGCGCAATTGAAATTTTGCCCAACCAAAAGTTACCGAAAGGAAAATTGTACTCTATGAGCCCCTCGGAAAAAGTGGAACTGAGGAAGTTCATTGACAAGAACCTCAGTAGGGGTTTTATACGGCCTGCATCCTCCCCGTTTGCGGCTCCTGTGCTCTTTCGAAAAAAAAAGGATGGGGGGCTGCAACTCTGCACCGACTATCGCGGCTTGAATGCAGCATCGAACACAAACGCTTACCCCATGCCCCTCATAAAAGACTTGTTAGCTGCAGTGGCTGGGGGAAAATTTTCTCGAAGCTAGACCTCCGGGATGCCTATTTCAGAGTCCGGATTCGAGAGGGGGATGAATTTAAAACGGCGTTCAACACACCCCTCGGTCAGTTTGAATACTTAGTCATGCCATTCGGGCTCCAAGGGGCCCCGGGGGTCTTCATGAACTTGATTAATGAGGTGTTGCACAAGTATTTGTTCAAGGGGGTCCTTGTTTACCTTGATGACATTCTTTTATATTCCCCCGACCTGAAGTCTCATGTGAAACTGGTGCGGGAAGTATTACAAACGTTGCACAAGCATAAACTGTTTGCCAAACTGTCCAAATGTGAATTTCACAAAACGGAAATCCCCTTTCTGGGCTACCGCATTTCCCAAAGGGGGATTGAGATGGACCCTGACAAAATTAAGGATGTGGTGGGGTGGAAGCCTCCCAAAACGCGGAGGCAGCTCCAGGGGTTCCTCGGATTCGCGAACTTTTATAGATCATTCCTATCGAACTTTGCCAAGGTGGCTCTTCCCTTGACTGATCTACTGAAAACCAAAGGGAAGCCACCCGAATGCACTCGGCCCGGAGCTAAACTTGCGTGGTCACCTGAGTGCCAGCGAGCTTTTGACAAATTGAAAGCCCTTTTTACGTCGGAACCTGTATTGGCCCACCCGAACGAACTTAAAAAATTCATTGTCCAAGTTGACGCATCAGACATTGCTATGGGAGGGGCAATCCTCCAAGAGGGGGAGGATGGCAAATTGCACCCCTTGCCTATGTGTCTAGAAAATTTAACGATGCTGAACGGAATTGGTCGATTTGGGAAAAGGAAGCGGGATCGATCCGCTTGGCGTTGGCTACCTGGCGCCATTGGCTAGAGGGGGCGCGAGTCCCGTTCGAGGTCTGGACTGATCACAAAAACCTCGAGCTGCTCCGCTCCCCCGTTCCTTGAACGCCAAACAGCTCCGCTGGGCTGATTTTTTCTCTAAGTTTAATTTCACACTGCACCACTTCCCGGGGACATCTAACTCGCTAGCCGATGCACTGTCACGCCTCCCTCAACACGATAGCAAGAGGGAGGAGATTCATGACTCGGTTTTCACTCCCTCCCAGTTGGGAGGGGCGGTAACCACTCGGAGGCAGGCCAAACATTCCCCCTTGTCGCAAGACCCTCCTCCCAACGAATGGGCGGTGAAATTCTCTACTGAACTATCGGACGCGGATGAGGAGGAGGTGGCGGGGGAAGAAGGAATGTCCCGGGATGCGAATGGCTGCTGGACAAAAAATAACAAGCTCTTTGTCCCACGGTCTCTCAGGGGGAGGTGATGGGTTGGGCGCACGGATCAAAGCTGGCTGGACACACGGGGTTTGTAAAATCACTCCAGCTCCTACAAAGACAGTTTTGGTGGCCAGGGCTAAGAAAGGATGTTTCACTCTTCACATCAGCTTGTCAAACGTGCTTGATGAGTAAACCTCGGCCTGGTAAACCCCCGGGTGCCCTACAACCCCTCCCTACACCAGCTCGGCCATGGGAAGTAATCTCTATGGATTTTATTACGGACCTACCCCCGAGTGGGGGAAAGACTGTTATATGGGTGATAGTGGACCTGTTTACTAAGCAGGCGCATTTCGTTCCGTTTGCCACCATCCCCTCTGCTAAGAAACTAGCCTCGGCGTTCTTGCAGCACGTAGTGAGGCTCCACACTTTACCTAACAAGGTGATCTCGGATAGAGGGGTTCAGTTCGTTTCACGATTCTGGAGCGAACTTATGTCACTGCTTGGGGTGGAGAGGGGGTAAGCAGTGCATACCATCCTGAGTCGGATGAGCAGACCGAACGTGTGAATCAGACTTTGGAACAATACTTGCGGTGTTTTTCCAACTTTCAACAGGACAATTGGCATTCTCTTTTGCCTTTAGCTGAGTTCTGTTACAATAATACTCAGCACTCGTCGACAGGAATGTCCCCGTTTAAAGCAGTACATGGATATGACGCCCCGCCTCTTCCATTTTTGAACTCTCCCGACCTCCTGGCGGGAGACGCTGGAGACTGGTGCAAACACTTGCAAGAGGCGTGGAGCTCTTTAGCTAAGACTCTGGAGGAAGCCAAGAATGCTTACAAAATCCAGGCCGACAAGAAACGTAACCTTGCCTGGGTTCCAAAATGTGGAGAGTTTGCTTATTTGTCCACACAACATTTGCGTCGCATCCAGCCGAGTCGCAAACTCGGGTGGAAATATATTGGTCCTTTTGAAATTGTGAGAGTGATTAATAATGTAACTGTTGATCTTGCGTTGCCTAAATCTCTAAAGTCTGTTCATCCTGTTTTTCATGTAAGGCTTCTACGCAAAGCGCCTGAAGAGAACAAATGGCGACCACTACGGCCGACCCCGCCTCCACTGCTGGTGGGGGGGAACCTCACTACGAAGTATCGCAAATCTTGGACTCTAAAATCTCTCGCAATCGCTTGTTTTATCTGGTTGAGTGGATTGACTTTGGGCCGGAGCAGAGGGAGTGGGTGTGGGCGGAAAACGTTCTGGCCCCCCGGCTTGTCCGGGCATTTCACAAGTTGTACCCCCACAAACCAAAGGGGTAGGATTGTTTTCGAGGGGGCTGCATGTCAGGTAGCCCTTCCATGATGGATGGAGGGGAGGGGAGGTTGGTTCTGGGCGCCTTAATGGCGTGACAGGCGGGAGGTTGGAATCCAGGGAGTTGTTGATTTACGCTCAGGGTGTGAGAAAGGAATGTGGCTCTGGTCACCCCTATCTCCAGCAGCCTGGACATTCTGACCTTGAGGAGTCAAGCTGCGAGTTCTACTATCGCTTGCATAGTTGTAGCTGGCTGTAAATAATGGGGGCGATGGGAACTTCATTAGCGTAGTAACTTTCGATTTCCCAGTCGCATGTTATTCTTTGTTTGGTAGAAGGGGGGTCCCCATTCACCCCCTTCCCTGTATAACCGCTTGCTTTCTGTAACCAAGTCATTCTGAACAAGATACCTGTTTCAGTGATCTATCTATTGCAGCTTAATAAACGCTATCCTTGCTTGCATCACAAGGCCTGGTGTTTTTGCTGACTAAGTTAGGACTTCTGACAGTGGCGAGTCTTAGTCCCATAATTAGATAAAGTGAAATGAAATAAACGTGGCTGCAGAAGAGACTTCGTAAAGAGTCCGTACGAGTTCAAAGCGAGGATAAGACTCAAAATGTACTCTGAGTAATAGATTAGCCAAGAAAAGGAAAACGATACACTTTAAGACTCAAACAAAGGAAGACCTCAGATATCCACCGTAAAGGAGAAACAGACCAAATTATTCAAAATCCAAAGTACGAGGGGGACCATCCATCACTCGGGAATCCCATCCCGCAATTGGGCCGAGGGGAGAGCGACTTCCGCGATTTCCATATTTTCCGCCCCCTCCCGGTACTCGGGAGGTGCGGCCTTACTGCGGGGGGTCGGGTCCCCGGAAGAGTCACCCGTCCCCGAAGTGCTGGATAGTTCATAGGGGGAGGACAGAGGTGTTGCTTATGCAGAAGGAAAGCCTCCTGGTTCGGAGGTATAGAAGGGGATTGGGAAGCTCCGTCCTCTCCGAGAAAGATAGTTGGACCAGCGACCGTATTACTCGCTTCCATCTCGGAATCCTCCCCATGCTCAAAAAACCTTTCTTACTCCTTTCGCAATGCAAGACCAGGAGCTTGTTTTGGAAGAACCGTTGCTTCTTACGGAGACGCCTACACTCTAGGCGAGCGACGTCAGGGAGGTCGACTGAGGGTTCTTCTCGGCAATCCTCCACGTCGTCCCCCAACATGGATCGTTTCAATTTTATGTCTTCCACCGTGGCTCTGGATACATTAATCAGCTCCTCCAGCTCCTCCGGGGCCAGCTCCGCCAGCGCCTGCGATTCGGGTTCCATTTTCTCTACCTGCTCTACTTGCCCCGTCGTTCTCTCTTGTTGATTCCCATCCTTCTTAGGCGTAGCACCTCGGGATCCGTCGCTCCGTTTGGGGCTTCGGGGTCCTTTATCATTCCGTCCGGAATGAGCGGTCGAATCGATGCAGCGGTCAGCCCTTTCCACCTCCATGACCGTAACCTCCTGTTCTGACGATGCGCAGCGATCGCCATCCTCCCTCAGTACTTCAGAACGATTAGAGGTGGGTTGCCCGGATACCTGGTACACTCCGTCGAGCACCTTCCCTCTCTGCTTGCTCCCTTTACGCTTGTCTTTTCCTACTAGATTCCAGCCTTGATCTGCTCCCTCTGCCCCTCCTGTTGCCCCCACTTCCTCCTCTAGGGTCTCCGACGAGGCGTTCGCACCGCTGCCAGAGGGGGACTGACCTTCGCACTCTCCAGAGTGCCCTCTTTCCGATGTGCTCGCGTGGGACTCCCTAAACCTGGCGTAGGCTCTGGGGAAGGCCTGATTATATTGGGCCTCTGGGCAGAGAAGGTAGGTATGACCGTGGGTCCTGCACAGTGTTGGCGGATGTGGTCGTACCCGCCACACTGAAAACAGGCCGGAGGCTGACCACTATACCTGGTGATCCCCCTATCGCTCCCTAAAAAGAAATACTTGGGGAGATGTCTCAAGTTGCTTCTATTATCTCTTTTCAGGGAGATGACCGCTTTGTATTCGCCCCCCCCAAACTCCCCACTGATTCAGGCGTTTGCGGGGGGCAAGAGCACCTTACAGTGTCGTTGTAGCCAGAACTCCACGTCTCGCTCGGGGATGTTCGTAGTGCGGAAAGAGATGGTCAACACCCTGGATTCTCCCCTGAACAAAGGTATGATGTCGTAGTCCGCCAGCAGGTCTGGGTCCCGTCTAGCCGCTTCCCTGATGCGTGCCCAACCTCTCTGATAGGCTCTCTCGGAGACGAGGCATAGGTCCGACTCTCTCAAGCCCGGGGGCATGATGACAGCTAAAATGTCCTCCCTTGGGATCCCTAAGCGGTCTAAGATGAGAGAACCCACGACAAACTCCTCCGATAGCTTATAGGGGTCCGTACCCTTGTATCTAAACCATAAGACATAGCGGCGGCGTGGGTCTGGGTCTTCCTCGTCTCCGACCTCTATGAAAAACTCCTCGAGGAAGTCTTCGTCCTCCCTTCTTTCCCTCTCGTAATCTGTCTGCCTCCTCGGTAGCTCTCTCGATTCTCTCGAGGAAGTTCCCGGTTCGGAGGTGTTGGCGGGTAAAGGTCCCTCTCTCTCGCCTCTCCCGGAGGCCCCTCTCAGAGCCTGGGAATAGGACAAGGGTCTCGAGCCAGTTCCTACCGTTGGCACCCTTGGTACGTTCTCTGTGTCTAGCGCTGTAGTGGCGGAGGGGTTTGATCGGGAAACAGGACCCTTTGGCTGTCTCTCACGGGTTGTGGCCCTCCCTCCCGCGTCTAGGGCGTTATGTACCCCTTGTGACTCCCGGGAAAAACCGTCGGATCTCGTAGAAGATCTGGGCTCTACACGAAAGGGTGTGCAATACCGTGTTGGTGAAAAGGGGGTTTGTTTATAAGGTCAGACATGGACCGGGCGTGAGGTCTTTTTTGGCCCTCACGTCCCCTCCCTCCGCTACTTCTAACTCCATTCTCTCCTCCTCTGGAGGCCCTCCCACCCCACTCGCCGTCGCCTCCATGCTCATGTCATTTTCCCCGGTACCCGTCCTAGAAGAGGAGAGGGGTTCAGAGCTGACATCATCATAACAGAGAACACTTTCCCGAGTCTCATCGGGTGGTATTTCACGCCCTTTGCCCGGACGTCCAGGACTTTCCGGGGAAAGGTTTACAGGTAGCCAAGATTTATCAGGTGGAACAAAGGTAGCAGGCGTCTGGGTGACAGAAGCCGTGACACCTACAACAGTTACGTCGGGTCGGGGAAGGGCTCTCGGAGGCCCCGGGTCATCCTCTTCTTCCATAGAAGACAGCAGTCTTCTCGCCTCCATCCTCGTGATGTTCCTCTGGGGAAGTGGAGTAGAGGCGGGAGGAAAGTTCTGGTAGGCAGGAGGAAAGTTCTGGTAGGTGTGCGTCGAAACAAGTGGTGTTACTACACCGACTGTCCCATCCTCGTCGCTCGTCCCAATAGCAGGCTCAAGATCTATCGTCACAGTCTGGAGCCTTCTTTTCTACGGTTTCATTTTCCGATGGTCTGCACACTGCAACAGTCTCTATGGGTCTTTCCATCTTAGGGGGCTGGAGCCATGGAGGAACTATGACAGGAGAAACGAAGCGGGAAGAGGCGAGCACCTGGGAACTGGGAAACACATCCCTCCCCTCCCCCGCGCTCCCCGTATCCCTGAACCAGCTCAGCATGTCCTCGGCCATACTCTTTCTTCCATTCCCTTTCAGTTTCCCCGCTCCCTTCCCCTCCTGGAAGCCACCCTCCGTCATGATCTGGGCGAAGCCTGTGCTGGTTTCTGGGCCACACCCAGACTCCTCCTCCCCTTCCCCTCCTTCCGTGCTATCAGTTAAAGATTCGATACCAGAAAGATCTATATATCTTTTATCTGTGGCATCTCTATAATTCCCATAGTTCATAGACTCCCTTCTCGGCTGCCCCGAGGAGATCTCTACAACTGGCGGCTGCCCCGCTTGACCCGAGACTTCCGCCAAAGGCAACAACTGGGATCCCTCACCGGTTTGCGGGGAACTCTGCGACTCAGAGTTCCCCTGTTGCGGTTGAAGGGCCCTTCTCACATCCGGTAACGATGTTGTCACGGCAGCGCTGCGTCTCGAGTCCATCTCCGCCCGCCCGTCCCTCTTCCGACCGCTTCCTTGCTGTTCGGCATCCTGGACTCCTCGGTCGACAACCTCGGTCTCACGCCCCTTACGAGCTCCTTTCCCTGGAAGGTCCCGACGGCCTTTGGAGGCGCTCCCCTCCGCTGAACCCTGCGGAGCACTTTTCAAAAAATCACTCAACACAGCCTTCTGAGCCCCTTTATCCCTAGTCATTTTAGGCGTCTGAGTGGGCATTAGTTTTGGCAGGGATTCACTAGCCTGAATGTCCTCTAGCTGTTGCTTCCAGAGCCAGTAATTTTCCTCCTTAAGCCTATCTGTCCTAATCTTTAAAACATGGACAGCCTGCAGACACCAGTCTGTCCATTCCCTAGGGGAAAGTTCACAGTGCCTGTGTTGTGGATCATTGTAGACGTCAGTCACTTGTCCCGGGACCGCCGAGTCCCAGGAGGCCACCACTTCTTTTAGCATGGTAGACAATCCGTGTTCGGTGAGCCACACTGGGTAGTTGCCCGCCGAGGTGCGCACTTTCCTGCCCACCAGTAATCGGTCTACCACCTGTATGGAAAGCGATTTGGCATAGATCACCCTGTCCATATAGTTGGCGGGCTTTTCTCCCCTGTTTGTCAAAAAATGGAGCAAAATAGTTTTAAAGTCAGTGAGTAAGTCTAGTATGAAGTCCCGACTCCTTTTGTTCACCGAAATCGTCGGTGCGTCTGGTAAACCCAAATGGGCCAAGATGAAGGCCCAGAATTTGGCTATATCCACTTGTTTTAACTCATGGGCAACTAGCAGTTGGAAACCATCTAACATCGGGGCCGATTTGAAGGCTGACCACTCTTGTGTAAGTCGTGTCTCCCTGGCCATCCTACGATTACCACGGGTCGAGAAGGAGGAAGACCTCTGTGGTTTCGGCATCACAGATATGTCTGGAACACTCGGTGAGTCTATTATCAAGTTTTCCTCTGAATCCTCTTCTGTTTCCTCTAGTCTACCCTTTAGCATATCAGCCAGCTCTTCTCGTGAGGCCGATGACAGAGTATAACGGAAGGAAGCGGCAGACTCACCTCTCTTCTGCCTCACTGCTAGTCTGGCTTCAGTTAGAAAAGGCCCTGAGGACGCATCTTCCTCTTCTGAGCTAGCCAGAGTAGGTACTGCTTCACCCTCTCCCCGCTCTGTCTCTTGGTCTCCTGGGCTCTCCAACTTCTTCTTTTTCTTCGCAGGCTTTTCTTCAGGGGAGGAATCCGTACCTGGGGTTAGCTGGCTACCCACCACCTGGTAGGTCGAGGGGTCATCTGGTAACGATACTGAAGCACTGATATTAACACCAAAGGCTTTGCATTCATCAATTAAAAGATCCATCTCTGCATTCAGCTGGTTCACTTTAGTTTCAGTAATTTGTACTAGGACTTTAAGTCGGTCCCTTTTCCTATCTAAATCAGGCAGAAGTAATGGGTCTGCCTGAGAGATCATTGCCATGTCCAGTTCTTTTATGTTGGAGTTGTAGTGAACTAGGTCCTGTAGGGCTCTACCTAAGGCCTCTGAAACCTCTCTCATCTGGGCTTTCACCAGACCATGTTTTTCTAGACTGGGGTGCTCTGAATAAGAATGTTCCTTAACATGGCCATCCTGCATGGCCTTCTCTTTATTTACAGTTAAGGAGTCCTGTCTCTTACTGGGTACCACTTCAAAGGAATCCCCCTTCATTCCTATGGTATGCTGGGACACTTGCCCCTGAAGGTCTGTTCCTAAAGCTTGAACAGGGTATGATTGCAATGTGGTATCATGTTCAATTTGGGTCTCAAGGTTCTGGGCCCTAGCAAGTGGAAGTTGGACTACTGTCTGTTGTTTAAGATCTTCCTCTTGGCTCCAAAATTCCTTTATGTTCCCACTAGGAATTTTTTTAGATAGAGGGACTTTGCAAGGCCCATCTGTTGTTCCAGGTGTAAATCATAAGAGGTGGTTTTCCTCTTAACTATGGGGTTGGGGTCTTCCCCTTTCAGGTCTTCTATGATCACTACTCCTGTCTGTGTACAGACAAACTTCTTAGAAAAGGTATAGCTTTGTTTCTCAACAGTCTTCCTGGTTTGTAAACAAAGCTGCCCTTCTGTGACATTTTTAAAAGACATATTTTCCTTTAAAGTTGTAATTGGAATAACTGGGGAGTTTTGTAGGTCTTGAGAAATTTTAGCAGGCTGGAGAAAATCCTCAGGCACCTGAGTCATAATTTCTAAAGGCTCTGAGAAACTTGCAGACGATAGCGTGGTCACAGTTAAATCAAGGGGCCAGTCCTGCGAAGGGGGTCCTCTTTTAAATCTTCCTGCTCAGGCAAAACCCTTAATGTAGGAAATAATGTCTCCCCCAGGCCCTGCATTCCATGGGGTTCTATATTTTTATAAATTTCCCCTTTTAAAACCTCCTCCGGCTCTCCAGCAAAGGGCACAGGCAGCTTGGAAAAAGTCTCTGCAGTTTGCAGCAACGGAGAGGCCTTACTTTCGTTTTCCATTGAGCCTATGGGCCGATTTTCAGACGGTTTTTTTGGGGGGGCCCCGGCCGGGGGGTTCCATACCCCACTCACTAGATGGGGGGGGCTTCCGAAAGCGATATCACGTGAAAACCCGGATCAAAAAGAGCAAAAAACAAGGTTTTTACTCACAAAAGCTGAAAGTGGAAAGGAGCTCCTCTGACTCATGTCTGTTCCCGGGAACAGTCAGGCTTAGGGTTAGGGTTAGGGTTAGGGTTAGTGTTAGGGTTAGGGTTACGGTTCGGGTTCGGGTTAGGGTTAGGGTTCGGGTTCGGGTTCAGGTTTGGGTTAGGGTAAGGTTTCGGGTTCGGGTTCGGGTTCGGGTTCGGGTTAGGGTTAGGGTTAGGGTTGGGGTTAGGGTTAGGGTTAGGGGTTAGGGGTTAGGGTTAGGGTTAGGGTTAAGGGTTAGGGTTAGGGTTAGGGGTTAGGGTTAGGGTTAGGGTTAGGGTTAGGAAAATAGATTTTTTTTTTTTTTTTAGGAAAATAGATTTTTTATTTTAAATAAACCATTCTACATAACTACCGAGCAAACATGCTCAAATACAAACCAAATACAAATATCGAATACAAAGATCAATACAAAGATCAATACAGAAGGCAAAACCAAGTTACAGTTGTTCAGTGTGAATACCAAGAACAAAGATAAAAGTAATATTCAGTCTACAGGTTGTGCATGCATGCAAAGGAAAAAACCAAAACAAGGTACATGTGAATTCGTCCGTCTCAATACCTAAATACAGATGGTACAAAAACCACAAATCAAATTACAAACCAAAAAACAATTTAGGTACAAGATGCAATTCAAGTACAAGTACAAGATGTATATACAGTTCAGATACAAGATGCAGTTTAAATACAAAAACAACTATAAGGATAACAGGCGATACAAATACAGGGTGCCAAAAAACGACTTTTACCCCATGCCCTTTAACTCATAACTTATAACTTACAACTTATAACTTATAACTTACAACTTATAACTTACCACTTCTAACTTATAACACTTATAACGCTAATAACGCTACACGGGTGAACAGGTAAAACACTCTTGCTGAACCTGAGGGGGGGTATCTATAGAGGGAAACCACCCGCGAGGGCCGACCATAGATAAATCAGTATCCCAGCGAAAAGGAACACTACGGCGACGGCTGTCATGGCAATGAGAAGTTTAATCTCCGTCTGGGAAACTCTCGGAACTTCTCTGGAGTACCGGCTTCTGCGATGGCCCTAAAATAAAGGAAAGGAGGCTAAACTGAGATTCCTAATGGCCGTTCGGGTACCTATCGATAGCACAGTGCTGGTGCCCACACAAAAGAAACTAAGCCCACCCGATCTACGGTACAGGGGGGTTGGTCTCCCTGTACCAAGCCCAGCGGACGGAGAAGGGGTTCGCCTTAGTGTGCCTTTGCTCCCACGCCCTCACCTTCGAGAGATAGTCCAGGGCGTATCGGAGACCCCTCTGCGACGGACTCGCCACCCGGGAGCACAGCTCAGTTCTTCGATCCCGTAAGATGGTGTGGATCGTGATCAGATTCACCAGCCGTACGATGGACCAGGGGGTCTCTTCTTCGCTGTACCTGACGCTCGCGGTCTCGCCGGCCCTGGGTCCCGACGTGGATTCGGCCAGGGCTCCCCGGGCGCCCCGTAGCCCGACTGCGGTTCCTGCCCGGAGGTCAGAGTCTCCCAGTATTGGTTCGCAAGAAAAGGCCATCCCAGAGACCTCGCCACCGCTTTCCAGAGGCGCGCCACGGGCGGACACGTCTTTATGGCGTGCTCCATGGTTTCCAGCACGCCTAGACCCGTCCCCTCGGGGCACCCGACCCGTTGGCAGAGGACCTCCAGTCGTCCCGCGGGCACCTTCCTCGTCGCCCCGATGTACAGGATCTGGTGGTAGAGGCACCATCTCAGGTCCCTCAGGGCGTAGGGGATGGATCTGTCCTCGAAGTTGGCCAGCGGGAACACCTGATCCCTGAGGTAGGCGGATAGCAAAAGCTTGGCGCTCCGTCCTCGGTCGTAGGGGTCCGTCTTGAGGCGCTTGAGGAGCATCCAGTACAGGGTTCCCACCGAGCCGGGCCGACTCCGGGACGCCTCTCGGATGTCTCGAGCGCACACCCGGTGCCGCTGGATGACGGTCGCGGCCTCTGCTACGAAGTCCGGGAGGGCGGCCTTGATGCTCGCGGTCAGACGGGTGATCGGGAGGTCCTCTTCCCACCATCTCTTTCCCCATCTCGTCCGGGACCAGCTGTCTCGGAAAAGACGCCACGGCAGGCTCTCCTCCGGCGATTCGTCCGCGTTCCTCTCCAAGCGCAGCATCCCCTCGCAGTTCAGGGACAGGAACTTCGCCAAGAACCATAGTTCCGGGTTCAGGAGACCCAGACCTCCTTCTCGGTGCTTCCGCTGAACCACTACCCGGGCGAGCGGGAAGGTAGCCATGCCCAACACCCATTTGTATAGGCGCGCGGTGACTGTCTTTATCACTTCCAGGGGAGGGGGTAGACGCCCGCCAGGTAGTTCGCGGCTGGAACGCAGTACGTGTTAAAGTAGACGATCTTCTGGGCGGTCGTCAGGCGCCAGTTCTTCAATTTCTGCAGCCGGCTTTCCACCTTATCCCGCCAGGCCGACCAGTTGCCTCTCCAGGCCTCCCTGGCCAACCCGAAGGAGATCCCAGGATCTTTACCGTCTCCACAGGGTCTTCGGGTTATGTGCCCCTTGTGACCGCCCGAAGGAGGGGCTCCAGCGAGAGTACGTATAGAAGGGGGTGAGGGGACAACCCTGACGTACGCCTCTCGTCACCGGGAAAGCCCTGCCCAGACTCCCGCGGATGTAGGGGGAGATAGTCGCCCCGTCGTAGAGGGTCCTCACCACCTCCACCACCGCCTCAGGGATGCCCTGTTTCAGCATTACCTTCCACAGGTAGTCCCGGTCGACCATGTCGAAGGCTTTGGATTGGTCGAGTTGTAGGAGCCACTGCTTCCCTCGGTCCTCTCTGGTCTCGTGGAAGATCTGGCGTAACAGACAGACCGTGTGGGTCATCCGTCTGCCCGGGACGGCGCTGGTCTGGCCTGGCGAAATGAGTTTGTGGGCCAGTCTCTTCAGGCGATTGTTGATCACTCTGGCGAGGATGCGATAGTCGATGTTATTCAGCGTGATCGGCCGCCAATTCGTCATGAGCGTCGGGTCCCCGCCCTTGTGCAGAAAAACCATGACCCCCTGTAGGAAGCTCTTCCCGACCTTCCTCGTCTGCCAGATGTGGTCGAAGACTTCCGTCAGGAGCAGCAAAAAATATTCCTTTAGGTCTCTGTACAGACCGTAGGTGAGGCCGTCCGGTCCCGGCGTCGAGGATCGTTTTCTGACCAGAAGCGCAGCGGAGACCTCTTCTGCGGAGATCGGGGCGATGAGTTCTTCCAGTTCCCCGGCATCGTACGGTACGTTTCCCATCCGGGCCCGCTCCAAATACTCTTCCGTTGTCTCTTCCCGGGTCGGGTCTGGATGACGTGCAGAGTACAGGGCCTCGTAGTAGGAGGCGGCCACCTCCAAAAACTTCGGAAGCGACTGCGAGGGTTCCTCTTTTTCTGTGGCCCGCAGACCTTCCATCCTCTGCTGGGGCACGGGGGCCCGATCACGCTCCCATTCCCCTTTCTTTACCACGGGCCCCGTCGAGCCGGCCATCCGGGAGGCTTTCCGTCGTTCCCTCTGTCTCCGCTGATACTCCCTGATCACCTCTTGCGAGTCTCGAAAGCGCTGACGGTCGTGAGGGAGCCCCGTCGCCATTCTCCACCAGATCCCAAGATTGCATTGGATCACCGCGTGATACCTGCCCAACTCTCGGGATATCTCTGCCCGCCGGGCTCTCTTACAGAACTGCTGGATCATCCTCTTAGTCCCGTCCCACCACTCCAAGAGGCCCGCACCGCCCTTGGTCCTCCTGCGGAGCTCCAGCGCCAGGATCACTTCCATCTGGAGATTGTAGGTGACCACGTCTCTATCCCTCAGAATCCAACGGGGCTTGCTCCGCTGTTCCGGCTCACAGAGACCCAACGACAGAGTCACATCCACAAGGGCGTGGTCGGACCACGGGGTGATCACCAATGAACAGGCGGTGGGAGAGAGAGAGGCGGTGGTCCAGATCCTGTCCAGGCGACTGACCGACATCGGGTGGTAATAAGTGGCCTTACAATCCCCAGGCAGCTGGTAACAGCGCTGGAAGGCCATTCGGTGGTGCGTCGGAAGATAATCCAGTCGGTTGACTACCTGGAGGGTCGAATCCGTGAGGCAATGGGTGTCTGCCAAGAAGCTACGCAGTAATTTCTCCTCCGCCGTGAGGGGTTTATCCTGCCAGGCCATCGGTTTCCGCAGGTCGATGCAGTCGGACATCTCCGACCGGACATTGAAGTCTCCGACCACGAGAAGCTCTCGCTGAGTACGAGTGTGGTCTTTCAGGGTTTCCCACAGACTTAAGCGCCTCTGCTTATTGACAGGTGCGTAAAGCGCACACAATCTGTATGCCCGGTTCTTCTTGTCGTCCCTCATCCTCCCGTCGACGTCGACGACGAGTAAGTGACCCGGGCTCGCCTCTATCACGCGCCGAATCGTCCAACAGGAGGTGTGCCTGGTTAGGACCGCGAGACCCCCGACCCCTTCTTCCACTAGAGACCACACGGAGGGACCCCACGTCCAGTCTCTCTGTGTCTTGCTCCGGTCCCGGGGAGATAAGATGTTGGTCTCCTGTAATATGATAAAGTCTGCCTTCACCTTGCTCAAGTGAAAGAAGATATCCTCTCTTCGGCTCCATTGGCAGAGTCCTCTACAATTCCAGGTGGCGAGTCTTAGTCCCATAATTAGATAAAATGAAATGAAATGAAATAAACAGGGCTGCAGAAGAGGTTTCGTAAAGAGTCCGTACGAGTTCAAACAAAGGAAGACCTCAGATATCCACCGTAAAGGAGAACGTACCAAATTATTCAAAATCCAAAGTACGAGGGGACCATCCATCACTCAGGGATCCCTTCCCGCAATTGGGCCGAGGGGAGAGCGACTTCCACGATTTCCATATTTTCCGCCCCCTCCCGGTACTCGGGAGGTGCGGCCTTACTGCGGGGGTCGGGTCCCCGGAAGAGTCACCCGTCCCCGAAGTGCTGGATAGTTCATAGGGGGAGGATAGAGGTGTTGTTTATGCAGAAGGAAGGCCTCCTGGTTCGGAGGTATAGAAGGGGATTGGGAAGCTCCGTCCTCTCCGGGAAAGATAGCTGGACCAACGACCGTATTACTCGTTTCCATCTCGGAATCCTCCCCGTGCTCAAAAATCCCTTTCTTACTCCTTTTGCAATGCAAGACCAGGAGCTTGTTTTGAAAGAACCGTTGCTTCTTGCGGAGGCGCCTACACTCTAGGCGAGCGACGTCAGGGAGGTCGACTGAGGGTTCTTCTCGGCAATCCTCCACATCGTCCCCCAACATGGATCGTTTCAATTTTATGTCTTCCACCGTGGCTCTGGATACATTAATCAGCTCCTCCAGCTCCTCCGGGGCCAGCTCCGCCAGCGCCTGCAATTCGGGCTCCATTTTCTCTACCTGCTCTCTCTTGTTGATTCCCATCCTTCTTAGGCGTAGCGCCTCGGGATCCGTCGCTCCGTTTGGGGCTTCGGGGTCCTTTATCATTCCGTCCGGAATGAGCGGTCGAATCGATGCAGCGGTCAGCCCTTTCCACCTCCGTGACCGTAACCTCCTGTTCCGACGATGCGTAGCGATCGCCATCCTCCCTCAGTACTTCAAAGCAATTAGAGATGGGTTGCCCGGATACCTGGTACACTCCGTCGAGCACCTTCCCTCTCTGCTTGCTCCCTTTGCGCTTGTCTTTTCCTACTAGATTCCAGCCTTGATCTGCTCCCTCTGCCCCTCCTGTCGCCCTCGCTTCCTCCTCTAGGGTCTCCAACGAGGCGTTCGCACCGCTGTCAGAGGGGGACTGACCTTCACGCCCTCCAGAGTGTCCTCCTTCCGATGTGCTCGCGTGGGACTCCCTAAACCGGGCGTAGGCTCTGGGGAAGGCCTGATTATATTGGGCCTCTGGGCAGAGAAGGTAGGTATGACCGTGGGTCCTGCACAGGTTACATACTATCCCCTCCTTACACTGTGTCGAGTTGTGCCCTCGGGTCCCGCAGAGGGAACACAGGGGGACGCACAGTGTTGGCGGATGTGGTCGTACCCGCCACACTGAAAACAGGCCGGAGGCTGACCACTATACCTGGTGATCCCCCTATCGCTCCCTAAGAAGAAATACATGGGGAGGTGTCTCAAGTTGCTTCTATTATCTCTTTTCAGGGAGATGACCGCTTTATATTCGCCCCCCAAACTCCCCACTGATTCAGGCGTTTGTGGGGGGGCAAGAGCACCTTACAGTGTCGTTGTAGCCAGAACTCCACGTCCCGCTCAGGGATGTTCGTGGTGCGGAAAGAGATGGTCAACACCCTGGATTCTCCCCTGAACAAAGGTATGATGTCGTAGTTCGCCAGCAGGTCTGGGTCCCGTCTAGCTGCTTCTCTAATGCGTGCCCAACCTCTCTGATAGGCCCTCTCGGAGACGAGGCATAGGTCTGACTCTCTCAAGCCCGGGGGCATAATGACAGCTAATATGTCCTCCCTTGGGATCCCTAAGCGGTCCAAGATGAGAGAACCCACAACAAACTCCTCCGATAGCTTATAGGGGTCCGTACCCTTGTATCTAAAACGTAAGACGTAGCAGCGGCGTGGGTCTGGGTCTTCCTCGTCACCAACCTCTATGAAAAACTCCTCGAGGAAGTCTTCGTCCTCCCTTCTTTCCCTCTCGTAATCTGTCTGCCTCCTCGGTAGCTCTCTCGGTTCTCTCGAGGAAGTTCCCGGTTCGGAGGTGTTGGCGGGTAAAGGTCCCTCTCTCTCCCCTCGAGTCACGGAGGCCCCTCTCAGAGCTTGGGAATAGGACAAGGGTCTCGAGCCAGTTCCTACCGTTGGCACCCTTGGTACATTCCCTGTGTCTTGCGCTGTAGTGGCGGAGGGGGTTGATCGGGGAACAGGACCCTTTGGCTGTCTCTCACGGGTTGTGACCTTCCCTCCCGCTTCTAGGGTGTTATGTGCCCCTTGTGACTCCCGGGAAAACCCATCGGATCTCGTGGAAGATCTGGGCTCTACACGAAAGGGTGTGCAATGCCGTGTTGGTGAAACAGGGGATTTGTTTATAAGGTCAGACATGGACCGGACGCGGGGTCTTTTTTTGGCCCTCACGTCCCCTCCCTCTGTTACTTCTAACTCCATTCTCTCCTCCTCTGGAGGCCCTCCCACCCCACTCGCCGTCGCCTCCATGCTCATGTCATTTTCCCCGGTACCCGTCCTAGAAGAGGAGAGGGGTTCAGAGCTGACATCGTCATAACAGAAAACACTCGCCCGAGTCTCATCGGGTGGTATCTCACGCCCTTTGCCCGGACGTCCAGGACTTTCCGGGGAAAGGTTTACAGGTAGCCGAGATTTATCAGTTGGAACAAGGGTAACAGGCGTCTGGGTGACAGAAGCCGTGACACCTATAACACTTACGTCGGGCCGGGGAAGGGCTCTCGGAGGCCTCGGGTCATCCTCTTCTTCCGTAGAAGACAGCAGTCTTCTCGCCTCCATCCTCGTGATGTTCCTCTGGGGAAGTGGAGTAGAGGTGGGAGGAAAGTTCTGGTAGGCAGGAGGAAAGTTCTGGTAGGTGTGCGTCGAAACAAGTGATGTTACCACACCGACTGTCCCATCCTCGTCGCTCGTCCCAACAGCAGGCTCGAGATCTATCGTCACAGTCTCGCTCTCTGGAGCCTTCTTTTCTATGGTTTCATTTTCCGATGGTCTGCACACTGCAACAGTCTCTATGGGTCTTTCCATCTTAGGGGGTTGAAGCCGTGGAGGAGCTATGACAGGAGAAATGAAGCGGGAAGAGGCGAGCACCTGGGAACTAGGAAACACATCCCTCCCCTCCCCCGCGCTCCCCGTATCCCTGAACCAACTCAGCATGTCCTCGGCCATACTCTTTCTTCCATTCCCTTTCAGTTTCCCCGCTCCCTTCCCCTCCTGAAAGCCACCCTCTGTCATGATCTGGGCGACGCCTGTGCCGGTTTCTGGGCCACACCCGGGCTCCTCCTCCCCTTCCCCTCCTTCCGTGCTATCAGTTAAAGATTCAATACCCGAAAGATCTATATATCTTTTATCTGTGGCATCTCTATAATTCCCATAGTTCATAGACTCCCTTCACGGCTGTCCCGAGGAAATCTCTACAACTGGCGGCTGCCCCGCTTGACCCGAGACTTCCGCCAAAGGCAACAACTGGGATCCCTCACCGGTTTGCGGGGAACTCTGCGACTCAGAGTTCCCCTGTTGCGGTTGAAGGGCCCTTCTCACATCCGATAACGATGTTGTCATGGCAGCGCTGCGTCTCGAGTCCATCTCCGCCCGCCCGTCCCTCTTCCGACTGCTTCCTCGCTGTTTGGCATCCTGGACTCCTCGGTCGACAAGCTCGGTCTCGCGTCCCTTACGAGCTCCTTTCCCTGGAAGGTCCCGGCGGCCTTTGGAGGCGCTCCCCTCCGCTGAACCCTGCGGAGCACTTTCCAAAAATCACTCCACACAGCCTTCTGAGCCCCTTTATCCCTAGTCGTTTTAGGCGTCTGAGTGGGCATTAGTTTTGGCAGGGATTCACTAGCCTGAATGTCCTCTAGCTGTTGCTTCCAGAGCCAGTAATTTTCCTCCTTAAGCCTATCTGTCCTAATCTTTAAAACATGGACAGCCTGCAGACACCAGTCCGTCCATTCCCTAAGGGAAAGTTCACAGTGCCTGTGTTGTGGATCATTGTAGACGTCAGTCACTTGTCCCGGGACCGCCGAGTCCCAGGAGGCCACCACTTCTTTTTGACATGGTAGATAATCCGTGTTTGGTGAGCCACACTGGGTAGTTGCCCGCCGAGGTGCGCACTTTCCTGCCCACCGGTAATCGGTCTATCACCTGTATGGAAAGCGATTTGGCATAGATCACTCTGTCCATATAGTTAGCGGGCTTTTCTCCCCTGTTTGTCAAAAAATGGAGCAAAATAGTTTTAAAGTCAGTGAGTAAGTCTAGTATGAAGTCCCGACTCCTTTTGTTCACCGAAATCGTCGGTGCGTCTGGTAAACCCAAATGGGCCAAGATGAAGGCCCAGAATTTGGCTATATCCACTTGTTTTAACTCATGGGCAACTAGCAGTTGGAAACCATCTAACATCGGGGCCGATTTAAAGGCTGACCACTCTTGTGTAAGTCGTGTCTCCCTGGCCATCCTACGATTACCACGGGTCGAGAAGGAGGAAGACCTCTGTGGTTTCGGCATCACAGATATGTCTGGAACACTTGGTGAGTCTATTATCAAATTTTCGTCTGAATCCTCTTCTGTTTCCTCTAGTTTATCCTTTAACATATTAGCCAGCTCTTCTCGTGAGGCCGATGACAGAGTATAACGGAAAGAAGCGGCAGACTCACCTCTCTTCTGCCTCACTGCTAGTCTGGCTTCAGTTAGAAAAGGCCCTGAGGACGCATCTTCCTCTTCTGAGCTAGCCAGAGTAGGTACTGCTTCACCCTCTCCCCGCTCTGTCTCTTGGTCTCCTGGGCTCTCCAACTTTTTCTTTTTATTCGCAGGCTTTTCTTCAGGAGAGGAATCCGTACCTGGGGTTAGCTGGCTACCCACCACCTGGTAGGTTGAGGGGTCATCTGGTAATGATACTGAAGCACTGATATTAACACCAAAGGCTTTGCATTCATCAATTAAAAGATCCATCTCTGCATTCAGCTGGTTCACTTTAGTTTCAGTAATCTGTACTAGGACTTTAAGTCGGTCTCTTTTCCTAGCTAAATCACGCAGAAGTAATGGGTCTGCCTGAGAGATCATTGCCATGTCCAGTTCTTTTATGTTGGAGTTGTAGTGAACTAGGTCCTGTAGGGCTCTACCTAAGGCCTCTGAAACTTCTCTCATCTGGGCTTTCACCAGACCATGTTTTTCTAAACTGGGGTGCTCTGAATAAGAATGTTCCTTAACATGGCTATCCTGCATGGCCTGCTCTTTATTTACAGTTAAGGAGTCCTGTCTCTTACTGGGTACCACTTCAAAGGAATCCCCCTTCATTCCTATGGTATGCTGGGACACCTGCCCCTGAAGGTCTGTTCCTAAAGCTTGAACAGGGTATGATTGCAATGTGGTATCATGTTCAATTTGGGTCTCAAGGTTCTGGGCCCTAGTAAATGGAAGTTGGACTACTGTCTGTTGTTTAAAATCTTCCTCTTGGCTCCAAAATTCCTTTATGTTCCCACTAGGAATTTTTTTAGATAGAGGGGACTTTGCAAGGCCCATCTGTTGTTCCAGGTGTAAGTCATAAGAGGTGATTTTCCTCTTAACTATGGGGTTGGGGTCTTCCCCTTTCAGGTCTTCTATGATCACTACTCCTGTCTGTGTACAGACAAACTTCTTAGAAAAGGTATAGCTTTGTTTCTCAACAGTCTTCCTGGTTTGTAAACAAAGCTGCCCCTCTGTGACATTTTTAAAAGACATATTTTCCTTTAAAGTTGTAATTGGAATAACTGGGGAGCTTTGTAGGTCTTGAGAAATTTTAGCAGGCTGGAGAAAATCCTCAGGCACCTGAGTCATAATTTCTAAAGGCTCTGAGAAACTTGCAGACGATAGCGTGGTCACAGTTAAATCAAGGGGCCAGTCCTGCGAAGGAGGGTCCTCTTTTAAATCTTCCTGCTCAGGCAAAATCCTTAATGTAGGAAATAATGTCTCCCCCAGGCCCTGCATTCCATGGGGTTCTATATTTTTATAAATTTCCCCTTTTAAAACCTCCTCCGGCTCTCCAGCAAAGGGCATAGGCAGCGTGGAAAAAGTCTCTGCAGTTTGCAGCAACGGAGAGGCCTTGCTTTCGTTTTCCATTGAGCCTATGGGGCGATTTTCAGACGGTTTTTTTTGGGGGGGGGCGGCCGGGGGGTTCCATACCCCACTCACTAGATGGGGGGGGACTTCCGAAAGCGATATCACGCGAAAACCCGGATCAAAAAGAGCAAAAAACAAGGTTTTTACTCACAAAAAGCTGAAAGTGGAAAGGAGCTCCTCTGACTCACGTCTGTTCCCGGGAACAGTCAGGCTTAGGCCTTAGGCTTAGGCCTAGGCTTAGGCCTAGGCTAAGGCCTAGGGTTAGAGTTAGGGTTAGGGTTAGGGTTAGGGTTAGGGTTAGGGTTAGGGTTGGGGTTGGGGTTGGGGTAGGGGTTGGGGTTGGGGTTGGGGTTGGGGTTGGGGTTAGGGTTATAGGGTTAGGGTTATAGGGTTAGGGTTAGGGTTAGGGTTAGGGTTAGGGTTAGGGTTAGGGTTAGGGTTAGGGTTCGGGTTCGGGATCGGGTTAGGGTTAGGGTTAGGGTTAGGGTTAGGGTTCGGGTTAGGGTTCGGGTTCGGGTTCGGGTTAGGGTTAGGGTTAGGGTTAGGGTTAGGGTTAGGTTAGGGTTAGGTTAGGGTTAGGGTTAGGGTTAGGGTTAGGGTTAGGGTTAGGGTTAGGGTTAGGGTTAGGGTTAGGGTTAGGGTTTAGGGTTAGGGTTAGGGTTAGGGTTAGGGTTTAGGGTTAGGGTTAGGGTTAGGGTTAGGGTTAGGGTTAGGGTTAGGGTTAGGGTTCGGGTTAGGGTTAGGGTTAGGGTTAGGGTTAGGGTTAGGGTTAGGGTTCGGGTTCGGGTTAGGGTTCGGGTTAGGGTTCGGAGTTCGGGTTCGGGTTCGGGTTCGGGTTCGGGTTCGGGTTCGGGTTAGGGTTCGGGTTAGGGTTCGGGTTAGGGTTCGGGTTCGGGTTAGGGTTAGGGTTAGGGTTAGGTTTAGGATTAGGTTTAGGGTTAGGGTTAGGGTTAGGGTTAGGAAAATAGATTTTTAGGAAAATAGATTTTTTATTAAAATTAAACCATTCTACATACAAACTATGAAGTCAATACAGAACAATCAAACTTTAACATTTAAATTTCCAACTTCCAACTTCAAATTCAAACTTAAAACTACATAACAAATCACCTTATATCACCGTACAATACCATATTTCCATGCTACATTACATAGAAATTGATATAAATACTATTAATACTATTAATACTATAAATACTATAAATACATTAAATACAATAAAGACGATAAATGTTATAAGTACAATATTTCCATACATACAATATTTCCATAAACTTCAAATTGCAATGGAATATCAAAATATCACTCGTCATATACTAAAAATTACAGCTATCATAGATACAGAAATAATAAATACAGATCATACATATAATACAAATAATACAAATAATACCAATTATTCAATTATTCTAAATCATATAAATAATAATAGAAATATTCAAATTCGAATTTCAGATTTCAAATGTATTCCGTTTCACCCTTCTATCAAGCTAACAGACTATCGGGTATGAATATATGAAGTACTTTATTTCTTATATGTTATATTATGTTATATGATATCAACTCATGGAACTGGGGGGTTTATTTCTCGGAACCACCTCCACCGGTTACTGAAGGGCAATGGTTTCGTATGTCTCTGTTCCCATGTTTTAATCTTTGCTAGATAGCCTAGGATGTACGCAATGCTGCTCCGGATGGAAACTGCAGTTTTTAAGTGGGCTTCAGTCCTGCGGTCCCTAAAGATGGTGTGGACAACAATCAAATTTACCAGTCGAATCAACGGCCAAGGTGGGCTCCGTGTTGTCGTAGAACGAGGTGGTTGGGTACCGATTGGAATGTCCTGGGCATCTTGAACGTTTTGGATTTTTTGTGTAATAGCACTAGAGGGGTTCCGAGGTGTAACTTGGGGTACGTCTGGGGTCGGCGGCCACGGTTGTCCCGGCAGGCCGTAACCCACTTCTGGTTCCAGACCCGAAACGATCGTCTCCCAGTCCTGCTCTGCTAGGTAGGGCCACCGGAGCGCTCGGGTCACGGCCTTCCATAGACGCTTCACCGGGATACACGTCTTCAGCGCATGTTCGATCGTCTCCGGTGTGGTCACTCCGATGCATCCTGGACGCTGACAGCCTTGCTGTTGTCGTCCCGTCCCCGTGATCTTCTTCGCTCCCACGTAAAGGATCTGATGATAGGCCCTCCACCGGAGATCCCGTAGCATGTACGGAATAGTTTTATCCACAAATGTCGGGATGGGGAAAGATTGCACTCGGAGGTATTCCGAAAGTGTGGTTTTAAACTTTCTCCCCTCATCGTACGGTTTCGCCTTCAGTTGTCCAAACAGATGCCAATAGAGGTTCCCCATCGAAGCGGAACGTTGGATCGCCGCCCGTACCTCTCCCGCCATAAGCTTGTACTTCTGTATGGAGAGGGTCGCCTCGACCACAAAGTCAGGAAGGGGGTCCTTCATCCTCCGTGTCAGACGTGGGATCGGATGATCTTCCTCCCACCATCTCCGGCCCCAGGGTGTGGTTCTCCAATTGGCCTCGAAAGCTCTCCATGCCACAGATTCTCCTTCGGCACTCGTGGGTTCGCGAGGTGTCCTTCGGGTGTTCTCCATTTGTCCGCAATTCAGGTGGAGGAATTTGACTAGGAACCAGAGGCCAAGATCCAGTAGTCCTAATCCACCGTCGCACTCTTTTCTCTGGGTGACGATCCTCGCCAGAGGAAAAGTTGCCATCCCCAAGATCCACTGATAGATCTTCTTCACTATCGCCTTTATGACCGGTGCTGGGGGCGGGTATACTCCCGCTAGGTAGTTTGCCGTCGGAACACAGTAGGTGTTGAAATACCGGGCCTTCTGTCCTGTCGCCAATCGCCAGTGTTTCCAGCGCTGAAGCCGTTCCTCCACCTTGCCTTGCCAGGTATCCCATTTCTTTCGCCATCCCTTTTCCTCCAGGAAAAAATAAATCCCAAAGATCTTAATCTCTTTTACAGGTTCGAGACTGGCTTTCTCCTCCTCCTCCCCGGCGGATCCCTTCATAGGTCGCACCCGGATATCTGCCGTCGCTCCATCCATGACATAGAGCTTGCTCTTCTCCTCATTAACCTTCGCCCCAGAAATCTTCTCATAGACCCACAGATGGTGTCGTGCTCTCCGAAGGTCCTCCCCGTCCTTCAACCATAGGTAAGTATCATCGGCATGTGCCGTTACCGTGATTCTTGAGCCGTCGACTCCCGCCATCCGCAGTCCTTGGATGTTTCCGTCAGTCCTGATAGCTCGGAGAAAGGGTTCCAGAGTGAGGACATAGAGGAGGGGGCTGAGGGGCAGCCTTGGCGTACGCCCCTCGTCACCGCAACAGATGGCCCTATCGTTCCCCTGACGTAGGGCGAGACGGTCGCTCCCCGGTAGAGCGTGCGAAACATCTCGATCATCGGTTCGGGTACGCCCTGTCGATCCAGCACTGCCCATAGGTAATCGTGATCCACCCTATCGAAAGCTTTGTGCTGATCCAACTGTAGGAGCCATTGCTCTTTCCTCTCCTCACGTATGGCCTGAAAAATCTAACGGAAGAGGCACGTCGCGTGGATCATCCTCCTCCCCAGGATCGCACTGGTCTGTCCCGGGGATACCATCCTGTGGGCGACCCGTTTGAGTCTGGAGTTTAAAATTCTAGCAAAGATCCGATAGTCTACGTTGGTGAGTGTTATGGGACGCCAATTAGTAACTATTGTTGGATCTCCATTTTTATACAAGAGGATCATGACTCCTTGCAAAAAACTCCTCCCCACCTGTTTTGTCGTCCAGATGTAATTGAACACCTCCACAAAGATAGGGACAAAATAGTTCTTCAGGTCTCTGTATAGGCCGTACGGGATCCCGTCGGGTCCCGGCGTCGAGGATCGTCTGCCTACCGCCAGGGCTTCCGCGATCTCCTTCTCCGTTATCGGGCCCAACACCTTTCGCAGTTCCTCTTCTTCAAAGTCCGCTCTATGGATCCTCCGTCCTCCCAGGTACATCTCTGTCAACTCCTCAGCCGGTCTCTCCGTTCTCGCGGCATAGAGGTGTGTGTAGAAGGACGAGACGGTGTCCATTATCCCGGACGTCGTGTGGTGTGTTTCTTCATCGGGTCGTGTTCTCAGACCCATCAATTTCTGGTGGTTTGCCGGTATCCTGTCCTTCTCCCATTCTCCTTTCCTAAGTACCGGACCGGTGCTCCTGGCCATCTGACTCGCCCCGCCTCTTCTCTCTCTGCATCCGCTGGTAGGTCGAGATGGTCTGCTGACTCTTCCGGTACCTCGTCTCATCGTAAGAAAGACCCTTTGCCATCCGCCACTTCGTCGTCAGGGTGTTCTGGATCGCGGCGTGATAGTCTCTAAGCTCCCTCGTCGCATTGCTGCGCTTCGCTCTGACACAAAAACGTCTGATGGTACGCTTCAGGTTGTCCCACCATGTCGCAGGGTCAGCTCCCCCTCTCGCTCTCTTACACATCTCGATCGCCAGAATCACCTCGGCTTCGAGTCTGTGAGCCACCACGTCCCTATCCCGCAAAATCCAACGAGGTCGCATCCGCTGATGGTCCCGCACGTCCCCCACGGCCAAGGTCAGGTGGAACATGACGTGGTCAGACCACGGATTGGCCAATAAGAGACAGCGCTGCGACATTGTAAAATGCGGGATCCATATCCTATCCAGACGACTGGCAGTAAAGGGATGGTAGTACGTCGCCATCGCGCCCGTGGGACAGGTGAAATTCTTCTGAAAGGCTGCCCTGTGGTGGGTTGGCAGATAATCCATCTCATTGAGAACATGGAGCGCCGAGTCCTGCAATAGATGGGTTTCCTGTAGAAAACTCCTGAGCAATCTTTCCTCCACCGTCAGGGGCTTGTTTTGCCACTCCTGAGGTTTTCTCAGATCAATCCGATCCGATTGTTCAGATCGAATGTTGAAGTCACCGGCCACAATCAGCGCTCTATCTGTCCCCACGTAATCCCGCAGCGCTTCCCACACTGCTTTCCTCCGCTGCCTGTGAACCGGGGCGTAAAGAGCGCACAACCTGTATCGTCCTTTCGGTTTAGTTGCGGTAGCTTGTGCGTCAAAGTCCATTATCAACAAATGGCCCGGGATAGCTTCAATCACTTTATGAACTATACATTTAGATACGGAGTTTAGGAGCACTGCTAATCCCCCTACTCCTTCCGTCGCCAATGACCAGATCGAAGGACCCCAGGTCCACGCTCTCTGTGCATGGCTGCGTTCCCGCGGGTTGGCAATGTTGGTCTCCTGTAGAATCACAAAGTCCGCTTTCAATTTACTCAGATGAAAAAGGATATCCTCTCTTCGTCCCATCTGGCGAAGACCTCTACAATTCCATGTGACGATATTTATTTCCATGTTAATCAGGAAAGGATAGGATCCAAAGGGATGTTCCCGAAAAAATATTCCGGCTGTTATCTATGTGTCCTCTATCCGTGGCGTTTCCTTCAATGCTTTATCTTTCCTCTCGACCTCCTCCTGCATCTCCTTCCGTCTTTCCTCCACTCCTTCTGCATTATCCTTTTCCTCCACCCCTCTCGAGTACCAAGAGGTGTGGCCTTACAAATCATGGAACCGCCGATGGGTTCGTCTCCAGTAACCAGAAGGTTAACTGGAGGTGGATAATGGTGTTTCTGTTGCTCACGACGCTCCTCTTGTAATTGTCGAGCCAATTGCTGTTCCCGTTGCTGTTGGGCAAGGAATGATTCCTGATTGGGAGGGAGGGTCTGACCCTCCACACTCTCCTCAGATGTTTGCATAACTTCCTCACCTTCCGTAGTGTCCATTCCTCCCGCTTTGCCATCTTCAGTCTCTCTTACCTCCTCTTCTTCTCCTTTCTCCTGGTATTCCATAGCTTGTTGTTGTTCACTTTGTTCATCGCTTCTTTTGTCTCTTTCACAGGAGATTATGGTCATCTTATTCCGAAGGAAGTGTAGTTTCTTACGCAGGTGTCGACAGGCGCTGCGGGCCGGTTCCTCCATAGATGCCGGGGGTTCCTCTCGGCAATCATCCGGATCATCTCCTAGCATGATCCTCTTCAATAGTACCTCTTCGATGACCTTCCTTGTATCCCCGATCAAGATGTCCAGTTCCGACAACGTCAAGGTGTCTAGCGTCTGGAAATTCAATTTAGTAGAAACTTTCTCCTGTTTTCTATCTTCTGCCGTTCTTCTCCCCTCCTTTTCTTTCTCCTTCTTTCCTCCCGCCTTTTGTCCCTTTTCCACTTTCCTCCTGCCCTCTTCCGACTCTGACTTATCAGTTTCCTCCACCTCCATGGACCTCTCCTCTGTGTTCCCTTCTGTGTCCACATTTTCCAATAGGGCAAAGCGATTATTCTTTGCTGTCGATGTCGCGTCCCGTGTGGGTCGGTAGACTCCCTGGACCACCCGTCCCCCTTGAAGCCTCTTCTTATTCTTCCCCACTTGCGTCCATCCCTTCTCTCCACTCTCACCCTCCTCTGCCACATGTTCGAGTCGGGTCGATGGGGATGCCTGTGTGGGGCTGGATGGGGTAGTAGGTTCTTCCCTTTCCTCTGTTTCTCCCTCCGCAGAATGGGAATGTGAGGCCTTAGCCCGCTCGTATGCTCTCGGAAAGCTCCAGTTATAATAGGCTTTTGGGCAGAGCAGATATGTGTGTCCCTGTTTGTCACATAGATTACACACGATTCCCACTCTACAACCCACAGCGGTATGTCCATGCTTCCCACAGGAAGAACACAGGGGGTGGCACAATGTTGTCTGATATGATCATATCCCCCACATTGAAAACACGCTGGGGGTTGACCACTGTATCGTGTTATACCCCTATCCCCACCGAGAAAGAAATATTTGGGCAAATGGCGCAGGTTACTCCTACTGTCTCTGTGTAGAGAAATCACCGCCTTATATTCCCCGCTCCAAACACCCCATTGGTTCAGTCTTTTCCGCGGGGGCATGAGGATCTTACAATACCTCTGGAGCCACCTCTCTACATCCTCTTCCGGTATATTAGTCGTCCGAAATGAGACGGTGAGTACTCTAGATTCCCCTCTGAACAATGGGATAATATCGTATTCTTCCAGTATTTCACTCGTGTGTCTAACGCCATACCTAATCCTCGCCCACGTCCTCTGGTAGGCTCTCTCTGATTGTAAACACACATCTGTCTCTCTGAGACCGGGGGGCATAATTACCGCCAATATGTCTTCCTTAGGGATTCCCAAGTAATTCAATAACAGGGTACCCACCATGTAATCCTCAGTCAGCTTCTTCCCTTCTAAACCCTTGTATCTAAACCTGATGACGTATCTCTGCCTCGGGTCGTGGTCTTCCGCCTCTCCCTTCTCTGCAAAAAAATCCTCCAAAAGGATCTCATCCTCTCGTCTTTCCTGTTCATAATCAAAAACCCTTCGTGGAATATCCCTCGCATCCCTGTCCGTGCCTCCCCCTCGGTCTCTAAACCCCCTTTCCGCTCTTTCGCCATCTTCTCTACCTCTGGCTCCTCCCTGAGTAGATCTCCCCCTCTAAGTATCTGCGAATAGGAAAGGGACGGGGGCCGTGTTCCTCCCACGACTCTTTCTGTCGTTCCCGGTTCAATACGTAGATCTTTACTCGGGGCCGGATTCTTCCCAAGCGAAGCTCCCTTCTCCACCCTAGTGCTATCGTCGGCCGAGGTTGACCTATCCGGTGGAATTTTGGTCCTAACGTCACTCTGTGGCACTCCCCTATCTTCGATCGGACCCCTTTTCCTAACCACCGCGTGTGGTGCTTGCAGTATCTCTGGGACTCCCTTAGTGGGGTCTGAAATATCGGGAAGGGAAAGGGCCCTAGATCTTTTCCGTGATTGCCCCTGTGACTGTGACTGGGTTTGTTCCTGTCGCTGTAACTGTGCTTGTGCCTGTTGCTGTTGTTGTGTTTGTATTTGCATCTGCTCCTCCCCTCCCTCTCTTATCGCTCTTTTTTCCCCCTCCTCTAAAACCTTCAGAAAGAGGAGGTCCTCTTTACTGTACTCCAGCGACCAGCGTCGCGGTGTAAGACGTTCAGGGTTCGAAAGGAGCCTTTGCCCGGGAGCGCAGGGCTTCCCGGGGAAAGGTTTACAGATTGTGTAGTCGCAGGGGGCTCTACATTTTGACTTACAGCAAGAGTTGTGTCCTCGGATCCCAAGGCGGTCTGCCGGTCGACAGGTTCAGACGGCAGAGAGTCCTCCGTTGAAATCTCCGTCGCAGCCTTAGTCAAGGATTTAAGTCGGGCCGTCTTCCCTCCCACTCGTTGAGGAAGTGGGGTTAACAGCGGGGGCACAGAGTACGACTGTAGATGCTCGGTAGTCCTCGTCTCAGTCTCGAGGTTCTCAGTCCCGAAGGTCCCAGTCCCCAAAGTCTCAGTCTCCTTTCCATCAGACAGAGTCACCTGTCGCCCCTCTGTTTGGCCGGCTTCCATTTCCGTATCTCCTTCCGTAGGACCGTCCTCCGGCAGGTCAGGAACAGGTTTCGAAGTTGAAACTGTTGATGCAAGAAAACGGGGGGAGCCAGTACTGGAGGTACTAAAGCCCTAAAGTGTGTTAACATCTCCCTCCCCCTACTATTCAGACCTCCCCCTCCTTCTCCCTCCACCCTCTGATCTCGTTCCTGCTTTCGTCTATTCCTCTCCTCCACTTCATCTGCTCCCTTTCCCTCTTCCTCACTTGGTTCTAATGCATCACAATATTCCATATCACTATCACTGAGGGTTTCTACCCCGGAAATATCACTGTGCATCGGTTCCCTATAAGTGGGTGAAGCTTTCATGAACCCGTCCCTCCCTCCCCTTTAAACTCCAATGTCTTCCTCTCGGATGGGTGGTCCCGGTCTAGGTCTCGCTCCTGTAACAGGCCACGGTCCTCACCGGATTGCGGGGAACCCCGAGGCGCAGGGTCCCCCTGCTGAATATGTAAGGCCCTCGAAGTCTCCGTCGTCCCGATCTCCTTCTCCGCCACCGCATCCCGCTCCGCTATCGATCCTCCGCTTCTCCGCTGCCTCCGATTTCCCGGTTGTCTGCTACCCTCTGAGCCAGATGTCATCAGGGGTTCTGGATTCACAGTATCCCGCGAGACCTGCATCGGACTTACTAAGAAATCAGTCAATACCTCCTTTTGGACTTTTCCCCCTTTACTCCTAAGTATCGGCCTACGAGAAGGGTTGGCCGGATTCTGGCCTTGGCCAGTATCGGTGTCGGTCATCTGTTTTTTCCAGAGCCAATTCTTCTCTCCTTTCAATCTATCTGTACGGACCTTTAAGACGTGGATCGCCTGCAGGCACCAGTCTATCCATTCCTGAGGTGTAAGCTCCCGCCTTCTCTGCTCCGGGTCATCGTATAAATCCGTGACTTGCCCTGGGGTGAAGGACTGCCAAGACTGCAGAATATCTTTTAACATGCCCGTCATTCCCTGCTCCGTCAGCCACGCTGGGTAGTTTCCTTTGGAGGTGCGCACTCTGCGTCCAATGACTAGGCGATCTATCGCTGTCAAAGAGTGGGCTCTAGCATAGATCGTCCTGTCCATAAAGGCAGGTGACTTCTCCCCTCTGTCTGTGAGAAAACTCAAGAGGGTGGATTTAAAATCACTCAAGAGATCCAAAACATAATCTCTGCTTCTTTTATTAAGAGCTGCTGTATGAACATCTGGTAGGCCTATATGTGCGAGGATGAAACCCCAAAATCTAGCTAGGTCCAGCTGCTTCAGATCCTGTGGGACCAGCAACTGCAAGCCTTCCGACATCGGTAAAACTCTCCATCTCGCCCACTCCATGGCTAAACGTGCCTCCCTGCCCATCCGGCGGTTTCCCGGGGTTCCTATTGTAGGCCCCACGTGAGAGTCACTAGCAGATTTCCGCCTAAGAGTAAGCCCCGGTGGGTCCTTAAGAGTGGGTAAATCTTCTGAATCATCCTCCGTGTCATCCAGCTTTCCCTGTAACATATCTACTAGTTCATCGTGAGAGGTTGAGGACAGTGTATAACGATAAGCTGGAAAAGACTCACCCGAGTCACTCTTTGCGAGCTGTGCCATCGTCTCTTCAGCCTCATCCTCTTCGTTCTGTCTCTTTTGACGTTTTGCAGGCTTCACCTCTGGAGACGATCCCTCTTGGAACAGCGGAGTGACCTTCGCCTGCATCAGGTTTATCCCGTGGTCACCGGTGTCCTCTTCCTCCGACTGGATCTCCTCCTCCACCACCTCTGGGTCACCTTCCACGTCCTGGGTCTGGTCTTCTCCGTCTTTCTTAATATACTCAGGTAAAGAGACTAATTTGTCAACGTCAACATTTAAAGCTGTTAATTTTGCTATCACATCGTCTATTGACTGGCGCAGCAATACTATATTGGATTCTAAATTCTGCACTAAAGTAGACAGTTCCCCTCTTTTAACTATCATAGATTGCATACTCAAGGGGTCCGCACAGTGCATCACAGCATTGTCCAACTCTTTAATGGCAGCATTAAACGAAGTCACCTCTACAAGTCTCTGACTCAGGTCTCTGACCTGATATTTCAATTGGTTTTTTAAGGCCTCTATATTTTCTTCTCTTATTTCTTGTGCCTGCTCTTGCAACTGTTCCTGTGTCTGCTCCTTGTCCTGTGTTTCCTGGGCCTGTTGGGCCTGCTGTTCCTGCTGCACCTGCCGCTTAGAGTCTGTATTCAAACCTTCACTGCATTTACTCTCCTGTTGGGCCCCTTGTTCCATTACTTTAATATTCTCTGTCTCTGCTGGCTCAATGGAGGCCCGCATTGCTATCATGGTATTTTGTTGGACTCCCAGTTCTTGGCATGATCTGGACTCAGAAGAAAACTGGAGCTGTGTTCTCTTAACAACACGCACCGTTTGACTATGAGACTGCATTCCTTCCATCTCTTTGGAGGGGGTTCTTGATCTAGGGGATTTGGCCAGGCCCATATCCAACTCCAGGTGCTTCTCATAGTCTCTGGCCCTGACCTGGGTCTTAACTTGTGTCTCTACAGCTTCTGAGATTTTTGTGATTATTCCAGATTGAGTGCAGACAAATTTAGTAAAAGTTGTTACTGTTTGTTGCATTTTAAATTGTTCTTCCAATGCCTGCTGATTGCCAGGTATCTGCATGGCTTGTGGCTGGGTGCTGTGGAGCTGGATAAAATTAGGCTGCTCCCCTATTTCCCTTTTTTTAATGTCATGCAACTCTTTAAGACAATTGCCTGTTATAACTGGGATCACTGGGGAGGTCTGGATCTCCAGGAATTCCTCAGGGGCCCCTGAAGAAGTCTGGGTGTCTTCAGAAATTTGGGGAGAGGGTCCTGCAGTGCTTAAGAATTTTTTCCCTGCATTTAACTCCATTCCCACAGTGCTTAAGAATTTTTCCCCTGCATTTAACTCCATTCCCAGTCCTTCAGAGGGTTGGCACAGTTTAGAGGGGGTAAAATCAAAGTCTCCTACCATTTCCGTGGTCAGGATCTTCTGTGCTTCATCAGGGTAATCCTCTACCATCTTCTGGGGACCCTCTGGAAGGTCTTCTCCCAAAGGGGAAGGGGCTGCAGGCTCCAGAAATTGCATTTTTCCTTGTGTTTTCCCTGGCGTTTTTTCTGGCTCTTTGAAAAGAAATTCCTGGGGCTTTCCATAATTTGGGGTCTCCAGAGATCTGTCAGGGTGCCCCTCTGCCAGTGCCTGAACCTTCCCCTGGGTCCCCCTCCAAAAACGGGGCTTCCCCCCTCCAAATCCAGTTGTTTTGGGGCTATTTTCAAAGGTTTTTCCAAGCCTTTCTGTTTAAAATGGACTTGGTTTCGCTTTCCATTCTCTTCAATGGGGCGATTTTCCTCTGCTTCTAGGGGGACCCCCCCACAGGGGGGTTCCATTTTCCACTAGATCAGTGGGGGGACCTTCTTCTAAGTACCCCCACTGAAAATTTGGTGAAAATCGGACAAAAAACGGCTTTAAAAAGCCTAAATACCTCTCAGTGACCAGGAGCTCTTCCTGCACACGTCCTCCTCGGGCGTGGTTAGGAGGTTAGGCTAGGGTCAGGCTAGGCCAGGGCTAGGCCAGGGCCAGGGGCCAGGCCAGGCCAGGCCAGGCCAGGCCAGGCCAGGGCCAGGCCAGGCCAGGCCAGGGCCAGGCTAGGGTCCAGGCCAGGGCCAGGCTCAGGCCAGGGCCAGGGCCAGGGCTCAGGTCCAGGCCCGGTCCAGGTCCGGCCCGGGCCCGGTCCCGGGCCCGGGCCCGGGTCCGGGCCAGGTCCAGGCCAGGCCAGGGCCAGGCCAGGCCAGGGCCAGGCCAGGCCAGGCCAGGCCAGGCCAGGCCAGGGCCAGGGCCCGGCCAGGCCAGGCCAGGCCAGGCCAGGCCAGGGCCAGGGCCAGGCCAGGCCAGGCCAGGCCAGGCCAGGCCAGGCCAGGCCAGGCCAGGCCAGGCCAGGCCAGGCCAGGCCAGGCCAGGCCAGGCCAGGCCAGGCCAGGCCAGGCCAGGCCAGGCCAGGCCAGGCCAGGCCAGGCCAGGCCAGGCCAGGCCAGGCCAGGCCAGGCCAGGCCAGGCCAGGCCAGGCCAGGCCAGGCCAGGCCAGGCCAGGCCAGGCCAGGCCAGGCCAGGCCAGGCCAGGCCAGGCCAGGCCAGGCCGTGCCAGGCCAGTGCCAGTGCCGGGTCAGGCCAGGCCAGGGCCAGGCCAGGCCAGGCCAGGCCAGGCCAGGCCAGGCCAGGCCAGGCCAGGCCAGGCCAGGCCAGGCCAGGCCAGGCCAGGCCAGGCCAGGCCAGGCCGGCCAGGCCAGGCCAGGCCAGGCCAGGCCAGGCCAGGGCCAGGCCAGGCCGGCCAGGCCAGGCCAGGCCAGGCCAGGCCAGGCCAGGCCAGTGCCAGGCCAGGCCAGGCCAGGCTGGCCAGGCCAGGCCAGGCCAGGCCAGGCCAGGCCAGGCCAGGCCAGGCCAGTGCCAGGCCAGGCCAGGCCAGGCCAGGCCAGGCCAGGCCGGGCCAGGCCAGTGCCAGGCCAGGCCAGGCCAGGCCAGGCCAGGCCAGGCTGTGCCAGGCCAGGCCAGTGCTGGCTAGGCCAGTGCCAGGCCAGGCCAGGCTGTGCAGTGCCAGGCCAGGCCAGGCCAGGCCAGGCCAGGGCCAGGCCAGGCCAGTGCCAGGCCAGGCCAGTGCCAGGCCAGGCCAGGCCAGGCCAGTGCCAGGCCAGGCCAGGCCAGGCCAGGCCAGGCCAGGCCAGGCCAGGCCAGTGCCAGGCCAGGCCAGGCCAGGCCAGGCCAGGCCAGGCCAGGCCAGGCCAGGGCCAGGCCAGGCCAGGCCAGGCCAGGCCAGGCCAGGCCAGGCCAGGCCAGGCCAGGCCAGGGCCAGGCCAGGCCAGTGCCAGTGCCAGGCCAGGCCAGTGCCAGGCCAGGCCAGGCCAGGCCAGGCCAGGCCAGGCCAGGCCAGGCCAGGCCAGGCCAGGCCAGGCCAGGCCAGGCCAGGCCAGGCCAGGCCAGGCCAGGCCAGGCCAGGCCAGGCCAGGCCAGGCCAGGCCAGGCCAGGCCAGGCCAGGCCAGGCCAGGCCAGGCCAGGCCAGGCCAGGCCAGGCCAGGCCAGGCCAGGCCAGGCCAGGGCCAGGCCAGGGCCAGGCCAGGCCAGGCCAGGCCAGGCCAGGCCAGGCCAGGCCAGGCCAGGCCAGGCCAGGCCAGGCCAGGCCAGGCCAGGCCAGGCCAGGCCAGGCCAGGCCAGGCCAGGCCAGGCCAGGCCAGGCCAGGCCAGGCCAGGCCAGGCCAGGGCCAGGCCAGGCCAGGCCAGGCCAGGCCAGGCCAGGCCAGGCCAGGCCAGGCCAGGCCAGGCCAGGCCAGGCCAGGCCAGGCCAGGCCAGGCCAGGCCAGGCCAGGCCAGGCCAGGCCAGGCCAGGCCAGGCCAGGCCAGGCCAGGCCAGGCCAGGCCAGGCCAGGCCAGGCCAGGCCAGGCCAGGCCAGGGCCAGGCCAGGCCAGGCCAGGCCAGGCCAGGCCAGGCCAGGCCAGGCCAGGCCAGGCCAGGCCAGGCCAGGCCAGGCCAGGCCAGGCCAGGCCAGGCCAGGCCAGGCCAGGGCCAGGCCAGGCCAGGCCAGGCCAGGCCAGGCCAGGCCAGGCCAGGCCAGGCCAGGCCAGGCCAGGCCAGGCCAGGCCAGGCCAGGCCAGGCCAGGCCAGGCCAGGCCAGGCCAGGCCAGGGCCAGGCCAGGCCAGGCCAGGCCAGGCCAGGCCAGGCCAGGCCAGGCCAGGCCAGGCCAGGCCAGGCCAGGCCAGGCCAGGCCAGGCCAGGCCAGGCCAGGCCAGGCCAGGCCAGGCCAGGCCAGGGCCAGGCCAGGCCAGGCCAGGCCAGGCCAGGCCAGGCCAGGCCAGGCCAGGCCAGGCCAGGCCAGGCCAGGCCAGGCCAGGCCAGGCCAGGCCAGGCCAGGCCAGGCCAGGCCAGGCCAGGCCAGGCCAGGCCAGGCCAGGCCAGGCCAGGCCAGGCCAGGCCAGGCCAGGGCCAGGCCAGGCCAGGCCAGGCCAGGCCAGGCCAGGCCAGGCCAGGCCAGGCCAGGCCAGGCCAGGCCAGGCCAGGCCAGGCCAGGCCAGGCCAGGCCAGGCCAGGCCAGGCCAGGCCAGGCCAGGCCAGGCCAGGCCAGGCCAGGCCAGGGCCAGGCCAGGCCAGGCCAGGCCAGGCCAGGCCAGGCCAGGCCAGGCCAGGCCAGGCCAGGCCAGGCCAGGCCAGGCCAGGCCAGGCCAGGCCAGGCCAGGGCCAGGCCAGGCCAGGCCAGGCCAGGCCAGGCCAGGCCAGGGCCAGGCCAGGCCAGGCCAGGCCAGGCCAGGCCAGGGCCAGGCCAGGCCAGGCCAGGCCAGGCCAGGCCAGGCCAGGCCAGGCCAGGCCAGGCCAGGCCAGGCCAGGCCAGGGCCAGGCCAGGCCAGGCCAGGCCAGGCCAGGCCAGGCCAGGCCAGGCCAGGCCAGGCCAGGCCAGGGCCAGGCCAGGCCAGGGCCAGGGCCAGGCCAGGCCAGGCCAGGCCAGGCCAGGCCAGGCCAGGCCAGGCCAGGCCAGGCCAGGCCAGGCCAGGCCAGGCCAGGCCAGGCCAGGCCAGGCCAGGCCAGGCCAGGGCCAGGCCAGGCCAGGCCAGGCCAGGCCAGGCCAGGCCAGGCCAGGCCAGGCCAGGCCAGGCCAGGCCAGGCCAGGCCAGGCCAGGCCAGGCCAGGCCAGGCCAGGCCAGGCCAGGCCAGGCCAGGCCAGGCCAGGCCAGGCCAGGCCAGGCCAGGCCAGGCCAGGCCAGGCCAGGCCAGGGCCAGGCCAGGCCAGGCCAGGCCAGGCCAGGCCAGGCCAGGCCAGGCCAGGCCAGGCCAGGCCAGGCCAGGCCAGGCCAGGCCAGGCCAGGCCAGGCCAGGCCAGGCCAGGCCAGGCCAGGCCAGGCCAGGGCCAGGCCAGGCCAGGCCAGGCCAGGCCAGGCCAGGCCAGGCCAGGCCAGGGCCAGGCCAGGCCAGGCCAGGCCAGGCCAGGCCAGGCCAGGCCAGGCCAGGCCAGGCCAGGCCAGGCCAGGCCAGGCCAGGCCAGGCCAGGCCAGGCCAGGCCAGGCCAGGCCAGGCCAGGCCAGGCCAGGCCAGGCCAGGCCAGGGCCAGGCCAGGCCAGGCCAGGCCAGGCCAGGGCCAGGCCAGGCCAGGCCAGGCCAGGCCAGGCCAGGCCAGGCCAGGCCAGGCCAGGCCAGGCCAGGCCAGGCCAGGCCAGGCCAGGCCAGGCCAGGCCAGGCCAGGCCAGGCCAGGCCAGGCCAGGCCAGGGCCAGGCCAGGCCAGGCCAGGCCAGGCCAGGCCAGGCCAGGCCAGGCCAGGCCAGGCCAGGCCAGGCCAGGCCAGGCCAGGCCAGGCCAGGCCAGGCCAGGCCAGGCCAGGCCAGGCCAGGCCAGGCCAGGCCAGGCCAGGCCAGGCCAGGCCAGGCCAGGCCAGGCCAGGCCAGGCCAGGCCAGGCCAGGCCAGGCCAGGCCAGGCCAGGCCAGGCCAGGCCAGGCCAGGCCAGGCCAGGGCCAGGCCAGGCCAGGCCAGGCCAGGCCAGGCCAGGGCCAGGCCAGGCCAGGCCAGGCCAGGCCAGGCCAGGCCAGGGCCAGGCCAGGCCAGGCCAGGCCAGGCCAGGCCAGGCCAGGGCCAGGCCAGGCCAGGCCAGGCCAGGCCAGGCCAGGCCAGGCCAGGCCAGGCCAGGCCAGGCCAGGCCAGGCCAGGCCAGGCCAGGCCAGGCCAGGCCAGGCCAGGCCAGGCCAGGCCAGGCCAGGCCAGGCCAGGCCAGGCCAGGGCCAGGCCAGGCCAGGCCAGGCCAGGGCCAGGCCAGGCCAGGCCAGGCCAGGCCAGGCCAGGCCAGGCCAGGCCAGGCCAGGCCAGGCCAGGCCAGGCCAGGCCAGGCCAGGCCAGGCCAGGCCAGGCCAGGCCAGGCCAGGCCAGGCCAGGGCCAGGCCAGGCCAGGCCAGGCCAGGCCAGGCCAGGCCAGGCCAGGCCAGGCCAGGCCAGGGCCAGGCCAGGCCAGGCCAGGCCAGGCCAGGCCAGGCCAGGCCAGGCCAGGCCAGGCCAGGGCCAGGCCAGGCCAGGCCAGGCCAGGCCAGGCCAGGCCAGGGCCAGGCCAGGCCAGGCCAGGCCAGGCCAGGCCAGGCCAGGCCAGGCCAGGCCAGGCCAGGCCAGGCCAGGCCAGGCCAGGCCAGGCCAGGCCAGGCCAGGCCAGGCCAGGCCAGGCCAGGCCAGGCCAGGCCAGGCCAGGCCAGGGCCAGGCCAGGCCAGGCCAGGGCCAGGCCAGGCCAGGCCAGGCCAGGCCAGGCCAGGCCAGGCCAGGCCAGGCCAGGCCAGGGCCAGGCCAGGCCAGGCCAGGCCAGGCCAGGCCAGGCCAGGCCAGGCCAGGCCAGGCCAGGCCAGGCCAGGCCAGGCCAGGCCAGGCCAGGCCAGGCCAGGCCAGGCCAGGCCAGGCCAGGCCAGGCCAGGCCAGGCCAGGCCAGGGCCAGGGCCAGGCCAGGCCAGGCCAGGCCAGGCCAGGCCAGGCCAGGCCAGGCCAGGCCAGGCCAGGCCAGGCCAGGCCAGGCCAGGCCAGGCCAGGCCAGGCCAGGCCAGGCCAGGCCAGGCCAGGCCAGGGCCAGGCCAGGGCCAGGCCAGGCCAGGCCAGGCCAGGCCAGGCCAGGCCAGGCCAGGCCAGGCCAGGCCAGGCCAGGCCAGGCCAGGCCAGGCCAGGCCAGGCCAGGGCCAGGCCAGGCCAGGCCAGGGCCAGGCCAGGCCAGGCCAGGCCAGGCCAGGCCAGGCCAGGCCAGGCCAGGCCAGGCCAGGCCAGGCCAGGCCAGGCCAGGCCAGGCCAGGCCAGGCCAGGCCAGGCCAGGCCAGGCCAGGCCAGGCCAGGCCAGGCCAGGCCAGGCCAGGCCAGGCCAGGGCCAGGCCAGGCCAGGCCAGGCCAGGCCAGGCCAGGCCAGGCCAGGCCAGGCCAGGCCAGGGCCAGGCCAGGCCAGGCCAGGCCAGGCCAGGCCAGGCCAGGCCAGGCCAGGCCAGGCCAGGCCAGGCCAGGCCAGGCCAGGCCAGGCCAGGCCAGGGCCAGGCCAGGCCAGGCCAGGCCAGGCCAGGCCAGGCCAGGCCAGGGCCAGGCCAGGCCAGGCCAGGCCAGGCCAGGCCAGGCCAGGGCCAGGCCAGGCCAGGCCAGGCCAGGCCAGGCCAGGCCAGGCCAGGCCAGGCCAGGCCAGGCCAGGCCAGGCCAGGCCAGGCCAGGCCAGGCCAGGCCAGGCCAGGCCAGGCCAGGCCAGGCCAGGCCAGGCCAGGCCAGGCCAGGCCAGGCCAGGCCAGGCCAGGGCCAGGCCAGGCCAGGCCAGGCCAGGCCAGGCCAGGCCAGGCCAGGCCAGGCCAGGCCAGGCCAGGCCAGGCCAGGCCAGGCCAGGCCAGGCCAGGCCAGGCCAGGCCAGGCCAGGCCAGGCCAGGCCAGGCCAGGCCAGGCCAGGCCAGGCCAGGCCAGGCCAGGCCAGGCCAGGGCCAGGCCAGGCCAGGCCAGGCCAGGCCAGGCCAGGCCAGGCCAGGCCAGGCCAGGCCAGGCCAGGGCCAGGGCCAGGCCAGGCCAGGCCAGGCCAGGCCAGGCCAGGCCAGGCCAGGCCAGGCCAGGCCAGGGCCAGGCCAGGCCAGGCCAGGCCAGGCCAGGCCAGGCCAGGCCAGGCCAGGCCAGGCCAGGCCAGGCCAGGCCAGGCCAGGCCAGGCCAGGCCAGGGCCAGGCCAGGCCAGGCCAGGCCAGGCCAGGCCAGGGCCAGGCCAGGCCAGGCCAGGGCCAGGCCAGGCCAGGCCAGGCCAGGCCAGGCCAGGCCAGGCCAGGGCCAGGCCAGGCCAGGCCAGGCCAGGCCAGGCCAGGCCAGGCCAGGCCAGGCCAGGCCAGGCCAGGCCAGGCCAGGCCAGGCCAGGCCAGGCCAGGCCAGGCCAGGCCAGGCCAGGGCCAGGCCAGGCCAGGCCAGGCCAGGCCAGGCCAGGCCAGGCCAGGCCAGGCCAGGCCAGGCCAGGCCAGGGCCAGGCCAGGCCAGGCCAGGCCAGGCCAGGCCAGGCCAGGCCAGGCCAGGCCAGGCCAGGCCAGGCCAGGCCAGGCCAGGCCAGGCCAGGGCCAGGCCAGGCCAGGCCAGGCCAGGCCAGGCCAGGCCAGGCCAGGCCAGGGCCAGGCCAGGCCAGGCCAGGCCAGGCCAGGCCAGGCCAGGCCAGGCCAGGGCCAGGCCAGGCCAGGCCAGGCCAGGCCAGGCCAGGCCAGGCCAGGCCAGGCCAGGCCAGGCCAGGCCAGGCCAGGCCAGGCCAGGCCAGGCCAGGCCAGGCCAGGCCAGGCCAGGCCAGGCCAGGGCCAGGCCAGGCCAGGCCAGGCCAGGGCCAGGCCAGGCCAGGCCAGGCCAGGCCAGGCCAGGCCAGGCCAGGCCAGGCCAGGCCAGGCCAGGCCAGGCCAGGCCAGGCCAGGCCAGGGCCAGGCCAGGCCAGGCCAGGCCAGGCCAGGCCAGGCCAGGCCAGGCCAGGCCAGGCCAGGCCAGGCCAGGCCAGGCCAGGCCAGGCCAGGCCAGGCCAGGCCAGGCCAGGCCAGGCCAGGCCAGGCCAGGCCAGGCCAGGCCAGGGCCAGGCCAGGCCAGGCCAGGCCAGGCCAGGCCAGGCCAGGCCAGGCCAGGCCAGGCCAGGCCAGGCCAGGCCAGGCCAGGCCAGGCCAGGCCAGGCCAGGCCAGGCCAGGCCAGGCCAGGCCAGGCCAGGCCAGGCCAGGGCCAGGCCAGGCCAGGCCAGGCCAGGCCAGGCCAGGCCAGGCCAGGCCAGGCCAGGCCAGGCCAGGCCAGGCCAGGCCAGGCCAGGCCAGGCCAGGCCAGGCCAGGCCAGGCCAGGCCAGGCCAGGCCAGGCCAGGCCAGGCCAGGCCAGGCCAGGCCAGGCCAGGCCAGGCCAGGCCAGGCCAGGCCAGGGCCAGGGCCAGGCCAGGCCAGGCCAGGCCAGGCCAGGCCAGGCCAGGCCAGGCCAGGCCAGGCCAGGCCAGGCCAGGCCAGGCCAGGCCAGGCCAGGCCAGGCCAGGCCAGGCCAGGCCAGGCCAGGCCAGGCCAGGGCCAGGCCAGGCCAGGCCAGGCCAGGCCAGGCCAGGCCAGGCCAGGCCAGGGCCAGGCCAGGCCAGGCCAGGCCAGGCCAGGCCAGGCCAGGCCAGGGCCAGGCCAGGCCAGGCCAGGCCAGGCCAGGCCAGGCCAGGCCAGGCCAGGCCAGGCCAGGCCAGGCCAGGGCCAGGCCAGGCCAGGCCAGGCCAGGCCAGGCCAGGCCAGGCCAGGCCAGGCCAGGCCAGGCCAGGCCAGGCCAGGCCAGGCCAGGCCAGGGCCAGGCCAGGCCAGGCCAGGCCAGGGCCAGGCCAGGCCAGGCCAGGCCAGGCCAGGCCAGGGCCAGGCCAGGCCAGGCCAGGCCAGGCCAGGCCAGGCCAGGGCCAGGCCAGGCCAGGCCAGGCCAGGCCAGGCCAGGCCAGGCCAGGCCAGGCCAGGCCAGGCCAGGCCAGGCCAGGCCAGGCCAGGGCCAGGCCAGGCCAGGCCAGGCCAGGCCAGGCCAGGCCAGGCCAGGCCAGGCCAGGCCAGGCCAGGCCAGGCCAGGCCAGGCCAGGCCAGGCCAGGCCAGGCCAGGCCAGGCCAGGCCAGGCCAGGCCAGGCCAGGCCAGGCCAGGCCAGGCCAGGCCAGGGCCAGGCCAGGCCAGGCCAGGCCAGGCCAGGCCAGGCCAGGCCAGGCCAGGCCAGGCCAGGCCAGGCCAGGCCAGGCCAGGCCAGGCCAGGCCAGGCCAGGCCAGGGCCAGGCCAGGCCAGGCCAGGCCAGGCCAGGCCAGGCCAGGCCAGGCCAGGCCAGGCCAGGCCAGGCCAGGGCCAGGCCAGGCCAGGCCAGGCCAGGCCAGGCCAGGCCAGGCCAGGCCAGGCCAGGCCAGGCCAGGCCAGGCCAGGCCAGGCCAGGCCAGGGCCAGGCCAGGCCAGGCCAGGCCAGGCCAGGCCAGGCCAGGCCAGGCCAGGCCAGGCCAGGCCAGGCCAGGCCAGGGCCAGGCCAGGCCAGGCCAGGCCAGGCCAGGCCAGGCCAGGCCAGGCCAGGCCAGGCCAGGCCAGGGCCAGGCCAGGCCAGGCCAGGCCAGGCCAGGCCAGGCCAGGCCAGGCCAGGCCAGGCCAGGCCAGGCCAGGCCAGGCCAGGCCAGGGCCAGGCCAGGCCAGGCCAGGCCAGGCCAGGCCAGGCCAGGCCAGGCCAGGCCAGGCCAGGCCAGGCCAGGCCAGGCCAGGCCAGGCCAGGCCAGGCCAGGCCAGGCCAGGCCAGGCCAGGCCAGGCCAGGCCAGGCCAGGCCAGGCCAGGCCAGGGCCAGGCCAGGCCAGGCCAGGCCAGGCCAGGCCAGGCCAGGCCAGGCCAGGCCAGGCCAGGCCAGGCCAGGCCAGGCCAGGCCAGGCCAGGCCAGGCCAGGCCAGGCCAGGCCAGGCCAGGCCAGGCCAGGGCCAGGCCAGGCCAGGCCAGGCCAGGCCAGGCCAGGCCAGGCCAGGCCAGGCCAGGCCAGGCCAGGCCAGGCCAGGCCAGGCCAGGCCAGGCCAGGCCAGGCCAGGCCAGGCCAGGCCAGGCCAGGGCCAGGCCAGGCCAGGCCAGGCCAGGCCAGGCCAGGCCAGGCCAGGCCAGGCCAGGCCAGGCCAGGCCAGGCCAGGCCAGGCCAGGCCAGGCCAGGCCAGGCCAGGCCAGGCCAGGCCAGGCCAGGCCAGGCCAGGCCAGGCCAGGCCAGGCCAGGCCAGGGCCAGGCCAGGCCAGGCCAGGGCCAGGCCAGGCCAGGCCAGGCCAGGCCAGGCCAGGCCAGGCCAGGCCAGGCCAGGCCAGGCCAGGCCAGGCCAGGCCAGGCCAGGCCAGGGCCAGGCCAGGCCAGGCCAGGCCAGGCCAGGCCAGGCCAGGCCAGGCCAGGCCAGGCCAGGCCAGGCCAGGCCAGGCCAGGCCAGGCCAGGCCAGGCCAGGCCAGGCCAGGCCAGGCCAGGCCAGGCCAGGCCAGGCCAGGCCAGGCCAGGCCAGGCCAGGCCAGGCCAGGCCAGGCCAGGCCAGGCCAGGCCAGGCCAGGCCAGGCCAGGCCAGGCCAGGCCAGGCCAGGCCAGGCCAGGCCAGGCCAGGCCAGGCCAGGCCAGGCCAGGCCAGGCCAGGGCCAGGCCAGGCCAGGCCAGGCCAGGCCAGGCCAGGCCAGGCCAGGCCAGGCCAGGGCCAGGCCAGGCCAGGCCAGGCCAGGCCAGGCCAGGGCCAGGCCAGGCCAGGCCAGGCCAGGCCAGGCCAGGCCAGGCCAGGCCAGGCCAGGCCAGGCCAGGCCAGGCCAGGCCAGGCCAGGGCCAGGCCAGGGCCAGGCCAGGCCAGGCCAGGCCAGGCCAGGCCAGGCCAGGGCCAGGCCAGGCCAGGCCAGGCCAGGCCAGGCCAGGCCAGGCCAGGCCAGGCCAGGCCAGGCCAGGCCAGGCCAGGCCAGGCCAGGCCAGGCCAGGCCAGGGCCAGGCCAGGCCAGGCCAGGCCAGGCCAGGCCAGGCCAGGCCAGGCCAGGCCAGGCCAGGCCAGGCCAGGCCAGGCCAGGCCAGGCCAGGCCAGGCCAGGCCAGGCCAGGCCAGGCCAGGCCAGGCCAGGCCAGGCCAGGCCAGGCCAGGCCAGGCCAGGCCAGGCCAGGCCAGGCCAGGCCAGGCCAGGCCAGGGCCAGGCCAGGCCAGGCCAGGCCAGGCCAGGGCCAGGCCAGGCCAGGCCAGGCCAGGCCAGGCCAGGCCAGGCCAGGCCAGGCCAGGCCAGGCCAGGCCAGGCCAGGCCAGGCCAGGCCAGGCCAGGCCAGGCCAGGCCAGGCCAGGCCAGGCCAGGCCAGGCCAGGCCAGGCCAGGGCCAGGCCAGGCCAGGCCAGGCCAGGGCCAGGCCAGGCCAGGCCAGGCCAGGCCAGGCCAGGCCAGGCCAGGCCAGGCCAGGCCAGGCCAGGCCAGGCCAGGCCAGGCCAGGGCCAGGCCAGGCCAGGCCAGGCCAGGCCAGGCCAGGCCAGGCCAGGCCAGGGCCAGGCCAGGCCAGGCCAGGCCAGGCCAGGCCAGGCCAGGCCAGGCCAGGCCAGGCCAGGCCAGGCCAGGCCAGGCCAGGGCCAGGCCAGGCCAGGCCAGGCCAGGCCAGGCCAGGCCAGGCCAGGCCAGGCCAGGCCAGGCCAGGCCAGGCCAGGCCAGGCCAGGCCAGGCCAGGCCAGGGCCAGGCCAGGCCAGGCCAGGCCAGGCCAGGCCAGGCCAGGCCAGGCCAGGCCAGGCCAGGGCCAGGCCAGGCCAGGCCAGGCCAGGCCAGGCCAGGCCAGGCCAGGCCAGGCCAGGCCAGGCCAGGCCAGGCCAGGCCAGGCCAGGCCAGGCCAGGCCAGGCCAGGCCAGGCCAGGCCAGGCCAGGCCAGGCCAGGCCAGGCCAGGCCAGGCCAGGCCAGGCCAGGCCAGGCCAGGCCAGGCCAGGCCAGGCCAGGCCAGGCCAGGCCAGGCCAGGCCAGGCCAGGCCAGGCCAGGGCCAGGCCAGGCCAGGCCAGGCCAGGCCAGGCCAGGCCAGGCCAGGCCAGGCCAGGCCAGGCCAGGCCAGGCCAGGCCAGGCCAGGCCAGGCCAGGCCAGGCCAGGCCAGGCCAGGCCAGGCCAGGCCAGGCCAGGCCAGGCCAGGCCAGGCCAGGCCAGGCCAGGCCAGGCCAGGCCAGGCCAGGCCAGGCCAGGCCAGGCCAGGCCAGGCCAGGCCAGGCCAGGCCAGGCCAGGCCAGGCCAGGGCCAGGCCAGGCCAGGCCAGGCCAGGCCAGGCCAGGCCAGGCCAGGCCAGGCCAGGCCAGGCCAGGCCAGGCCAGGCCAGGCCAGGCCAGGCCAGGCCAGGCCAGGCCAGGCCAGGCCAGGCCAGGCCAGGCCAGGCCAGGCCAGGCCAGGCCAGGCCAGGCCAGGCCAGGCCAGGCCAGGCCAGGCCAGGCCAGGCCAGGCCAGGCCAGGCCAGGGCCAGGCCAGGCCAGGCCAGGCCAGGCCAGGCCAGGCCAGGCCAGGCCAGGCCAGGCCAGGCCAGGGCCAGGCCAGGCCAGGCCAGGCCAGGCCAGGCCAGGCCAGGGCCAGGCCAGGCCAGGCCAGGCCAGGCCAGGCCAGGGCCAGGCCAGGCCAGGCCAGGGCCAGGCCAGGCCAGGCCAGGCCAGGGCCAGGCCAGGCCAGGCCAGGCCAGGCCAGGCCAGGGCCAGGCCAGGCCAGGCCAGGCCAGGCCAGGCCAGGCCAGGCCAGGCCAGGCCAGGCCAGGCCAGGCCAGGCCAGGCCAGGCCAGGCCAGGCCAGGCCAGGCCAGGCCAGGCCAGGCCAGGGCCAGGCCAGGCCAGGCCAGGCCAGGCCAGGCCAGGGCCAGGCCAGGCCAGGCCAGGCCAGGCCAGGCCAGGCCAGGCCAGGCCAGGCCAGGCCAGGCCAGGCCAGGCCAGGCCAGGCCAGGCCAGGCCAGGCCAGGCCAGGGCCAGGCCAGGCCAGGCCAGGCCAGGCCAGGCCAGGCCAGGCCAGGCCAGGCCAGGCCAGGGCCAGGCCAGGCCAGGCCAGGCCAGGCCAGGCCAGGCCAGGCCAGGCCAGGCCAGGCCAGGCCAGGCCAGGCCAGGCCAGGGCCAGGGCCAGGCCAGGCCAGGCCAGGCCAGGCCAGGCCAGGCCAGGCCAGGCCAGGCCAGGCCAGGCCAGGCCAGGCCAGGCCAGGCCAGGCCAGGCCAGGGCCAGGCCAGGCCAGGCCAGGCCAGGCCAGGCCAGGCCAGGCCAGGCCAGGCCAGGCCAGGCCAGGCCAGGGCCAGGCCAGGCCAGGCCAGGCCAGGCCAGGCCAGGGCCAGGCCAGGCCAGGCCAGGCCAGGCCAGGCCAGGCCAGGCCAGGCCAGGCCAGGCCAGGCCAGGCCAGGCCAGGCCAGGCCAGGCCAGGCCAGGCCAGGCCAGGCCAGGCCAGGCCAGGCCAGGCCAGGCCAGGGCCAGGCCAGGCCAGGCCAGGCCAGGCCAGGCCAGGCCAGGCCAGGGCCAGGCCAGGCCAGGGCCAGGCCAGGCCAGGCCAGGCCAGGCCAGGCCAGGCCAGGCCAGGCCAGGCCAGGCCAGGCCAGGCCAGGCCAGGCCAGGCCAGGCCAGGCCAGGCCAGGCCAGGCCAGGCCAGGGCCAGGCCAGGCCAGGGCCAGGCCAGGCCAGGCCAGGCCAGGCCAGGCCAGGCCAGGCCAGGCCAGGCCAGGCCAGGCCAGGCCAGGCCAGGCCAGGCCAGGGCCAGGCCAGGCCAGGCCAGGCCAGGCCAGGCCAGGCCAGGCCAGGCCAGGCCAGGCCAGGCCAGGCCAGGCCAGGCCAGGCCAGGCCAGGCCAGGCCAGGCCAGGCCAGGCCAGGCCAGGGCCAGGCCAGGCCAGGGCCAGGCCAGGCCAGGCCAGGCCAGGCCAGGCCAGGCCAGGCCAGGCCAGGCCAGGCCAGGGCCAGGCCAGGCCAGGCCAGGCCAGGCCAGGCCAGGCCAGGCCAGGCCAGGCCAGGCCAGGCCAGGCCAGGCCAGGCCAGGCCAGGCCAGGCCAGGCCAGGCCAGGCCAGGCCAGGCCAGGCCAGGCCAGGCCAGGCCAGGCCAGGCCAGGCCAGGCCAGGCCAGGCCAGGCCAGGCCAGGCCAGGCCAGGCCAGGCCAGGCCAGGCCAGGCCAGGCCAGGCCAGGCCAGGCCAGGCCAGGCCAGGCCAGGCCAGGCCAGGCCAGGCCAGGCCAGGCCAGGCCAGGCCAGGCCAGGCCAGGCCAGGCCAGGCCAGGCCAGGCCAGGCCAGGCCAGGCCAGGCCAGGCCAGGCCAGGCCAGGCCAGGCCAGGCCAGGCCAGGCCAGGCCAGGCCAGGCCAGGCCAGGCCAGGCCAGGGCCAGGCCAGGCCAGGCCAGGCCAGGCCAGGCCAGGCCAGGCCAGGCCAGGCCAGGCCAGGCCAGGCCAGGCCAGGCCAGGCCAGGCCAGGCCAGGGCCAGGGCCAGGCCAGGCCAGGCCAGGCCAGGGCCAGGCCAGGCCAGGCCAGGCCAGGCCAGGCCAGGCCAGGCCAGGCCAGGCCAGGCCAGGGCCAGGCCAGGCCAGGCCAGGCCAGGCCAGGCCAGGCCAGGCCAGGCCAGGCCAGGCCAGGCCAGGCCAGGCCAGGCCAGGCCAGGCCAGGCCAGGGCCAGGCCAGGCCAGGCCAGGCCAGGCCAGGCCAGGCCAGGCCAGGCCAGGCCAGGCCAGGCCAGGCCAGGCCAGGCCAGGCCAGGCCAGGCCAGGCCAGGCCAGGCCAGGCCAGGCCAGGCCAGGCCAGGCCAGGCCAGGCCAGGCCAGGCCAGGCCAGGCCAGGCCAGGCCAGGCCAGGCCAGGCCAGGCCAGGCCAGGCCAGGCCAGGCCAGGCCAGGCCAGGCCAGGCCAGGCCAGGCCAGGGCCAGGCCAGGCCAGGCCAGGCCAGGCCAGGCCAGGCCAGGGCCAGGCCAGGCCAGGCCAGGCCAGGCCAGGGCCAGGCCAGGCCAGGCCAGGCCAGGCCAGGCCAGGCCAGGCCAGGCCAGGCCAGGCCAGGCCAGGCCAGGCCAGGCCAGGCCAGGCCAGGCCAGGCCAGGCCAGGCCAGGCCAGGCCAGGGCCAGGGCCAGGCCAGGCCAGGCCAGGCCAGGCCAGGCCAGGCCAGGCCAGGCCAGGCCAGGGCCAGGCCAGGCCAGGCCAGGCCAGGCCAGGCCAGGCCAGGCCAGGCCAGGCCAGGCCAGGCCAGGGCCAGGCCAGGCCAGGCCAGGCCAGGCCAGGCCAGGCCAGGCCAGGCCAGGCCAGGCCAGGGCCAGGCCAGGCCAGGCCAGGCCAGGCCAGGCCAGGCCAGGCCAGGCCAGGGCCAGGCCAGGCCAGGCCAGGCCAGGCCAGGCCAGGGCCAGGCCAGGCCAGGCCAGGCCAGGCCAGGCCAGGCCAGGCCAGGCCAGGCCAGGCCAGGCCAGGCCAGGCCAGGCCAGGCCAGGCCAGGCCAGGCCAGGCCAGGCCAGGCCAGGCCAGGCCAGGCCAGGCCAGGCCAGGCCAGGCCAGGCCAGGGCCAGGCCAGGCCAGGCCAGGCCAGGCCAGGCCAGGGCCAGGGCCAGGCCAGGCCAGGCCAGGCCAGGCCAGGCCAGGCCAGGCCAGGCCAGGCCAGGCCAGGCCAGGCCAGGCCAGGCCAGGGCCAGGCCAGGCCAGGCCAGGGCCAGGCCAGGCCAGGCCAGGCCAGGCCAGGCCAGGCCAGGCCAGGCCAGGGCCAGGCCAGGCCAGGCCAGGCCAGGCCAGGCCAGGCCAGGCCAGGCCAGGGCCAGGCCAGGCCAGGCCAGGCCAGGCCAGGCCAGGCCAGGCCAGGCCAGGCCAGGCCAGGCCAGGCCAGGGCCAGGCCAGGCCAGGCCAGGCCAGGCCAGGCCAGGCCAGGCCAGGCCAGGCCAGGCCAGGCCAGGGCCAGGCCAGGCCAGGCCAGGCCAGGCCAGGCCAGGCCAGGCCAGGCCAGGCCAGGCCAGGCCAGGCCAGGCCAGGGCCAGGCCAGGCCAGGCCAGGCCAGGCCAGGCCAGGCCAGGCCAGGGCCAGGCCAGGCCAGGCCAGGCCAGGCCAGGCCAGGCCAGGCGCCAGGCCAGGCCAGGCCAGGCCAGGCCAGGCCAGGCCAGGCCAGGCCAGGCCAGGCCAGGCCAGGCCAGGCCAGGCCAGGCCAGGCCAGGCCAGGCCAGGCCAGGCCAGGCCAGGCCAGGCCAGGCCAGGGCCAGGCCAGGCCAGGCCAGGCCAGGCCAGGCCAGGCCAGGCCAGGCCAGGGCCAGGCCAGGCCAGGCCAGGCCAGGCCAGGCCAGGCCAGGCCAGGCCAGGCCAGGCCAGGCCAGGCCAGGCCAGGCCAGGCCAGGCCAGGCCAGGCCAGGCCAGGCCAGGCCAGGCCAGGCCAGGCCAGGCCAGGCCAGGCCAGGCCAGGCCAGGCCAGGCCAGGCCAGGCCAGGCCAGGCCAGGCCAGGCCAGGCCAGGCCAGGCCAGGCCAGGCCAGGCCAGGCCAGGCCAGGCCAGGCCAGGCCAGGCCAGGCCAGGCCAGGCCAGGCCAGGCCAGGCCAGGCCAGGCCAGGCCAGGCCAGGCCAGGGCCAGGCCAGGCCAGGCCAGGCCAGGCCAGGCCAGGCCAGGCCAGGCCAGGCCAGGCCAGGCCAGGGCCAGGCCAGGCCAGGCCAGGCCAGGCCAGGCCAGGCCAGGGCCAGGCCAGGCCAGGCCAGGCCAGGCCAGGCCAGGCCAGGCCAGGCCAGGCCAGGCCAGGCCAGGCCAGGCCAGGCCAGGCCAGGCCAGGCCAGGCCAGGCCAGGCCAGGCCAGGCCAGGCCAGGCCAGGCCAGGCCAGGCCAGGCCAGGCCAGGCCAGGCCAGGCCAGGCCAGGGCCAGGCCAGGCCAGGCCAGGCCAGGCCAGGCCAGGCCAGGGCCAGGCCAGGCCAGGCCAGGCCAGGCCAGGCCAGGCCAGGCCAGGCCAGGCCAGGCCAGGCCAGGGCCAGGCCAGGCCAGGCCAGGCCAGGCCAGGCCAGGCCAGGGCCAGGCCAGGCCAGGCCAGGCCAGGCCAGGCCAGGGCCAGGCCAGGCCAGGCCAGGCCAGGCCAGGCCAGGCCAGGCCAGGCCAGGCCAGGCCAGGCCAGGCCAGGCCAGGGCCAGGCCAGGCCAGGCCAGGCCAGGCCAGGCCAGGCCAGGCCAGGCCAGGCCAGGCCAGGCCAGGCCAGGGCCAGGCCAGGCCAGGCCAGGCCAGGCCAGGCCAGGCCAGGCCAGGCCAGGCCAGGCCAGGCCAGGCCAGGCCAGGCCAGGCCAGGCCAGGCCAGGCCAGGCCAGGCCAGGCCAGGGCCAGGCCAGGCCAGGCCAGGCCAGGCCAGGCCAGGCCAGGCCAGGCCAGGCCAGGCCAGGCCAGGCCAGGCCAGGCCAGGCCAGGCCAGGCCAGGCCAGGCCAGGCCAGGCCAGGCCAGGGCCAGGCCAGGCCAGGCCAGGCCAGGCCAGGCCAGGCCAGGGCCAGGGCCAGGCCAGGCCAGGCCAGGCCAGGCCAGGCCAGGCCAGGCCAGGCCAGGCCAGGCCAGGCCAGGCCAGGCCAGGCCAGGCCAGGCCAGGCCAGGCCAGGCCAGGCCAGGCCAGGCCAGGCCAGGCCAGGCCAGGCCAGGCCAGGCCAGGCCAGGCCAGGCCAGGCCAGGCCAGGCCAGGCCAGGCCAGGCCAGGCCAGGCCAGGGCCAGGCCAGGCCAGGCCAGGCCAGGCCAGGCCAGGCCAGGCCAGGCCAGGCCAGGCCAGGGCCAGGCCAGGCCAGGCCAGGCCAGGCCAGGCCAGGCCAGGCCAGGCCAGGCCAGGCCAGGCCAGGCCAGGCCAGGCCAGGCCAGGCCAGGCCAGGCCAGGCCAGGCCAGGCCAGGCCAGGCCAGGCCAGGCCAGGCCAGGCCAGGCCAGGCCAGGCCAGGCCAGGCCAGGCCAGGCCAGGCCAGGCCAGGCCAGGCCAGGCCAGGCCAGGCCAGGCCAGGCCAGGCCAGGCCAGGCCAGGCCAGGCCAGGCCAGGCCAGGCCAGGCCAGGCCAGGCCAGGCCAGGCCAGGGCCAGGCCAGGCCAGGCCAGGCCAGGCCAGGCCAGGCCAGGCCAGGCCAGGCCAGGGCCAGGCCAGGCCAGGCCAGGCCAGGCCAGGGCCAGGCCAGGCCAGGCCAGGCCAGGCCAGGCCAGGCCAGGCCAGGCCAGGCCAGGCCAGGCCAGGCCAGGCCAGGCCAGGCCAGGCCAGGCCAGGCCAGGGCCAGGCCAGGCCAGGCCAGGCCAGGCCAGGCCAGGCCAGGCCAGGCCAGGCCAGGCCAGGCCAGGCCAGGCCAGGCCAGGCCAGGCCAGGCCAGGCCAGGCCAGGCCAGGGCCAGGCCAGGCCAGGCCAGGCCAGGCCAGGCCAGGCCAGGCCAGGCCAGGCCAGGGCCAGGCCAGGCCAGGCCAGGCCAGGCCAGGCCAGGCCAGGCCAGGCCAGGCCAGGCCAGGCCAGGCCAGGCCAGGCCAGGCCAGGCCAGGCCAGGCCAGGCCAGGCCAGGCCAGGCCAGGCCAGGCCAGGCCAGGCCAGGCCAGGCCAGGCCAGGCCAGGCCAGGCCAGGGCCAGGCCAGGCCAGGCCAGGCCAGGCCAGGCCAGGCCAGGCCAGGCCAGGCCAGGCCAGGCCAGGCCAGGGCCAGGCCAGGCCAGGCCAGGCCAGGCCAGGCCAGGCCAGGCCAGGCCAGGCCAGGCCAGGCCAGGCCAGGCCAGGCCAGGCCAGGCCAGGCCAGGCCAGGCCAGGCCAGGCCAGGCCAGGCCAGGCCAGGCCAGGCCAGGCCAGGGCCAGGCCAGGCCAGGCCAGGCCAGGCCAGGCCAGGGCCAGGCCAGGCCAGGCCAGGCCAGGCCAGGCCAGGCCAGGCCAGGCCAGGCCAGGGCCAGGCCAGGCCAGGCCAGGCCAGGCCAGGCCAGGCCAGGCCAGGCCAGGCCAGGCCAGGCCAGGCCAGGCCAGGCCAGGGCCAGGCCAGGCCAGGCCAGGCCAGGCCAGGCCAGGCCAGGCCAGGCCAGGGCCAGGCCAGGCCAGGCCAGGCCAGGCCAGGCCAGGCCAGGCCAGGCCAGGCCAGGCCAGGCCAGGCCAGGCCAGGCCAGGCCAGGCCAGGCCAGGCCAGGCCAGGCCAGGCCAGGCCAGGCCAGGCCAGGCCAGGCCAGGGCCAGGCCAGGCCAGGCCAGGGCCAGGCCAGGCCAGGCCAGGCCAGGCCAGGCCAGGCCAGGGCCAGGCCAGGCCAGGCCAGGCCAGGCCAGGGCCAGGCCAGGCCAGGCCAGGGCCAGGCCAGGCCAGGCCAGGCCAGGCCAGGCCAGGCCAGGCCAGGCCAGGCCAGGCCAGGCCAGGCCAGGCCAGGCCAGGCCAGGCCAGGCCAGGCCAGGCCAGGCCAGGCCAGGCCAGGCCAGGCCAGGGCCAGGCCAGGCCAGGCCAGGCCAGGCCAGGCCAGGCCAGGCCAGGCCAGGCCAGGCCAGGCCAGGCCAGGCCAGGCCAGGCCAGGCCAGGCCAGGCCAGGGCCAGGCCAGGCCAGGCCAGGCCAGGCCAGGCCAGGCCAGGCCAGGCCAGGCCAGGCCAGGCCAGGGCCAGGCCAGGCCAGGCCAGGCCAGGCCAGGCCAGGCCAGGCCAGGCCAGGCCAGGCCAGGCCAGGCCAGGCCAGGCCAGGCCAGGCCAGGCCAGGCCAGGCCAGGCCAGGGCCAGGCCAGGCCAGGGCCAGGCCAGGCCAGGCCAGGCCAGGCCAGGCCAGGCCAGGCCAGGCCAGGCCAGGCCAGGGCCAGGCCAGGCCAGGCCAGGCCAGGCCAGGCCAGGCCAGGCCAGGCCAGGCCAGGCCAGGCCAGGCCAGGGCCAGGCCAGGCCAGGCCAGGCCAGGCCAGGCCAGGCCAGGCCAGGCCAGGCCAGGGCCAGGCCAGGCCAGGCCAGGCCAGGGCCAGGCCAGGCCAGGCCAGGCCAGGCCAGGCCAGGCCAGGCCAGGCCAGGCCAGGCCAGGCCAGGCCAGGCCAGGCCAGGCCAGGCCAGGCCAGGGCCAGGCCAGGCCAGGCCAGGCCAGGCCAGGCCAGGCCAGGCCAGGCCAGGCCAGGCCAGGCCAGGCCAGGCCAGGCCAGGCCAGGCCAGGCCAGGCCAGGCCAGGCCAGGCCAGGCCAGGCCAGGCCAGGCCAGGCCAGGCCAGGCCAGGCCAGGCCAGGCCAGGGCCAGGCCAGGCCAGGCCAGGCCAGGCCAGGCCAGGCCAGGCCAGGCCAGGCCAGGCCAGGCCAGGCCAGGGCCAGGCCAGGCCAGGCCAGGCCAGGCCAGGCCAGGCCAGGCCAGGCCAGGCCAGGCCAGGCCAGGCCAGGCCAGGCCAGGCCAGGCCAGGCCAGGCCAGGCCAGGCCAGGGCCAGGCCAGGCCAGGCCAGGCCAGGCCAGGCCAGGCCAGGCCAGGCCAGGCCAGGCCAGGCCAGGCCAGGCCAGGCCAGGCCAGGCCAGGCCAGGCCAGGCCAGGCCAGGCCAGGCCAGGCCAGGCCAGGCCAGGCCAGGGCCAGGCCAGGCCAGGCCAGGCCAGGCCAGGCCAGGCCAGGCCAGGCCAGGCCAGGCCAGGCCAGGCCAGGCCAGGCCAGGCCAGGCCAGGCCAGGCCAGGCCAGGGCCAGGCCAGGCCAGGCCAGGCCAGGCCAGGGCCAGGCCAGGCCAGGCCAGGCCAGGCCAGGCCAGCGGCCAGGCCAGGCCAGGCCAGGCCAGGCCAGGCCAGGCCAGGCCAGGCCAGGCCAGGCCAGGCCAGGCCAGGCCAGGCCAGGCCAGGCCAGGCCAGGCCAGGCCAGGCCAGGCCAGGCCAGGCCAGGCCAGGCCAGGCCGGCCAGGCCAGGCCAGGCCAGGCCAGGCCAGGCCAGGCCAGGCCAGGCCAGGCCAGGCCAGGCCAGGCCAGGCCAGGCCAGGCCAGGCCAGGCCAGGCCAGGCCAGGCCAGGCCAGGCCAGGCCAGGCCAGGCCAGGCCAGGCCAGGGCCAGGCCAGGCCAGGCCAGGGCCAGGCCAGGCCAGGCCAGGCCAGGCCAGGCCAGGCCAGGCCAGGCCAGGGCCAGGCCAGGCCAGGCCAGGCCAGGCCAGGCCAGGCCAGGGCCAGGCCAGGCCAGGCCAGGCCAGGGCCAGGCCAGGCCAGGCCAGGGCCAGGCCAGGCCAGGCCAGGCCAGGCCAGGCCAGGCCAGGCCAGGCCAGGCCAGGCCAGGCCAGGCCAGGCCAGGGCCAGGCCAGGGCCAGGCCAGGCCAGGCCAGGCCAGGCCAGGCCAGGCCAGGCCAGGGCCAGGCCAGGCCAGGCCAGGCCAGGCCAGGCCAGGCCAGGCCAGGCCAGGCCAGGGCCAGGCCAGGCCAGGCCAGGCCAGGCCAGGCCAGGCCAGGCCAGGCCAGGCCAGGGCCAGGCCAGGCCAGGCCAGGCCAGGCCAGGCCAGGCCAGGGCCAGGCCAGGCCAGGCCAGGCCAGGCCAGGCCAGGCCAGGCCAGGCCAGGCCAGGCCAGGCCAGGCCAGGCCAGGCCAGGCCAGGGCCAGGCCAGGGCCAGGCCAGGGCCAGGCCAGGCCAGGCCAGGGCCAGGCCAGGCCAGGCCAGGCCAGGCCAGGCCAGGCCAGGCCAGGCCAGGCCAGGCCAGGCCAGGGCCAGGCCAGGCCAGGCCAGGCCAGGCCAGGCCAGGCCAGGCCAGGCCAGGCCAGGCCAGGCCAGGCCAGGCCAGGCCAGGGCCAGGCCAGGCCAGGCCAGGGCCAGGCCAGGCCAGGCCAGGCCAGGCCAGGCCAGGCCAGGCCAGGCCAGGCCAGGCCAGGCCAGGGCCAGGCCAGGCCAGGCCAGGGCCAGGCCAGGCCAGGCCAGGCCAGGCCAGGCCAGGCCAGGCCAGGCCAGGCCAGGCCAGGCCAGGCCAGGCCAGGCCAGGCCAGGCCAGGCCAGGCCAGGCCAGGCCAGGCCAGGCCAGGCCAGGCCAGGCCAGGGCCAGGCCAGGCCAGGCCAGGCCAGGGCCAGGCCAGGCCAGGCCAGGCCAGGCCAGGCCAGGCCAGGCCAGGCCAGGCCAGGCCAGGCCAGGCCAGGCCAGGCCAGGCCAGGCCAGGCCAGGGCCAGGCCAGGCCAGGCCAGGCCAGGCCAGGCCAGGCCAGGCCAGGCCAGGGCCAGGCCAGGCCAGGCCAGGCCAGGCCAGGCCAGGCCAGGCCAGGCCAGGCCAGGCCAGGCCAGGCCAGGCCAGGCCAGGCCAGGCCAGGCCAGGCCAGGCCAGGCCAGGCCAGGCCAGGCCAGGCCAGGCCAGGCCAGGCCAGGCCAGGCCAGGCCAGGCCAGGGCCAGGCCAGGCCAGGCCAGGCCAGGCCAGGCCAGGCCAGGCCAGGCCAGGCCAGGGCCAGGCCAGGCCAGGCCAGGCCAGGCCAGGCCAGGCCAGGCCAGGCCAGGCCAGGCCAGGCCAGGCCAGGCCAGGGCCAGGCCAGGCCAGGCCAGGCCAGGCCAGGGCCAGGCCAGGCCAGGCCAGGCCAGGCCAGGCCAGGCCAGGCCAGGCCAGGCCAGGCCAGGCCAGGCCAGGCCAGGCCAGGCCAGGCCAGGCCAGGCCAGGGCCAGGCCAGGCCAGGCCAGGCCAGGCCAGGCCAGGCCAGGCCAGGCCAGGCCAGGGCCAGGCCAGGCCAGGCCAGGCCAGGCCAGGCCAGGCCAGGCCAGGCCAGGCCAGGCCAGGCCAGGCCAGGCCAGGCCAGGCCAGGCCAGGCCAGGCCAGGCCAGGGCCAGGCCAGGCCAGGCCAGGCCAGGCCAGGGCCAGGCCAGGCCAGGCCAGGGCCAGGCCAGGCCAGGCCAGGCCAGGCCAGGCCAGGCCAGGCCAGGCCAGGCCAGGCCAGGCCAGGGCCAGGCCAGGCCAGGCCAGGCCAGGCCAGGCCAGGCCAGGCCAGGCCAGGCCAGGCCAGGCCAGGCCAGGCCAGGCCAGGCCAGGCCAGGCCAGGCCAGGGCCAGGCCAGGCCAGGCCAGGCCAGGCCAGGCCAGGCCAGGCCAGGCCAGGCCAGGCCAGGCCAGGCCAGGGCCAGGCCAGGCCAGGCCAGGCCAGGCCAGGCCAGGCCAGGCCAGGCCAGGCCAGGCCAGGCCAGGCCAGGCCAGGCCAGGCCAGGCCAGGCCAGGCCAGGCCAGGCCAGGCCAGGCCAGGCCAGGCCAGGCCAGGCCAGGCCAGGCCAGGCCAGGCCAGGCCAGGCCAGGCCAGGCCAGGCCAGGCCAGGCCAGGCCAGGCCAGGCCAGGCCAGGCCAGGCCAGGCCAGGCCAGGCCAGGCCAGGCCAGGCCAGGCCAGGCCAGGCCAGGCCAGGCCAGGCCAGGCCAGGCCAGGCCAGGCCAGGCCAGGCCAGGGCCAGGCCAGGCCAGGCCAGGCCAGGCCAGGCCAGGCCAGGCCAGGCCAGGCCAGGCCAGGCCAGGCCAGGCCAGGCCAGGCCAGGCCAGGCCAGGCCAGGCCAGGCCAGGCCAGGCCAGGCCAGGCCAGGCCAGGCCAGGCCAGGCCAGGCCAGGCCAGGCCAGGCCAGGGCCAGGCCAGGCCAGGCCAGGGCCAGGCCAGGCCAGGCCAGGCCAGGCCAGGCCAGGCCAGGCCAGGCCAGGCCAGGCCAGGCCAGGCCAGGGCCAGGCCAGGCCAGGCCAGGCCAGGCCAGGCCAGGCCAGGCCAGGCCAGGCCAGGCCAGGCCAGGCCAGGCCAGGCCAGGCCAGGCCAGGCCAGGCCAGGCCAGGCCAGGCCAGGCCAGGCCAGGCCAGGCCAGGCCAGGCCAGGCCAGGCCAGGCCAGGCCAGGCCAGGCCAGGCCAGGCCAGGCCAGGCCAGGCCAGGCCAGGCCAGGCCAGGGCCAGGCCAGGCCAGGCCAGGCCAGGCCAGGCCAGGCCAGGCCAGGCCAGGCCAGGCCAGGCCAGGCCAGGCCAGGCCAGGCCAGGCCAGGCCAGGCCAGGCCAGGCCAGGCCAGGGCCAGGCCAGGCCAGGCCAGGCCAGGGCCAGGCCAGGCCAGGCCAGGCCAGGCCAGGCCAGGCCAGGCCAGGGCCAGGCCAGGCCAGGCCAGGCCAGGCCAGGCCAGGGCCAGGCCAGGCCAGGCCAGGCCAGGCCAGGCCAGGCCAGGCCAGGCCAGGCCAGGCCAGGCCAGGCCAGGCCAGGCCAGGCCAGGCCAGGCCAGGCCAGGCCAGGCCAGGCCAGGCCAGGCCAGGCCAGGCCAGGCCAGGCCAGGCCAGGCCAGGGCCAGGGCCAGGCCAGGCCAGGCCAGGCCAGGCCAGGCCAGGCCAGGCCAGGCCAGGCCAGGCCAGGCCAGGGCCAGGCCAGGCCAGGCCAGGCCAGGCCAGGCCAGGCCAGGCCAGGGCCAGGCCAGGCCAGGCCAGGCCAGGGCCAGGGCCAGGCCAGGCCAGGCCAGGCCAGGCCAGGCCAGGCCAGGCCAGGCCAGGCCAGGCCAGGCCAGGCCAGGCCAGGCCAGGGCCAGGCCAGGCCAGGCCAGGCCAGGCCAGGCCAGGCCAGGCCAGGCCAGGCCAGGCCAGGCCAGGCCAGGCCAGGCCAGGCCAGGCCAGGCCAGGCCAGGCCAGGCCAGGCCAGGCCAGGCCAGGCCAGGCCAGGCCAGGCCAGGGCCAGGCCAGGCCAGGCCAGGCCAGGCCAGGCCAGGCCAGGCCAGGCCAGGCCAGGGCCAGGGCCAGGCCAGGCCAGGCCAGGCCAGGCCAGGCCAGGGCCAGGCCAGGCCAGGCCAGGCCAGGCCAGGCCAGGCCAGGCCAGGCCAGGGCCAGGCCAGGCCAGGCCAGGCCAGGCCAGGCCAGGCCAGGCCAGGGCCAGGGCCAGGCCAGGCCAGGCCAGGCCAGGCCAGGCCAGGCCAGGCCAGGCCAGGCCAGGCCAGGCCAGGCCAGGCCAGGCCAGGCCAGGCCAGGCCAGGGCCAGGCCAGGCCAGGCCAGGCCAGGCCAGGCCAGGCCAGGCCAGGCCAGGGCCAGGCCAGGGCCAGGCCAGGCCAGGCCAGGCCAGGCCAGGCCAGGCCAGGCCAGGCCAGGCCAGGCCAGGCCAGGCCAGGCCAGGCCAGGCCAGGGCCAGGCCAGGCCAGGCCAGGCCAGGCCAGGCCAGGGCCAGGCCAGGCCAGGCCAGGCCAGGCCAGGCCAGGCCAGGCCAGGCCAGGCCAGGCCAGGCCAGGCCAGGCCAGGCCAGGCCAGGCCAGGCCAGGCCAGGGCCAGGCCAGGCCAGGCCAGGCCAGGCCAGGCCAGGCCAGGCCAGGCCAGGCCAGGCCAGGCCAGGCCAGGCCAGGCCAGGGCCAGGCCAGGCCAGGCCAGGCCAGGCCAGGCCAGGCCAGGCCAGGCCAGGCCAGGCCAGGGCCAGGCCAGGCCAGGCCAGGCCAGGCCAGGCCAGGCCAGGCCAGGGCCAGGCCAGGCCAGGCCAGGCCAGGCCAGGCCAGGCCAGGCCAGGCCAGGGCCAGGCCAGGCCAGGCCAGGCCAGGCCAGGCCAGGCCAGGCCAGGCCAGGGCCAGGCCAGGCCAGGCCAGGCCAGGCCAGGCCAGGCCAGGCCAGGCCAGGCCAGGCCAGGGCCAGGCCAGGCCAGGCCAGGCCAGGCCAGGCCAGGCCAGGCCAGGCCAGGCCAGGCCAGGCCAGGCCAGGCCAGGCCAGGCCAGGCCAGGCCAGGCCAGGCCAGGCCAGGCCAGGCCAGGCCAGGCCAGGCCAGGCCAGGCCAGGCCAGGCCAGGCCAGGCCAGGCCAGGCCAGGCCAGGCCAGGCCAGGCCAGGCCAGGCCAGGCCAGGCCAGGCCAGGCCAGGCCAGGCCAGGGCCAGGCCAGGGCCAGGGCCAGGCCAGGCCAGGCCAGGCCAGGCCAGGGCCAGGGCCAGGCCAGGCCAGGCCAGGGCCAGGCCAGGCCAGGCCAGGCCAGGGCCAGGCCAGGCCAGGCCAGGCCAGGCCAGGGCCAGGCCAGGCCAGGCCAGGCCAGGCCAGGGCCAGGCCAGGCCAGGGCCAGGCCAGGCCAGGCCAGGGCCAGGCCAGGCCAGGCCAGGCCAGGCCAGGGCCAGGCCAGGCCAGGCCAGGCCAGGGCCAGGCCAGGCCAGGCCAGGCCAGGCCAGGCCAGGCCAGGCCAGGCCAGGCCAGGCCAGGCCAGGCCAGGCCAGGCCAGGCCAGGCCAGGCCAGGCCAGGCCAGGCCAGGCCAGGCCAGGGCCAGGCCAGGCCAGGCCAGGCCAGGCCAGGCCAGGCCAGGCCAGGCCAGGCCAGGCCAGGCCAGGCCAGGGCCAGGCCAGGCCAGGCCAGGCCAGGCCAGGCCAGGCCAGGCCAGGCCAGGCCAGGCCAGGCCAGGCCAGGCCAGGCCAGGCCAGGCCAGGCCAGGCCAGGCCAGGCCAGGCCAGGGCCAGGCCAGGCCAGGCCAGGCCAGGCCAGGCCAGGCCAGGCCAGGCCAGGCCAGGGCCAGGCCAGGGCCAGGCCAGGCCAGGCCAGGCCAGGCCAGGCCAGGCCAGGCCAGGCCAGGGCCAGGCCAGGCCAGGCCAGGCCAGGCCAGGGCCAGGCCAGGCCAGGCCAGGCCAGGCCAGGCCAGGCCAGGCCAGGCCAGGCCAGGCCAGGCCAGGCCAGGCCAGGCCAGGCCAGGCCAGGCCAGGCCAGGCCAGGGCCAGGGCCAGGGCCAGGGCCAGGCCAGGCCAGGCCAGGCCAGGCCAGGCCAGGCCAGGCCAGGCCAGGGCCAGGCCAGGCCAGGCCAGGCCAGGCCAGGCCAGGCCAGGCCAGGCCAGGCCAGGCCAGGCCAGGCCAGGCCAGGCCAGGCCAGGCCAGGCCAGGCCAGGCCAGGCCAGGCCAGGCCAGGCCAGGCCAGGCCAGGCCAGGCCAGGCCAGGCCAGGCCAGGGCCAGGCCAGGCCAGGCCAGGCCAGGCCAGGCCAGGCCAGGCCAGGCCAGGCCAGGCCAGGCCAGGCCAGGGCCAGGCCAGGCCAGGCCAGGCCAGGCCAGGCCAGGCCAGGCCAGGCCAGGGCCAGGCCAGGCCAGGCCAGGCCAGGCCAGGCCAGGCCAGGCCAGGCCAGGCCAGGCCAGGCCAGGCCAGGCCAGGCCAGGCCAGGCCAGGCCAGGCCAGGCCAGGCCAGGCCAGGCCAGGGCCAGGCCAGGCCAGGGCCAGGCCAGGCCAGGCCAGGCCAGGCCAGGCCAGGCCAGGCCAGGCCAGGCCAGGGCCAGGCCAGGCCAGGCCAGGCCAGGCCAGGCCAGGCCAGGCCAGGCCAGGCCAGGCCAGGCCAGGCCAGGCCAGGCCAGGCCAGGCCAGGCCAGGCCAGGGCCAGGGCCAGGCCAGGCCAGGCCAGGCCAGGCCAGGCCAGGCCAGGCCAGGCCAGGCCAGGCCAGGCCAGGCCAGGGCCAGGCCAGGCCAGGCCAGGCCAGGCCAGGCCAGGCCAGGCCAGGCCAGGCCAGGCCAGGCCAGGCCAGGGCCAGGCCAGGGCCAGGCCAGGCCAGGCCAGGCCAGGCCAGGCCAGGCCAGGCCAGGCCAGGCCAGGCCAGGCCAGGCCAGGCCAGGCCAGGCCAGGCCAGGCCAGGGCCAGGCCAGGCCAGGCCAGGGCCAGGCCAGGCCAGGCCAGGCCAGGCCAGGCCAGGCCAGGCCAGGCCAGGCCAGGCCAGGCCAGGCCAGGCCAGGCCAGGGCCAGGCCAGGCCAGGCCAGGCCAGGCCAGGCCAGGGCCAGGCCAGGCCAGGCCAGGCCAGGCCAGGCCAGGCCAGGCCAGGCCAGGGCCAGGCCAGGCCAGGCCAGGCCAGGCCAGGGCCAGGCCAGGCCAGGCCAGGCCAGGCCAGGCCAGGCCAGGCCAGGCCAGGCCAGGCCAGGCCAGGCCAGGCCAGGCCAGGCCAGGCCAGGCCAGGCCAGGCCAGGCCAGGCCAGGCCAGGCCAGGCCAGGCCAGGCCAGGCCAGGCCAGGCCAGGCCAGGCCAGGGCCAGGCCAGGCCAGGCCAGGCCAGGCCAGGCCAGGCCAGGCCAGGCCAGGCCAGGCCAGGCCAGGCCAGGCCAGGCCAGGCCAGGCCAGGCCAGGCCAGGCCAGGCCAGGCCAGGGCCAGGCCAGGCCAGGCCAGGCCAGGCCAGGCCAGGCCAGGCCAGGCCAGGCCAGGCCAGGCCAGGCCAGGCCAGGCCAGGCCAGGCCAGGCCAGGCCAGGCCAGGCCAGGCCAGGCCAGGCCAGGCCAGGCCAGGCCAGGCCAGGCCAGGCCAGGCCAGGCCAGGCCAGGCCAGGGCCAGGCCAGGCCAGGCCAGGCCAGGCCAGGCCAGGCCAGGCCAGGCCAGGCCAGGCCAGGCCAGGCCAGGCCAGGCCAGGCCAGGCCAGGCCAGGCCAGGCCAGGCCAGGCCAGGCCAGGCCAGGCCAGGGCCAGGCCAGGCCAGGCCAGGGCCAGGCCAGGCCAGGCCAGGGCCAGGCCAGGCCAGGCCAGGCCAGGCCAGGCCAGGCCAGGCCAGGCCAGGCCAGGCCAGGCCAGGCCAGGCCAGGCCAGGCCAGGCCAGGCCAGGCCAGGCCAGGCCAGGCCAGGCCAGGCCAGGCCAGGCCAGGCCAGGCCAGGCCAGGCCAGGCCAGGCCAGGGCCAGGCCAGGCCAGGCCAGGCCAGGCCAGGCCAGGCCAGGCCAGGGCCAGGCCAGGCCAGGCCAGGCCAGGCCAGGCCAGGCCAGGGCCAGGCCAGGCCAGGCCAGGCCAGGCCAGGCCAGGCCAGGCCAGGCCAGGCCAGGGCCAGGCCAGGCCAGGCCAGGCCAGGCCAGGCCAGGCCAGGCCAGGCCAGGGCCAGGCCAGGCCAGGCCAGGGCCAGGCCAGGCCAGGCCAGGGCCAGGCCAGGCCAGGCCAGGCCAGGCCAGGCCAGGCCAGGCCAGGCCAGGCCAGGCCAGGCCAGGCCAGGCCAGGCCAGGCCAGGCCAGGCCAGGCCAGGCCAGGCCAGGGCCAGGCCAGGCCAGGCCAGGGCCAGGCCAGGCCAGGCCAGGCCAGGCCAGGCCAGGCCAGGCCAGGCCAGGCCAGGCCAGGCCAGGCCAGGCCAGGCCAGGCCAGGCCAGGCCAGGCCAGGCCAGGCCAGGCCAGGCCAGGCCAGGCCAGGCCAGGCCAGGCCAGGCCAGGCCAGGGCCAGGCCAGGCCAGGCCAGGCCAGGCCAGGCCAGGCCAGGCCAGGCCAGGCCAGGCCAGGCCAGGCCAGGCCAGGCCAGGCCAGGCCAGGCCAGGCCAGGCCAGGGCCAGGCCAGGCCAGGCCAGGCCAGGCCAGGCCAGGCCAGGCCAGGCCAGGCCAGGCCAGGCCAGGCCAGGCCAGGCCAGGCCAGGCCAGGCCAGGCCAGGGCCAGGCCAGGCCAGGCCAGGCCAGGCCAGGCCAGGGCCAGGCCAGGCCAGGCCAGGCCAGGCCAGGCCAGGCCAGGCCAGGCCAGGCCAGGCCAGGCCAGGCCAGGCCAGGCCAGGCCAGGCCAGGCCAGGCCAGGCCAGGCCAGGCCAGGCCAGGGCCAGGCCAGGCCAGGCCAGGCCAGGCCAGGGCCAGGCCAGGGCCAGGCCAGGCCAGGGCCAGGCCAGGCCAGGCCAGGCCAGGCCAGGCCAGGCCAGGCCAGGCCAGGCCAGGCCAGGCCAGGCCAGGCCAGGCCAGGCCAGGCCAGGGCCAGGCCAGGCCAGGCCAGGCCAGGCCAGGCCAGGCCAGGGCCAGGCCAGGCCAGGCCAGGCCAGGCCAGGCCAGGCCAGGCCAGGCCAGGCCAGGCCAGGCCAGGCCAGGCCAGGCCAGGCCAGGCCAGGCCAGGCCAGGGCCAGGCCAGGCCAGGCCAGGCCAGGCCAGGCCAGGCCAGGCCAGGCCAGGCCAGGCCAGGCCAGGCCAGGCCAGGCCAGGCCAGGCCAGGCCAGGCCAGGCCAGGCCAGGCCAGGCCAGGCCAGGCCAGGCCAGGCCAGGCCAGGGCCAGGCCAGGCCAGGCCAGGCCAGGCCAGGGCCAGGCCAGGCCAGGCGCCAGGCCAGGCCAGGCCAGGCCAGGGCCAGGCCAGGCCAGGGCCAGGCCAGGCCAGGCCAGGCCAGGGCCAGGCCAGGCCAGGCCAGGCCAGGCCAGGCCAGGCCAGGCCAGGCCAGGCCAGGCCAGGCCAGGCCAGGGCCAGGCCAGGGCCAGGCCAGGCCAGGGCCAGGCCAGGCCAGGCCAGGCCAGGCCAGGCCAGGCCAGGGCCAGGCCAGGCCAGGCCAGGCCAGGCCAGGCCAGGCCAGGCCAGGCCAGGCCAGGCCAGGCCAGGCCAGGCCAGGCCAGGCCAGGCCAGGGCCAGGCCAGGCCAGGCCAGGCCAGGCCAGGCCAGGGCCAGGCCAGGCCAGGGCCAGGCCAGGCCAGGCCAGGGCCAGGCCAGGCCAGGCCAGGCCAGGGCCAGGCCAGGCCAGGGCCAGGCCAGGCCAGGGCCAGGCCAGGCCAGGCCAGGCCAGGCCAGGCCAGGGCCAGGCCAGGCCAGGGCCAGGCCAGGCCAGGCCAGGGCCAGGCCAGGCCAGGCCAGGCCAGGCCAGGCCAGGCCAGGCCAGGCCAGGCCAGGCCAGGCCAGGCCAGGCCAGGCCAGGCCAGGCCAGGCCAGGCCAGGCCAGGCCAGGGCCAGGCCAGGCCAGGCCAGGCCAGGCCAGGCCAGGGCCAGGCCAGGCCAGGCCAGGGCCAGGCCAGGCCAGGGCCAGGCCAGGCCAGGCCAGGGCCAGGCCAGGCCAGGCCAGGCCAGGCCAGGGCCAGGCCAGGCCAGGCCAGGCCAGGCCAGGCCAGGCCAGGCCAGGCCAGGCCAGGCCAGGCCAGGCCAGGCCAGGCCAGGCCAGGGCCAGGCCAGGGCCAGGCCAGGCCAGGCCAGGCCAGGCCAGGGCCAGGCCAGGCCAGGCCAGGCCAGGCCAGGCCAGGCCAGGCCAGGCCAGGGCCAGGCCAGGCCAGGCCAGGCCAGGCCAGGCCAGGCCAGGCCAGGCCAGGCCAGGGCCAGGCCAGGCCAGGCCAGGCCAGGCCAGGCCAGGCCAGGCCAGGCCAGGCCAGGCCAGGCCAGGCCAGGCCAGGCCAGGCCAGGCCAGGCCAGGCCAGGCCAGGGCCAGGCCAGGCCAGGCCAGGCCAGGCCAGGCCAGGCCAGGCCAGGGCCAGGCCAGGCCAGGCCAGGCCAGGCCAGGCCAGGCCAGGCCAGGCCAGGCCAGGCCAGGCCAGGCCAGGCCAGGCCAGGGCCAGGCCAGGCCAGGGCCAGGCCAGGCCAGGCCAGGCCAGGGCCAGGCCAGGGCCAGGCCAGGCCAGGCCAGGCCAGGGCCAGGCCAGGCCAGGCCAGGCCAGGCCAGG